>OU342746.1:42815885-43284531 GCA_910589775.1 Avena eriantha
CCGTGACTAGAAGGCTGACAGAGAGCACTATGGACTCGCGCCCTTCGATCCCCTGGCTGCTTGCAAGAGGAGGTGCTCCTAGAAGAACGTCGTGATGCCTGGAGAGTCCAAGGAAATGGAGATGCTGTACCAGCGTGTCTGCGACCTCGAAGGCCGTATCAAGAGAGAAGAGGGTGGCACTGCGCTCATTCGCACTTGGTTGTGCCGCCGTATCCAACCTCTGCAGGCCAGAATCCACCCGATGTACCGCTGGACTGGTGCGGGCGATGTCACTCCCATATCTGCGGAGGGCATTTCTACGGGTGAGGTAGACAGGATATTGCGACTGGTGACCAAATACACCACCAAGGAGGATCTCCTAGGTGAATTAGTCGTGCCTCCTCTCGACGCCAGTAACCCTCCTCCCGAGGTAGAACTGTACTGTGAAGTAGTTTGCTTTTTCGATTGCCTTCCAAGTACTTGATATATAATGATGTATCTTCTGGTTGCAGGACTGGAACGTGGCTGCCAGTTTTCCTCCTCAGCCTGAAGGGATTATTCCTCGCGAAGCGGAGGAGGAGGACCAGTCGGGGTCCACAATCCCCATGGAGGAAGAAGAGGAAGCCCTCGAGTCTAGTGACCGCGGGACTCACAAGCATTCCTATAGTGATGATTCGGATGCGTCCTCGCTATCGACACCGGAGAGCTCTCCTACTACTGTTGCAGAGGAGCCCATTCCCGCCGTTTCTGTTCGCGTCGTGGCTCCTCCTGCATGGAAGAAGTTGTGGTTGACGAAGGAGTCGTCGGATGAATCCTTTGACCTCAACAAATTTAACTGGTGAGTTTTATCTTCATGAGTTCATCTTGTGCTTCTTTGAAAACTTCTTCTTCTGAAGCGGCACATTGGCCTGTTTTGTTTATAGCCAAACAACATCGTTGTGTTCTAACGATGTCCAAATTGTGAAAGAATCCGGAGTCATAGAATCCAAGACCAAGGAGGTGACCGCACGTTCTCCTTCTCCTCCGGTGGTGGCCCACTCCCGCGCCAATTCTTCGAGTTCCCCACATGCTGGGGAGCATCAGATGGTTGCATGGATGATTACCCGACAGGCATCTTCGGAGTCCCTAGAGGAACATGTGAGTGCCTTTTTGCTGTTGGTAGTCGAATTGTGGAGTTTGTGTCTTTCGTTCATTTTTCATTTTTCTTGATGTAGCTCATCATGAAGGAATCTGCTCGCCTTGCGGAGCAAATCCTTGTCTTAGGTCGTCAGCATGGCCTGCTAGACAATCGCCACCGTGCAGTCGAAGGTTGGTACTTCTCTTTTCTCTTTACTCTATTTTCGTGGAGATTTGTCAACTCAATTGCTATTATGACTTGTCCTTTGTAGGTGAGAACAATGAACTTCTCCATCGCATTATGTCCCTCGAGAAGAGACTTGCCGCGGTGGAGAAAAAACACGATGAGGCAGTCGTGGCTCTGGAGGAGTCGCGGAAGCATGAGGAAGACCTACGCGCTTCTGCTGCTGAGAGGGAGAAGTTGTTCGTAGAACAGCTTTTCTCGACTGCAAAGGCGCTGTCAGGTACTTGTGCTGTTTTGCTTGTATTATTCCCTTCTTGGTTTGCTTATCCTTTTGCTGACACCGTGTATTCTTTAGATGCTGCTGGTCTGGGTTTCGACACTTAGGCCCTGCGCCGCGAGGATGCTTGATGCAGCCTGTCCTACGGACACTCCTACATCTACACCAACAAGTCCCCCAAGTGGACCGATGACTCGTGCCCGAGCCAAGCTCCTTCAAGCTAAGGTGAATTCGCTCCTTGTCTCATGTGACTTCGATACATCCTTGGATGGCTTGCTACTTCATGCCAATACCTTATGCATCATCAGGTACGAACCCCATGAAGAAAAGCCAAGAGAAGGATCCAAACCAACGCGGGCCGGAGCCCCAGGCCAAACCGACACCAGGACCGGCAGACCAGACTCCTCGCCGGAACTTCCGGCGCATGCCCCGGCGGACCGGACCCAGAACCAGAATTTCCGGCGCACGCCGGAACCAACCGGCGCATGCCGAAACGCAGTTCTGCACGCCATTCCGGTGGCCGACCGGAACGACCTGCGCGGACCGGAAATTCCGGCACCTAGTCTGACGCGACCGGACTTATCGCCGGAACGCCTCCAGTCTCGATTCGACTAGGGTTTGATGCCTGAGAATATTCCCTTTTTCCTCAAGTTTTACTCTTTTTATGCCCAAACTACCCCTGAAGTTGTGGCTAGCCTATATATAGCCCCCCAACTCTATTGTAAACCCTAGGCATGATATTTGGAATTAGTGGAAACCCCTTGTGGATCTATCTAGTTCTTGCCTCATGCTCCTTTGACAAAGGAGCACCAAATATCCCAAACCTCGTTGGAGTTTGCATCGTGCCTCCGCGTTGTACAAGGCCTAGGCATCGGAGTCCCTTTGCCTAGAAGTCAAGATCTCACCGAGTCTCCCATATCACCGTGCCGGTTCGAGAGAGAGTCCTCCGCCCGACGCTGATCCTAGGGATTCTGCCAGACCGGCCACCGCCGGCCTGAGCTATTGGTGTGTATCGTGGTTTTGCGTGTGTGTGTTCATCGTGTTCTTCGTGCGTGAGTTCGTCATGTTCATCCTTCCCTCCTCTCCCCGCATTCCATCCTCGATTTGAGTGGGATTCGTGAAAGATCGGGCCATCCTAGAGTTTTGCCCTCAACATATTGGTATCAAGAGCTTCGTTGCCAACGATTTCCCCCACAAATTTTTCTTCTATCCACCCAAAATTTGAAAATCCCCAAAAAAGAGCCCCAAATTTGCCTTCGGATCGATCTCTAGATTTGGTATGATTTTCGTGGTTTTGTTCCACAGATCTGTTGCTTTGGGTACCGATCTACCTTCCTAGAACCTTTTACCAGCCCAATTTGGACAAATTTCTGAAATTTTTGACCGATTTGACTTTTGGAGTTCGTCATGAACTCAAACCAGCACCAGGCTCGGCAGACTGGCCCAACCGCTGGAAATTTCGGCGCACATTCTGGCAAACAGGAACCTCGACTGGAATTTCCGGCGCCAGGCTCGGCGCCGCCGGTTTGGCCGCCGAAATCCCTGTTTTGCCCGTTTTTGTCCGTTTTTCCTCTTGCATTGTTCGTGTTTCGGGTGCGTGTCGCCCAACTAACTTCAAGCTTCCGCAACAATATTCACATACCGCGCTCATCGACACCGCGACACTGAACAACATCCCCTACACCGGTAGCAAGTCATCAATACCAAAGGTATAACTTGCTCCACCTTGTTAACCCTTCTTCCTTGTGTGTATCTATCCTATGAGAGTAACTAATTTTGTGTTTGCCTAAGCATTGTGCACTTGTCCTTGGAAAGTGAGAGTGTGAGAGCAAATACAAGAGTTAACATAGTAGTATAGAAAGGGAGAAAAAGAATCAAAAAAAGAAGAGAAAAAGAAAAAGCAAAAGAAAATAGAAAGATACATAGGCTCCCAATACAAAGAGAGTCTCAAGCTTGTAAGCAAAGAGAGAAAAAGAGCGCGACCGAG
This sequence comes from Avena eriantha, assembly GCA_910589775.1. NCBI lineage: Eukaryota > Viridiplantae > Streptophyta > Magnoliopsida > Poales > Poaceae > Avena > Avena eriantha. The sequence goes on from OU342746.1 coordinate 42,819,429, forward strand.
GCAAGTGCACAAATCAGTTGCTTATTTCTCTTTTGGCGAACGAGTTGTGTTCTCTCCTTGCGTTGGCACGACACCGAGCGTAGTCTTCGTTCGGACCTTTTGTGCTCACTTTCATAGTCGTGCTAACCACATCCGTCTCCACGTGTGTGTATCCTAGTGTTTTGTAGATCGCATCCTATTTGCTTTTGATCTTTTGGTTCTCTACCACGTTTGACAATAACCTTTTCTTTGGATCGTTTCGTTTGGTTTTCCACAACCCTAACCTTCCACCCACAGCTTTTGAGAGTTAGTTCTTTCTTTAGTGTGACTTTTCTTTGCGATTCCACTTTGCACGCTTATAGCTCTCACTTGTGGTTTATAGTTTGGTGCAATCCCCAAGGTGAGTTACAAGGCTAAAACCACCATATTACACTTCCATATACAATACTTGTGTGTTTTGCATGATGGATAGGCACGGTGAGTCGAGCCAACCACCTCCCCAAGAAGAAGAACAAGGACCGTACATGACGTGCGCAAGTCACTTCATCGTCCAACAAGAGTTCCGTGATCGTTGCCAAGCCCTTGAGACACGACAAGATGAACAATTTGGCGAGATGCAAGCCGAGTTCAAGAACATCGACAACCACTTCGATGGCCTCGAAAGGCAAATGCAAGCAATGCATCACAACTTTGGCCATCAAAATGAAGCGCTCCAACGTTCCGTCGCCAAAAAAATGACAATCTTCGACGCCTCATCGATGGAATGGCAAGACCGTGCTCACGTGCATCAAGATCTTAGAGTTCTTCACATCGTCATGCTCCTCTTCAACAAGATCTACATCCAAGTGCTCCAAGACACAATGACGCCCCCGTGGTTGAAGATGGAACTTCTTCAAACTATGTACCTTCCCCACGGCACGCAACAACGTCAAGCTATGATGGTGATTTCTCTTAAAGGCCACAAGCAAGGCAAGAAGCACACCGTCATCACACAAGAGCACTAGTGATCCAACAAGCACAGCTACCAGAAGAACTGCGACTACAGCCACAAGTCTACCATCACCGACCCCGACAGATACTTGACACAACAAGTGATGACTCCAATTTGGAGAATCAAGCTCATCATCGACGTGAAGCTCTTCAAGATCCTCATCCTCCTCATCATCGACAAGAACGTCCACACCGACACCATGGTCATCACGAGGCGCCTCCTCCACCAAACCAAAGCATGGAGCGTCAAGTGGTACAAGTTGAGCGTCGCCCACCACGTCAAGATGCTCAACACCATGATCTTCGCCGTGAGTCCCATGTGCCTAATCATCATCACCAACCAAGGAACGAGCCTCCTCTTCGTCATCCGCGTCATGAGGCTCCACATCCTCAACACCCTCATGAGGCCCAAGCGCCTCAACATCGTCAACAACCACGCCAAGAGAAAGAGCAAGCTCCACAACAACAACATCAAGAGCAAGCTCCTCACCAAGGTCGCGAGAACCAAGTTCCACCGCATCAACCACAAGATCATCATTAAGGTCAACAAGCTCGTCGCAATGACCGCAACGATGAAGAAACTTTTGACAAGCTCAAGTTCACAATGCCCAAGTTTACCGGATCCAATGACCCCGAAGAATACCTCTCATGGACACTCAAAGTCGACAAGATCTTCCGCATGCACAATTATAGCAACGAGAAGATGGTCGCCATGGCTTCACTTGAGTTTGATGATTATGCCAACCTTTGGTGGGAACAAGTTCAAGTTGCTCGTGATGCAAGACAAGAGCCGCCAATCAGAACTTGGCATGACATGAAGGCTCACATGAGATCCCGGTTCGTCCACGCGCACTACACGCGTGACCTCTTCAACAACCTCCAATTGCTTCGTCAAGGGACAAATACCGTGGAAGAGTACTTCAAGGAAATGGAACTCAACTTGATTCGCGCAAACATTGATGATTGCATGGAGCAAACTATGGCACATTTCCTTATTGGGTTGAATCACCCCATCAAGCGCATCGCCGAGTTCCAAACATACAACGACATGGTTGAGCTTGTGCACATCGCAACAAAGGCTGAACGTCAAATGCAAGAGGACATCAAGTACAACAAGCCAAAGACGTATTTCACCTACAAGCAAGCTTCAACCGCTACGCCAACTACCTTCAATGGAAGATCCTCAAGTACCACCAAGCCTTCCTTCAAGCCACACTTCCCCAAGGAAAACTACCCCCAAGTGGCAAACAAGCAAAGAGTGACACACCTTTCAATGGTGAATGCTACAAGTGTGGAGGCAAAGGACAGAAGTCGGCCAAATGTGGAAACAAGAAGGTATTGTTCATCCATGACAATGGTGACGAAGAGTACTTGAGTGAAGATGAATTTGATGCCCGTGTTAAGGAAGCAATGGCAATGCAACGAGTGGAAGATGACCAAGAACTCCTCCTGTGTGAACATGACGCAAGTCCATCGCTTGTTGTCACAAGGATCTTGACCACTGAAGCACAAGAGCATGAAGACCAACGCTCCAATATCTTCGAAACACGAGCCGACATCAATGGCAAATCTATCAAGGTGATCAATCATTGATGGAGGTTCCACAACCTTGCTAGCACCGAGTTGTGTGAGAAGCTCAACCTCACCCTCCATCCGCACAAGCACCCCTACCACGTGCAATGGCAAAGTGACCAAGGGTCCGTAAAGGTCAAGCATACCGTATCGGTCTCCTTCGCCATTGGTCCTTACAAAGACACGATGGAGTGTGATGTGGTCCCTATGACAGTTTGCCACATGCTTCTTGGTCGACCATGGAAATTTGACAAGGCTGCTCTACATGATGGTCGCACCAATGTATACACCTTCAAATGGCTTAACAAAACATGTGTTTTGCAACCAGTGACTCCTAGACAAATAATTGTAGATAATGCAAAGGCTTTAGCGACGGTGCAAAGCACAGCAGCTCCTTGTGATAAGAGCGGTGAGAGAGAGAGAACCACCTCATAGTGAGTGAGAGCCATAAGCCAAACTCTTGTGGGAAAAATAAGAGTGTTCTCCTTGCCACCAAAAGTAAGATGAGAGATGTTCGGAACAACCCGTCCATCTTGCACTATGTCCTCCTTTGCAAGGGACCAGCGCAAGGAACTAATGAATTAACCAATGTTCCTCCATCTTTGATGATTATTTTGCAGGAATTCAAGGATGTATTCCCCGAAGAGCTTCCACATGGACTACCTCCTCTTCGCGGCATCGAACATCGTATTGACCTCATCCCCGGCGCACCACTTCCAAACTGTGCCGCTTACCGCACGAACCCGGAAGAGACAAAGGAAATTGAACATCAAATCAACCAACTCGTCTCCAAAGGATTGATACAAATTAGCACTAGTCCAAGTGCCGTACCTGTGATTCTTGTTCCAAAGACGGATGATACGTTATGGTTATGCATGGACTACCGTCCAATCAATTCTATCACCGTGTGTTATAGACATTCCATACCACGTCTCGATGACATGCTTGATGAGTGGAGCCACTATTTTTTCGAAAATTGATATTCGTAGTGGTTACCATCAAATACGCATGGCTGAAGGTGATGAGTGGAAAACCGTCTTCAAGACCAAACTTGGTATCTATGAATGGTTGGTTATGCCCTTTGGCTTATCTAATGCCCCATCTAGCTTCATGCGCCTTATGAATCACATCTTGCGTCCTCTCATTGGAAAAAGTGTTGTTGTCTATTTCGATGATATTCTTGTTTATAGAAAATCACTTGAGGACCATATAACACATGTCAAGGAAGTTTTGCAAATCCTCCAACATGTAAAGCTTTATGCTAATCTTCCCAAGTGCACGTTTGCTAAAGACAAGTTGATTTTTCTTGGATTTGTCGTTTCTTCGAAAGGAATTGAAGTTGATGTTTCCAAGGTAAAGGACATACGAGATTGGCCCATCCCAACAACTGTGAGTGAACTCCAAAGTTTTCATGGGTTGGCCGGTTTCTATCGTTGCTTTGTGAAAGACTTTTCAACCATTGCTTGTCCTCTCAATGAGTTGACAAAGAAGAATGTCACCTTCATGTGGGGCAAAGCTCAACAAAAAGCTTTTGATGAACTCAAAAAGAGGCTCACCAAAGCACCTCTCCTTGCGTTACCGGATTTCACAAAAACTTTTTAGATAGAGTGTGATGCTAGTGGTGTTAGCATTGGAGGAGTCCTTATGCAAAACAGACGTCCTATAGCCTACCATAGCGAGAAACTTGATGGTGCTCGCCTTAACTATCTGATTTATGACAAAGATCTTTTTGCCTTAGTTCGTGTTCTTCAAGTTTGGCAACACTACCTATGGCCCAAAGAATTTATCATACATTCTGACCATGAGTCGTTGAAATACCTCAAAGGGCAAGCCAACTTGAGTAAGAGACACGCTAAGTGGGTTGAGTTCATGGAGTCTTTTCCGTACATTGTCAAGTATAAGAAGGGAAAAGATAATGTAGTTGTGGATGCTTTGTCTCGCAAACACACAAGCCTTCTTACAAGACTCGAAATCAACATGTTGGGTCTTGAGGAAATAAAATCTTTGTATGTTTCTGACCCATTCTTTGAACCAATTTTCGCAAAGTGCTCCATTGACAAAGGAGTTGATGATTTCTATTTGCATAAGGGCTTTCTCTTTAAACAAAACAAGCTTGCATTCTGAAATCGTCGCTTCAACTTTTTCTTCTCCAAGAATCTCATGGTGGAGGCCTCATGGGTCACTTTGGCCGTGAAAAGACATTGGACATGCTACCCACTCACTACTTCTAGCCCAAGATGAAGCGCGATGTGGAGCGCTACGTTCAACGATGCACGACATGTGTTCAAGGTAAGTCGCAAGCTAACCCTTATGGTCTTTATATGCCATTGCCTATCACTCATACACCTTGGTCCGACATTATCATGGATTTTGTGTTAGGATTGCCTAGATCTAAACATGGTCATGATTCTATATTTGTTGTCGTGGATCGCTTTTCCAAAATGGCACACTTCATACTGTGCCATAAGACCGACGATGCTTCACATGTTGCAAATCTGTTTTTCAGGGAAATCGTAAGTCTTCACGATGTGCCAAGAACAATCGTCTCCGACCGCGATGTCAAATTCATGAGCTACTTATGGAAGACCCTCATGGCCAAGTTCGGTGTCAAGCTTTTCTTTTCATCCGCATCGCATCCTCAAACCGATGGCCAAACCGAAGTTGTCAACCGAAGCCTCGGAACCCTCCTTCGTGTGTTGATCAAGAAAAACCTCAAGGATTGGAAGGAATACATCCCACACGCCGAGTTCTCCTACAACCGAGCCAATCACTCAACAATCAAGATGAGTCCATTCATGATTGTCTATGGTTTCGAGCCCCTCACCGCGCTCAACATCCTACCGGTACCTCTACATTAGCGCACCAACATGGATGTTGAGAAACGCGCACAAGCAATGAAGAAGCTTCATGAAGAAATAAGAGCTACTATCGAGCAACAAGACCTTCGCCAAGCTTCAAGATTAAACAAGTACAAGAAGGAAATAATATTTGAAGAAGGTGATCTTGTGTGGATACACCTAAGCAAAGAACGCTGCCCCAAAGAACACGACTCCAAGATCAAACCAAGAGGAGATGGTCCCTTCAAGGTCCTCAAGAGAATCAACAACAACGCCTACATCATCGACATACCAGCGTCCAAGTACCACGCAAGCAATACGTTCAACATCAAAGATCTCTCACCCTACCATGGAGATGTTCAAGATGACAACCATGAAGAGTCGAGGAAGACTCTTTCCCAAGGGGGGGGAGCTGATGCAGCCCGTCCTACGGACTCTCCTACATCTACACCAACAAGTCCACCAAGTGGATCGATTACCCGTGCCCGAGCCAAGCTCCTTCAAGCTAAGGTGAAATTTCTCCTTGTCTCATGTGACTTCGATACATCCTTCGATGGCTTGCTACTTCATGCCAATACCTTATGCATCATCAGGTACGAACCCCATGAAGAAAAGCCAAGAGAAGGAGCCAAACCATTGCGGGCCAGAGCCCCAGGCCAAACCGGTGCTAGGACCGGCAGACCGGACTCCTCGCCGGAACTTCCAGCGCACGCCCTAGCGGACCGGACCTAGAACCGGAATTATTGGCGAACGCTGGAACCAACCGGAGCACGCCGAAACGTAGTTCTACACACCATTCCGGTGGCCGACCGGAACGACTGGCGTGGACCGGAAATTCCAGCGCCTAGTACGGCGCGACCGGACTTATCGCCGGAACGCCTCCAGTCCCGATTCGACTAGGGTTTGATTCCCGGGAATATGCCCTTTTTCGTCCAGTTTTACCCTTTTTATGCCCAAACTACCCCTGAAATTGTGGCTGGCCCATATATAGCCCCCCAACTCTATTGTAAACCCTAGGCATGATATTTGGAATTAGTGGAAACCCCTTGTGGATCTATCTAGTTCTTGCCTCATGCTCCTTTGATAAAGGAGCACGAAATATCCCAAACCTCGTTGGAGTTTGCATCATGCCTCCGCATTGTACAAGGACTAGGCATCTGAGTCCCTTTGCCTAGACGTCAAGATCTCATCGAGTCTCGCATCTTGTCGTGCTGGTTCGAGAGAGTCCTCCGCCTGACGCTGATCCTAGGGATTACGCCGGACCGGTCACCGCCGGCGTGAGCTATTGGTGTGTATCGTGGTTTGGCGTGTGTGTGTGTTCATTGTGTTCTTCGTGCGTGAGTTCGTCGTGTTCATCCTTCCCTCCTCTCCCCACACTCCGTCCTTGATTTGAGTGGGATTCGTGAAAGATCAGGCCACCCTAGAGGTTTGCCCTCAACAATGCTCTTGCTGATGCCGTGGCCACTGTCGAGGATCGCAGTGCCTCCCTCCAAGAGACGCTGGGAAAAGCCAAAGATGTGCTGAGATGCCTCTGGGAGAATCTGACTCCAAAGGCCAGCCTAATTGACAATCTTGGCGATCTGGTGGAATCCTTTGCCGGAGGTATTCCCATGGACTGCAAGAACTCCCAGCGGTCTGTTGGCGCCACCATGGCACTTGCGATGGCACAAGCCCATGGCGTGGCGTTGGATCCCAGTGTGATCTCCAAGGCGATGCCAGTCGACGTGGATGGTCAACATGTAGTGTTTTCTCCCTTCGCTACTAGCTGTGGTAAATATGGGCCGCAACTCATTGATACAGTCAAGAAATATTCCGCGGAGCTGCAACGTGCGAAGGCGGTGAAGACTGCGGCGTCCGGGGCTACCACCAGAAAGTTGGTGGTGTCAGAGGCTGCCACGGATTCGCTGAGGCCCCCGAAGTCGAAGTCCAAGTCGAAGAAGCAGATTGCTCCATAGTTGCCATTCTATAATAGTTGTAGTTTCCCTTTGTCTGAACTATGCTTTTGTGGGAGTGTCCCTGTTAGCACTTTGCTGTGGTTGAATGCATTCATACTTTTATCAATGTATTCTTATTCCTTTATTTGCTTCTTGCTTGATTGTGATAGGGTACTTCGAGTGGTCCTTCGAGTGATCCTCCTGACTCTCCTCCTGCCGATGAAACCACGGTGCAGCCGCGTTCAAAGGTGGAGGAATTGTCGTTGCTTTCGCGACTACGCGACCGCATTAAGCAGTTGGAGTGTGAGTTGCCCATCGTCCGTGGTAACACGGATGTGTGAAGTCGAAAGCTGAGAAGGCCACTGCCCGTGAGAAGTATCTATTGGAGGAAGTGACGCAGTTGAACGAGCAGTTTGAATGTTAGCTCTCTGTTTTCTCATCTTGTCTTTTAGTCAGTCGCGATGATGCCTTGTCCTTACACTTTCCTGTTTGCTTGGTGTAGTTGTTAGCACTCGTCATCCGCAGGATGAGAAGGACCGGTTGGCCATTTGGATGACTAACCTGACCCAGGAGCAGCTACAAGCTAGTGGGTATTTTTGGGTGGACCATGACCATGCAGTCATGTTGGCGACCCTGCAGGATCGTGCTTCTCGAGTGCTTCAATGCTTGAAAAAGGCACAGTCGTGCCTTAGGAACATTTATCAGATGATGTTTCCACTGGACACCGTCCCTTCAAGCCTGTTGGCTTTGCTAGCAAAATTTCAAGATATAAGCGCAGTCCATGAATGTGTGCGACAACAACTTGTCTTAGGTGTGAAGGCTACCATGTCGCTGGTGCGATTGCATAAACCAGATGTGGACATTGCGTCTGTTGCTGCTGGACCGCCACCTCCGCCAGAAGGGATGGCGTGGGACATGGTGCCGCATTATCGAGCGGTTTCCCGGCCAGCAGAGGACATCGTCGATTTATTCGAGGAGCAGACGGACGTTCTTCTTTTGCAGTAGTAGCGTAATTTATACCCTGCACGTAGATGTACAAGTGCTATAAAGTTCATATGATTGTATTGGGTGTATTTAACACCCGTTGATATGTGAAGAGCTTGCTAGTTTGTATAAATTTCGAGTGTATGGTATTCTGCAGTTCCTTTTTGTTAGCCTGACGTGTATTTATCTCAGGACCTTGCCAACCTGTCAGGTGCGTCACAACTGGGTTGGTGTTTATCAAGGGTTCAATTGGTAATGTGTCAGCTACTCGGGATACTACGATTTATTCGTAGAACGCAGGTGTAAAGGGTGGCACAGCCCCCGCGTGATGAATTTCAATAAAATTAGAAAAAGACACAGAGTTTTGGGGCACTTAGCTTTATTTATTCGCAGAATAGTATGAGGTACAAAGTGTGGCTAAGTAGCCTGGCTGAATAGCCTTATTTGTAATGTAAAAATGACTAGGGGTAGAAACGGCGCAGCTGCGCGACATTCCAGGGGTTGGAGTATGCGAATCCTCTTGCTAGGTCTTTGAGGCGATAGGCGCCACCTGGGATTACTTCAGTAGTCACATAAGGTCCTTCCTAGGAGGACTCAAGTTTGAGGTGCCCTTGTTGCTTCAGTCGCAGGACCAGATCTCCTTTGACGAAGGATCTAGGGCGTAGCCTTCTGCTGTGGTAGTTGCGGAGGTTCTGCTGATAGATCATTGATCTCTCCGCTGCAATCTCGCGTGCCTCATCGAGGAGATCGACGGAGTCTTCGAGTGCGAGAGTTGACTCCTTCTCGCTGTATGTAACCACCCGCGGGATTTGTAGCGCACTTCTTTTGGGTACCACCGCCTCAGCACCGTGCACCATGAAGAGTGGAGTGTATCCCGTGGCACTTTTTGGAGTTGTGCGTAGGCTCCAAAGTACGGATTGCAGCTTGTCTAGCTAGCATCCGACGGCTTGCTCAAGTGGCCGAAGGAGTCGTTTCTTGATTCCGCCACAGACGAGGTCATTTGCCTTTTCGACTTGACCGTTGGTCTGAGGGTGAGCCACCGAGGCATAGCTAATGTTGATTTCCAGGTTTTCGCAGAATTCCTTGAACTCCTTGGAGGTGAAGTTCGTTCCATTGTCCATGATGATGCTATTTGTCACTCTGAAGTGATAGACGATGGACTCGATGAACTTGATGGCGTTGGCTCCTGATTGATTCATCACCGGCATGGCCTCGATCCACTTGGTGAATTTGTCGACTACAACTAAGAGGTAGACGTAGCCTCCTCGCGTGGACCTTGGGAGCTTGCTGACCATGTCGAGTCCCCATTGTGCAAAGGGCCAAGCCAGTGGTATTGGCCTGAGCTCCGCGCCAGGTGCGTGCGGTTAGTCCGTGAATCACTGGCAAGCGTTGCAGCCCTGGACGATGTCCTTAGCATCACGCATGGCTGTTGGGTAGTAAAATCCAGCTCGCAGAGCTTTGGCGACGAGGGCGCGACTACCAGCATGGTGTCCGCAAGTTCATTCATGTATATCGAGGAGGACGGCCCTTCCATCCTTGTTGGAGACAAACCATTGAAGTACCCCTGTGATGCTGCGCTTGTACAGTTCGCCGTTGATAAGGGCGAATAACTTGGATCATCGTGCGATGTGTCATCTAACAGCCTCTTGCTAAGCAGATATGTGATGTATGGCTGTGTCCAAGATGGCTCGATCATCATGACCTCCATTGGGCCTTTGAGTTCTATGCCAAGCTCCATGTCATCGAGTGCCATTGGCTCGTTGTGTGGCGTAGCCCCCGAGTCCATTGCCGTACTTGTTTTCTTCTCTGGAGCCTTAGGCTTGATGGAGCACTTGCAGATGCCCTCGAGGAATACCCAGGTGGTATGGGGGCGCAGGTGGAGCCGATGTTGGCGAGTATATCTGCCTCTTCATTGCTTTTGCGGCCTGACGTGTCTCAATTCGCAGCCATCAAAGTCTCCCTCAAGTATGTCGTAGAGGTCGCGATAGGTGATCATGTTGTCACTCAGTGCGTGACATTCGTGCATCGTTTGGTTGACCACCAGCTTGGAGTCGCCGTATATGATGAGGCTCTTCGCGCCGTAGGCTTTCACCATCCGCATTCCATGTATTAAGGCTTCATATTCAGCTTCATTGTTGGAGGCTGTGAACTGCATTCGCAGAACATACTTCATCTTGTCTCCCTAGGGCGATGTCAGTATGACACCTGCGCCAGCTCCGTCCTTTCGGTTGGATCCGTCAAAGTGCATTGTCCAGAGATAGGACATATTTGGTTTGTCGGGGAGCTGGTTCTCCATCTAGTGCACAAGAAAGTCCGGGAGAACTTGCGACTTGATCACGTCGCGCTTCTCATATGTGATGTCTCGTGGAGATAGTTTGATTCCCCAGAGTGCGACTCGTCCGGTGGCGTTAGGATTATTGAGTATATGCTCGAGCGGGGCGTCGTTTACGACCACGATTGAGTGCTCCTAGAAGTAGTGGCGCAGTCGCATGGCTGTCATGAATACGCCATACACCAGCTTCTGGTAGTGTGGGTACCACAGCTTTGTTGGGGTGAGCACCTCGCTCAGGTAGTATACTAGGCGCTGGACCCCATGGACCTTATTTTCTCCGGCTCGTTCCACGACAAGCACAGTGCTGACCCCTGGTTGGTGGCGGAGATGTAGAGCAGCAGTGGCTCTTTTTCGCGGGGCGTCACCAGCACTGGCGAGGTGGATAGTAGACACTTGAGGTCTTCGAATGCTTCTTGCGCCTTGTCTGTCAACTCGAACTTGTTAGCTTTGCGGAGGAGTTGGTAGAAGGGCAGTGCCTTTTCACCCATTTGACTGATCAATCGACTGAGCGCCACGATTCGCCTAGCCAGCTGCTGGACGCCTTTTACGTTCTTCGGCTTCTCCATGTCCAGTATGGCCTTTATTTTCTTTGGGTTTGCCTCAATCCCCCTCGCAGAGATGAGATACCCGAGTAGTTTCCCAGATGGCACACCGAAGGCACATTTGTCCGGATTGAGCTTGATCCAGTAGCGATCGAGGTTGGCGAAGGTCTCGCGGAGATCGTCGATTAACATGGCTTCCTCTTTGGTTTTGATGATGATGTCGTCAACATAGACTTGGATACTGCGACCAAGTTGGTTCTTGAGGCAAGCCTGCATGCACCACTGATAGGTGGCTCCTGCGTTTTTTAGCTCGAAAGGCATCGTCTTGTAGCAGAACACACCAAAGGGCGTTGTAAATGCCATTTTCTCCTAGTCTTCCTCCTTCATTCGAATCTGATTGTAGCCTGAGTAGGCGTCGAGGAAGCAGAGGTGCTCACATCCCGCACTAGAGTCGATTATTTGATCGATCCGTGGCAACGGGAAGTGATCTTTTGGGCAATGCTTATTCAAGGAGGTGAAGTCCACGCACATCCACAGGATATCCGTGTCTTTTTAGGCACAAGCACTATGTTGGCGAGCCATGTGCTTTCCTTGATCTCGCGTATGAAATTTGCGTCAAGGAGTTTGTTGATCTCCATACCGACTGCTTTTGCTCTTGGTTCAGACAGTCACCGTATCATCTGCTTGACTGGCCTTGCGTCTGGATTCACGTTGAGTGAGTGCTCGGAGAATTCCCTGGGAACTCCTAGCATGTCCGTTGAACACCAGGCGAAGATTTCCCAGTGCTCACGGAGGAATTCGACGAGCGCGAGTTCCTATGAGGAACTCAAGTTGTGGGCGATGAGAGCCGTCTTGGCTGGGTCCGTTGGGTGGACCTGGACTTTCTTTGTGTGCACCAACAAGTCGAAAGACAGGCCAAGTGAACTTGGCCTGCTTAGGGGAGGCAGACTGTTGTCTGTCGACTCCTCCAGTTTTGCGAGTTCCTCTTGCATGCCAAAGGACTGGGAGATTCTATTGAATTACTATCGTAGCTGTCGGACCTCTTGAAGTTTCCATTGATTGTGATAATGCCGTTTGTTCCTGGCATCTTCATCTGTAGATAGGCGTAGTGTGGTACCTCCATGTACCTTGCAAACGCGACACGTCCGAGGATGCAGTGGTACTGTGAGGGCCAGTCGACGACTTCAAAGTCGATGCGTTCTCGCCGAAAATTTTGCGGCGTGCCGAAGATGACGTCGAGGTTAATTTTGCCCAGGGGTATACGCCCTTCCCTGGGACGATGCCGTGGAACGTCGTGTCTAAAACATCCAGGCATGTCAGAGGGATCCTTATCACACGCAAGGTACTTTTGAACATGAGGTTGATGCCACTCCCGCCGTCCATGAAGACGCGACTCATATCGAAGCCCCCGATTTGTGCCTCGAGTACGAGGGGACAATGGCCTGGACAAGGAACTTGGCATGGGTGGTCGCGCTTGTCGAAGGTGATGTAGGACTCGCTTCCACTGAGGTACTCAGTGGTGGACGGTGGGGAGTTTATCGCCAAATTGACTTGGCGAGTGATTACATTCTGCATTCGATTGGAGGGGCGCCCTTTTTGGATCATCCCCATGTTGCCCACAGCTCGCGTGTACCGCTCACCTCCATGCTGCTGGGATGGCGCAGCCGCAGGTGGTGGTGTCCCAGCCGGTGGTGGTGGAGCTCCATGTGCCACAGTGCGTGGGGCAGCTCCATAGCCCCGGTTGATCGCGTCGCGATTCATCTAGGCCAGGCCCTCGTGGAGTTTGAGGAACTCGCGGCAATCCTTTAGAAGGTGGCTAGATTTTTTCTTTCCGTCGTGCTTGTCGATGTAGAAGTGCACGTTGCATGGTCCAGACAATTTCTCCTGGATGGATGTTGCGGGTGCCTCTTCGCGAATGCGGCGTTGCCACACTTGCGTGGTTTTCCGAGCGTCACGGTATCCTCTGCTGCGGTATCCCCTGTTGCGGTTGTCGTCGCGTTTGTCGGTGTAGCCAGCCGTGACCATGTTGACTTATCGCGGTCCTCGTAGATGCGCATTCGACGTTTTCCTCAGCGGCCGCGTCTGCGCCCAAGGTCGTCATCATCATCATCGGAGTAGGTGCGGTTTTTTACCGAATCTTCTCCGTCCACCCACCGATTCGCGATTTCCATCAGGTGGTTGATCATTTTGGGCTTCGAGCGGCCCAGCTCCTTCTGAGCTCTATACGACGAACACCGCCGTTGAACGCGTTTATTGCGCAGTCCTCTGAGATGTTTTCTGCAGAGTTCTTGATGATGGACCACCTCTAGATGTACGAGCGCAGCGACTCGCCAGACATTTGGTGGCAGCCTCTTAGTTCTTCGATTGACGCGGGCCTTTTGTAAGTGCCCTTAAAGTTGCGCACAAAGTTGTAGACCAGCTCTTCCCAACTACGAATGGATCCGCACGGGAGGTTGTTGAGCTATGCATGAGTAGCGCCCTGCAGCTGCAGCTCCAGGCATTGCATGGTCGTGCTTCGACTCCCACCATGCAGCCTGACGGAGGAGATGTGATCCTCCAGCCAAATCTTCGGGTCCTGTAGGCCATCAAATTTTGGGTTCTCCGAGGGGAGTTTGAATCCTTTAGGCATTCGCTTTTGCCTAATGGCTCTACTGAAGCATCTGGCACCGCAGAGCTCCACCTCATCGTCTTCCGAGTTAGTCGAACAAGCGCGTCTTGCACGCATTTTGTCGACCTTGCGCTGTGTGATGTCGTCACGTGCGTCGTAGTTTTGGTCGTGCCGCCGTGAGCGGCGACGTTGAGACAAGTCATGGCTATCATCGCTGGACGAGGGCGAGGAGTAGCGTTTGGCCAGGGCCTTGCTTTTCTTCGGCTCTGGTGTTGGTTCTTTGTCGAGGGCTGCCTCGATTAGCCCAAGGCCCGCGATCATAGACTAGTGCATGTCAGCTCGCGGATCTCTAGCCGGTGGCTGGTTGTTGAGGAGGTACATGGTGGCCGCCGTCACCGCAGCTTGCGGCGTCTTTGGGAGCATGTTGCCCCGCGTATCCACCATCATAGAGCCGAAGTCGAGGACTTTCGCGGCTTCTATGCGCTCTTGGTCGGTGAGGTGGGCCAGTCGAGATTGTCTTTTGTTGGCCAGGTACTCGTTGCCCTTGGAAGAGGATCCTCCATGGGAGGAGAGCTGAGCTCGCCGAAGGTTCGACTCATCCGCCGCCTTTCTGCGCGCCTTGAGTTGCGCGATTACCTGCTGCTGGCATTTGAATTATTCCTTCAGCAGCCAATGGTAACCCATCAACATGTCCTGCGATGTGTTGGGGGTAGAGGATTTCCCCGTAGAGCTTCTCAACAGTGGGCCCATTCATCGTAATTGAGCTTGATCAACATGCGTTCTCCACTGTTCTCATTCGCCGTGATATGCGGTTCTCCTCCCGTCCCATTGTTGACGGGTGGGCCATTGGTGGGGGCGCCATTGGTGGGTGCACTGTTGGTGGGGGTGCCGTGGCGGGGCCACCGTTTGCGCTGTTGGATGGACCAGTGCCGGTATTGTCGCGATTGACACCGGTGTCGCCTGTGTTATTGACGGTGCACATGAAGTGATTGGGGAAGCTGTTGCTCCCACAACTCTCAGATCCGGAGTCGTAGAATCCATCTTCTGTGGCCAGGTCACCCAGATCGGATCCACGACTGCTATCGTTGTCCCTGCTCCCAGCTGTTACCAGGGCGTTGAGCTTGCTGAGGGTGCCGATTGGTGGCGGGAACAACGATGCTAGAGCAATCGCAGGTGTCGTCGGCTGGTCAAGCAGGCGAAGCGTGCCCAGTTGGCCGACCTAGAAGCGGAAGCTCTTGATCACCAAGCTGATCCCATCGCCCATGGACTCGAAAGCCGGGCGAGTGGCCGGTGTGTGGACAGTGAAGTCGAAAGTGCCGAAGAGCTGGCGAATCTCCGCCGTTGCGGAGTTGTAGATCGCAGCTGACGGGGCTGAAGAAGCCGCGACATTAGCACTCCCAGTTCCCACAGATGACGCCAATTGACGAGGGTTTAACTCGTCAATGCCCATTGTTATGGACTTGGGTTTTGGAGAAGGAGGGAGTGCTGGAGGCATCAATCGACTAGCAAACAAGCACACAGGGACGCAAGGTTTACCCAGGTTCATGCCTTGTAGAGGTCCCTACTCCTGCTTGTCTGCTCTTGGAATTATTGAAGGAATTGAAGATTACAAGGGGTGCGCAGATGCAATCTGACGATGGTCGTGGAAACTAGGGTTGTGATTGTCCTCCTCGCCGCCCCCTCCTAGCCTTTATATAGATATGCTAGGTCTCGGGTAGCAGGTTGAGTCGGTTTATAGATTAGGGTTCGTCCCTTTGAACTTTCTATCTTAAGCTTCTTCTTGCGTTGCAAGCAATCGGAGTCTCAGTGGGTCACCCGAATTCTGTATTGGGCCTTGGCAACACTGTGGGCTTCTACTGTATCTGGATCGTATATGTGAAACTCGAGTACCTGTAGGGTATACCCTGTCAAGGAGTCTGAAGTCTAATAACTCTCGAATTAAATACTACAATAGAAATGTTAAATAAAGTTCTAAGTAACAAGATAAAATACGAGTATTGTATAAATAGGTGTTTTGGGTGTTTTGGTATAAGAGAACAATAGGTAAAGTAAAACAACTGAACACAAAAAGTAAGTATCACGTATGTAAAAGAGATTGGAACTACAACAGGGAAAAAGGCGTTCTCAGGGAGTAGCGGATACACCTCTAGCATTATAAAGAGGTAAGATAAATATTATTATCATGAAAAATGTCAACTATGTATGTGTGGGAGGAACTCCGTATTTGGACAAATAGGTAGGAACCACTGCTCACATCATCCTCATAACCACAACAGTCAGCAATCGACATCAATCGAATTACTGTGCTATTAAGGGACTTAATCCCGTAGGACATATCCCATGGCATGGATAGTGTTCTGTGAGTTTCCTCGGTTCCCAAGTTGGTATGTAAGGGGTGCCAATAGCTTTATAGTCACTGTAAATGTTAACACACCTCCGTCTACCAACAAGTAGTTCCCTCCAACAAGTACCCACAAGAGGCAAATATTGAGAGGTCGACTTCTCCCAACATCAAGATGAAGACAATCTAACACATGGTCACAACGATGAATATCATAATAAACTTTATCTTATTTCAATCTCATACTAGGGTTTCTCCATCTCCCTAGAACTAAGGATCTACTCAGACATGGAGGAAACAAACATCATGGTAATAATAATGGAATCTATCATAGATGAATAGTACTTGTATAAATCCACAACGTGTACAGAAATTACAACAAGATCTAGACAAGATGTAGATGGGATGGATGGAGATGGTGGTGATGCAGCGATTGATGATGAAGATCGATGCCTTAGCCTCCCGGATCTGCGCAAGGCGAAGATGGATCCCCGGTGGACGAGTTCCCCCTCCAGATGCCTTCCGGAGGTGAGGTTTCGGTGATTTCTGGTTGTTC
Organism: Avena eriantha; assembly: GCA_910589775.1. Taxonomy (NCBI): domain Eukaryota; kingdom Viridiplantae; phylum Streptophyta; class Magnoliopsida; order Poales; family Poaceae; genus Avena; species Avena eriantha. The sequence continues at coordinate 42,836,104 of OU342746.1, forward strand.
TGTATGTCGTCTCCCTAATCCAGTTGCATGGGGTGAAACTATTTGAGGAGGCAGTGGCGGCGCCAACTATACAGTGGGAACTATATGGCCGAAAAATTATTCCCGCCGTATAGTTGGTCGTTTTACCCTCTGGATGCCTCGATCGCTTTGGGTTTTCTTCTGGTGTTATTGGTATTTCCCAAATAAGCAATTTACGTTTTTTGACTCATTTTCTCCCCAATACAACTGCTCGAAGAATTGTGTCCATTGTATCCATCATCTATCCTCATCCTAGTGAAAATAGACATAAAATGTGCACGCGAACGCCGTAAAATACCAAGATCCTACAATTACAATGGAAAAATAATATAAAACATGATACAATTATGCATTCATCACGTACCCATCTATCGTTTGCGGTGGTGGGGAAGCTGACACTCTACCGTGGAGTGGGGGAAGGAGATGCGATGAAGCAATGATGGTAGCATGGATGACAGCGTCACTGAGCAGACTCCAGCGAGCTGGAAGTCGGCTAAGGAGGGATGGGATAGAGGATGATGTGAGGATTCAGTAAAAGATGGATTGTGGAGTCGGCGGGCTAGCGAGCGAGAGGACCCGCCAGTATGGAGGTAGCTAGAATTTGTGGAGAAGTGAACGAAGGGTTAAGTTTTGGGAAAGGTAGAAGGGAGGATCCAGCCAATATTCCTCTAAAATTTTGAACTAAAAGATCCCGCCAATATCACACCAAAATTTAGTGCTTAAGCGCGCTTGGCTCACCTCCTGAGTAGTATTAAAAGGAAGGCTCGAAAAGCAGCAGGCATCAAATGCGATGGGACAGTGGCGTGTGTAGCTTGTGAAGAAAGGTGGCTGAGTCTAGTACGGTGGCGGATAGATGAAAACAATTGGGAGTGGTGCTGGCCACCAGCCGTGGCCCTCATAAAAAAATAATTAAATATTTTAAATTGATGTAAATACATCAAATAATTAAACTAACTACAACCCACAGTGGTGGGAGGCGATGTCCTCGCCTGGGCGGCACGACGTGCTATGATGGCGGGACATGCTGCTCTCGCCAGGAGGGTGCGGGGGTGGCGTCCCATAGAAGCGGGAGGTGCTTCTCTCACCAAGAGGGCGCGGCGGTGGTGGTCCTCTAGCGACATCCCATAACTCGAACAGGGAGTTGTAAATCGCTAGCTGCGCGTTGAACTCCTCCTTATATCGGGCACATTTGGCACGCACAGAGGCATCGCCACGGTATCTGCGCGCCGCAAGGACGCGACGTTCATAGAGGTTGCTAAGTTTTTGTATCCTGACGTACCCTGTAAGGCTTGCCGTTGGGTTGGTATGCTGGCCCTTGCTGCTCCAACGACTACTCGGATCCGTTAGAGGCGATCATGGCCAACTCCACGCTATCAGTGTTGCCAGGATTGTCAGAGGCGACCCATTCCTCATCTTTGGAGTCAGTGTGGTTTGGGATATTTGGGTCGAGTGGTGGTGGAAGACGACACCCAGGCATGGCAATGCTCCACCTGGGGAAAACAACACCTCTAGATGCCATGGATATCGCTGGGAAGGGCCTGGAATTGAGCTATGGTGGGGGCGGTTGCTTGTTTGCTCAAAATATATCGAGTTCGTTGGGGAACCCCAAGAGGAAGGTATGATGAGCACAACAACAATTTTTTCCTCAGTTATAAAACCAAGGATATCGAACTAGTAGGAGCAAGGTAACACCCCCAAGGTGTTGTTTCCAACTTGGAATCCCGCACAACACAACCACAGAACTTTGCCCCAAACTTACAGTGAGGTTGTCAATCTCACCGGTTTTGATGAAAACAAAGAATTAAAGGTATTGTGTGGAAGAAAGTAGTAGCTTGCATAAAGTAAACATAAAACAGCAAACAATTGTAGATTGATGGTAAAAGAAAGGACCGGGGTCCATAGTTCACTAGTGGTGGTTCTTCTTAAGATAGATGACATGTTGGGTGAACAAATTACAGCGGGGCAATTGACAAACATCGACAAAGCATACATGCATATACTAATCATATTGCCTCCTTTGAGATTCGATTGGGCATTACAACATTATACATAGATCGTAATCCAACTGCATCTATGACTAATAATCCACCTTCAGGTTATCAATCCGAACCCCCTCCAGTATTAAGTTGCAAGCAACAGATAATTGCATTACGCATTGCGTGTAAAGAAAACAATACGATTGTTCTATGAACAAAGGATTGTTGTTTTCTCCCTAGTAGCAACAACACATCTAGTACCTTAGAGATTTCTGTCACTTCCCCAGATTACTAGAGGCATGAACCCACTATCGAGCATAAATACTCCCTCTTAGAGTTTCTAGCATATACTCGGCCAAGATATCTACCAACAACGGAGAGCATGCAAGATCACAAATAACAAATACATGATAGAATCAATAATCAATCTAAAATAACATCTCAATATATATCGGATCCCCGCAAACACAACATGTAGGATTACAAATAGATGATCTTGAGCATGAACGGAGCTCACAAGACCTAAAAATGATAGCACAAAGGAGGAGAACCAACCATCTAGCTACTACATGGACCCGTAGTCCAAGGATGAACTACTCACGCATCACACCGGAGGCTTGCATGGTGATGAAGAAGGCGTCCAGGGTGAATTCTCCCCTCCGGCAGGGTGCCATGAAGAGCTTCAGATCCCTCCCGATCTAGGGATGGAGATGACGGCGGCTGCAGACTCTTTCATGGATCTTTTATCGGGTACTTAGGGTTTCTGTATCGAAGGCATCTTATAGTCGAAAGGGTAGGCTGAGGGGGTGCCCTAGGCAGCCACACCACCCCCTGGCGCGGGCCAGGCCTGGCCGTGCAGCCAAGTGGTGTGGCGGCCCTCTGGCCCCTCTCCGTCTCGTATTCTGGCTCTGTGTCCCCCTCGGTAAAATATTGACTTTGGCTTCTGTCCCGTCCAATTCCGAGAATATTTATTATCTGACTTTCCTGGAACCAAAAACAACAGAAAACAGGCAGCTGGCACTGTGGCATCTTGTTAATAGGTTAGTCCAAGAAAGTGTATAAAAATACTCCAAAGTTGGGCAAAACATAAGAAATTAGATAAAAACCAAGCATGGAACATCAAAAATTATAGATACGTTAGCAACGTATTAGCGGTGTGGATAAGTGAATGGCAATGGTGACAACCCTAGATAGCCCATTAGGGGGCCCACCCCCCGAGTGGAGGTGTACGCATGTCCAGTGGTAGTGCTAGATGAGGAAGTATGAATGTGATCCATATAATATAGTGAGCTAAACTGTTGAGTGAACTTGGCTTTCTTAGATATATGCATATGCTAACACATTTGACCTAATTTTGGTAGACACTACTGTAATTTAAGTGGGTTTATTGAGCAACGAACCATAAAAACTCATAGATCCTAGGAATCACTAGGAAAACATGCATGGTCGGCTATGACCGGAAACAAGCTACGCTTGTCGCATTCTGAGCCAAATTCTTATGATTTTCTTTACTAGTACAAAATTTCCCTATAATCACTTGGAAAAGTGAAAAATGTTTTTTCCTAATTGTTCGAAACTCCCACGGTCAACATTTCTTACTATGCCAAGACGCACCCATCTACCCGATGTGAGAACCGTATCGTAAAGTATAGCTAGGGTATCGATATATATATGGCCATGACCTTATTGGTCATTCAGACTGAAACCCAAGAAAGTTCATACATGGTAGGCTATAATGTTAATATATTTTTTCTAAAGTTCTTGAAACTCCTTTTTATCATTTTTCTTGGCAATTAATAATACTAGCAAAAGTACCCAAATCATAATGAAGTCTCATGTTTTTGTTTTATGCTTTATTTTGTAAGAATGTTTTCCATACACTGTCAATTTTTTTGGTATGCAAATATTAATCAGTAATGGCATTTTTCAAAACTATTGTTGGCCCATGATATATTGGCTGCATGGGTACCTTCAGAAGAATTCTGGAAATTTTCAAGAGTAATAGTCTACCGCGCTCAAATGTATTCAATTTTGACCTAATTTCGTTTTATCGGCATAGAGTCGTGCATTTAAGTGCCTGGAATTTTAGCTTGTAAGTTTTAAAAATCCTTAATTAAACTTGGGAACTATAAGTAAAAATTGTCCACTTTGTATGCAAATTGTAACAACCTCGGACCCTACGCTCTAAGTTCAAGCCTGGATGAACCAAAAGTGGTTAAAGTAGTACAGTGGGGGCCCAGGGGCCACCCACGTGTAGGCCCGTCGGCCGCCCTAACCACTTCCAAGAACATCGGGACAAGAGAGAGTGGCGTAGGAAACAGGCGATACATACACAAGTGAGTATGTATGCAAGCTACCTTACAACAGTTCTCAGAGCCATACCATCTAAAAGAAACTGAAATATTGCAACGCCATACGGCAAGATCCAAATATCCTAGATAGAGATAATAGTGTAGGACAGCTCCTCATACATCAATCAATAGAGTATCAAGCGGAAGCGGGAAACAAGATCCGTGTACGGACAAGAAGCAAATCGGCAGAAGATGCCACATAAATAAGCACATCTCGCCCACAGATCTCACGGATCCCCATCCCTCGAATCTCTACACCGAGTGATCGTTGCCAACATCATCTGTCTCCTCCACCCAGTATCCATCTTGCGAATACACCTGTTCATCTGAATCAAACAATTTATCGTGTGAGACCCTAGGGGTACTCAGCAAGTCTTTATGCCTCTAAAGGGGACATAACCTGGGGTGACGCAAGTGCAGCAAAAGATGATAACTAACAAGTCTAAAGATACTCGCTAACCATCCGCCTAACCAAAGATAGACGGATGTCCGTTAATTAGAAACAACAGTTATAACAGTATAGAGTAACAGATCCATCCTCCTCGCTGACCAACGAGAAAGCAGACGAACAACCCATCCGTTGGCAGTTTTATTAATCATTCCTTGAATAATGCTCTATTTACTAGTCAGTTATTTAGTCAAATTAAATACGGTACTTTAGTTATACTTGTCTATGATCGAGAAACTGTGCTCCAAGTCGTCCATAACCGCGGACACGGCTTTCAGAAAGATTTAACCTGCATGGGTGCACAAATAGAAACACACACTCGATCAACCTCGGAAAAACCAACTCAAAACCCAACGAGGCATTCACGACAAAGCGATCAAAGGATTCATAAAATATTTTAGGGGGCCACCCCACTAAGCTACCCGCAACGAAGTTGGCCGGCTCCGGAACGGACCCAGGGTTTGTGTGGACGGTGGTAAACGACTGGGAACCCGAAAGTGTGACTGGGCTTGTCGATACAGCGAAAACGTGTCACGATCCAAAATAGTACAGGTGCTCCACGCACAATCTTAAATAAAGCGGTAAAGCATGGCATAAGTACAGGATAGTAAATAAAACCCCAAACTAGTTTGTGGCCCCAAGAAATAGAAATGAATCAAGCTCTGGCTCAGGGGGGTCCATAAGGCCTCCCGGATGTGGATAGTGCGAATAGTCAAGGAACAGGAATCAAGTACTCGGGGTCCTACGGGACACAAGTGGGCAGGAAAAACCAAATAACAGATATTTCCCACCGGTGCCTCTTTCATTAGTTATCCCATTACTACTCAGGTTAAGTTGTTTAGGTACCTCGTTAGCCATCAGACACTCACGAACCCTACACATGCAATTCTACGACTCGCAAGGCTCAAGCAACTCCTGTAGTAATGGTTCATAGGATGGAGGAACAAGCTTCGGTGGAGTGTAAGAGTAAAGGCTATGAAGTTCTTGGGATTCAATTTAATTCAATCGCGACTCCATGATGCAAGAATAAGATAGAAGCAATAGGTACTATATGTATGCAAGCATGTGGTAGTGCTTGCCTGGCAGCTCAGTTGAAGCGAGAGATGGATCTGGGTAGTACTCCTGTGATTCCTGATATTTTCCCTGCTCGGCGTCAATTCAAAAGAAGAACCAAACAAAGAAGAGCCAACATAAATAAAGTGCACAAGCATATGAATAAAATGCGACAAGCAAACAAGCATGCCATGATGAATGATGCACAATTTACATGGCAATAATGTAGCATGGCAAGGGTGAGGTGTGGGGACAAGAATAACTCATTTTATTAATTATTTGGTCAAGTTTTATTACCATAAACAGTTCTGATTTTTAATATTGATATGATGCATGCTGCAATTCAGAACATGGAATGCATAACAGAACGGGCTCGTCACGCTGATCGATTTAGACATATTATTTGTCAAATTTGGAGTTATAGAATTAAAGTTATTAATTAATTAAGAAAAGACATTTTTATTGCAATTAAACAATTTCGAAAATTTAAATTAGCCAAACATTATTTTGGATGGCAGATTTGAATTCCCCACATTTTCTGATTCCAAAACATATATCATTTGTATTATTTGGAATTATCAATTAAAAGTTATTAAATTCTGGATTTAAAATCATTTAAACAAATTCTGAAAATGATTTTTATTAAACAGATAAGAACAACGACTTTTTGCACACAAAGGGCAGCTAGCCATAGCCGCTGACGGGTGGGCCAGCGTTGAGCTGGCGAAACCAACGCGCAGAGCCCTTTCTTACCGCTCGTCCATCCAGTCGCAGATACTGACGGGTGGGGCCACGACAGCCACAGGGCCACACGCGGGCGCGCCAGCGGGGGCCTGCCACGTGGGGGAGACGGAGAGCGTGGGTTGAGAACCCCGGAACTCCGGTGCCTTTTCGTAAAAGTGCCACAGCGACAGACAGGTGGGGTCCAGGCTGGAGCGTGGGTTGATGAATCAAAAAGCTGCGGTACCTTTTTGCAAAATGGCCATAGAGGCAGACAGGCGGGCTCGGGCTGGACCGCGGGTTGCGCACGCAAAAAGGCAGGGTTTTTTTTTGAGAAAGTGCCACCGCACACTGTTTTTCTTCGCAGCATTATCTGACGAAATTGAAGACGCAGCGCGTGGCGCGGAAAAACAGGCGCGACACGGACTCGACCTTGCGATCTAGCGCGCGCGGCGACGGCTACCGCTGCGGCTAGGGGGGTTTGATGTTGGGTACCAGCTACGCGGCGAGGTTAAACTACTGCGGTGCCACGTCAGGAGCGATCGCGAGCGCGGTGCACGGAGGGCGCTCGACGGATGGACCGACGCGTCCAGGAAGAGATCGACATCGGGAGGATGTCAGGGGGAAGCAGAGTCTCACCGGGAGTGGGTTGGAGGTGGTGGTTCGAGCCGGGAAGCAGGGGATCGCCGGGGGAGCTAGCGACCAGCGGGTTAGGGTTTTTCTCGGTCACGTCGGCGTGCCGCGGGACTGGACCTCCTCCTCCTCATCTCCGTGTACAGGGTGATGCTGGTGCGCGGCTTGTCCTTCCCCAACAACCAACGCCTCGCCCGCCTCCTGCTAAGGTGGTGGACACGAGTAGGAGCCGACGATGGGGGTGTAGATGGGAGAGGGGAAGAAGGGCAACGACAGATGGGGAAGGAGGGGCGGCAGGGGCCTGTGGATCTGGTGTGCAACCAGGCAAGGGAGAGGGGGAAGATAAGGCCGAGAGGGAGGGGAGTGCTTGCCGTGTGGGTCTGTGTGGAAAGAGGTGGCTGGCACCTTTTTCTCCTCACGTGTTCAGCGAGGCTCGGGAGGCCAGGGGAGGTGCTGCAGCTGGGCCAGAGGGGACGGAGTAGGTGTGGCTCAGGTGGGGTCTGCTTGGCAGCGAGGGAGAGAGGAAAAGAGAGGGGGTCTCGGTTAGGTGATGTCGAGCAAGGCTCGGCCTAGGGTTTAGGTTAGAGGGGGGTGGCTCGGCATGGAGTAGAAGGGGATGGGTTGGGGCCAAACCAGAGGGTGGAGGCCTAGGGTAGGGAGGGTGGTGAGGTGAGGGGTTTAGCCGAGGCTAGGAGGAAGGGGTTAGGGTTTAGACTAGATGGTTAGTCTATGTAGATAAAAGAGAAAAAGAGAAATTAGCTAGATGCGGCTTGGTTGAGAGAAGATGGCATATGTCTGCACTTGCACACGCATGGGAGGGTGAGAGAGGTTGGTTCTTTGGCTAGCTTGGTTGTCTTTTCAATCTTCCAAACTTTGCTTGAATTAATAACCCATAAAAATCACATAAGAACTCAAAATAGGAAGTAGAAGATGAAAGGTCAATTGCATGTCTCATGCATGATCACATAGGGCCACATATATTTGTTCAAACAAATATAATTCAAAAAGGGCACTATGTTTTGATGCATGCATTCAAAATTGAATGAAATCCAAGCTTGAGCAAGATTGTGAAGAACCACATGGTCAAGTATGAAATAAATGGCCTATTTGAATATAATGCAACTTGCTAGTGTGTATTGGCCACTAGCTATTTAGTTGGTTCCATAACATTCAAATAAGCTCATCCTTCCAAGCTTTTGCGCATGAGCACTAAGCACTCCATATGTAATTCCCCAAATGTGTATATTGTGAAAACAACATAATCTTATATGGGCATGTGGTATAGAATTGAATCCATCTATATAAATGTGAGCCCAAACAAGAACCAAAGAAGATGCAAAATCCCACAATTATTTTGGATGGTGGAATTATAAGATGGTCTCAAGAAAAGGTGGTGGAGTTGAAAGAGATATGCCCCCAACTCAACTTGGACATTAAACAATATATCAAGAACCAACTACAATATATCAAGAGGCAAATACAATTAATAAATGCATATGAGACAAGATCCAAAAGAAAAGGGGTTTTATATGATGCTCAAATGCAAGGTGGCATGATGACATGAGCATGATATAATTATGATGCAACAATTATATGTAGGAAGTAGCATTTTATTATTAGACCATATAGCATTACATATGTTAGACAGATGGGATGCTACACAAATTTAGCAGGGGCATTCTTTCTTCTTTATTCTACTAGTAAAAATACTTGAAAAACTCACTTCACGATATGGCCTATTATACTATGTACTTTGTATGAACTTTCTTGGGTTTCAAGCCAAATGATCAAGGTCATGGACATACTTTGTCTTCATCAAGATAATTACTGTGTGCCCAAATTTTGGTACAGGTCGGTGCATGTTAGCATGGTAAAGAAGTAAAATTATTTTGAGAAGGAAGTATGATTATATGGCTTAGAGTTCATAGCAAGTGCTGTTTATTTACTAGCACATAAAGTGGTTGGATAAATTAAATTTTGTATTTTTCAAGCTTAATTTTCTAGCTAATTTCACCCACTCATATGACTTTCCATCGATTTCTCGAATTAGGTCTAAATTAATAATCTACAAGTGTGTGAGACCAAGTTCAATAGTATAACCAAGTCTTAGGTATAACAAAGTGACACACCACCTATTGATGGCCTTATACCAGCATATATGATACCTAGCAATGGAACTATCCAACAGCTAGCATTATGATGCAGCAACCTCATCAAAAAGCAAAAAGATTATAAAAGAATAAAATGAAAAAATTTCTATGCTCGCTTAAAAAATCCTAAAACTTGGGATTTGTATGAAAGCATGGTACACTTCGTCTAAAAATTGGGGTGGTTGCATTCTTTATTTAATTTTTAGAACCAGGGTACCATAGGTCCTGAAGGAGCGATACGCTTCAATTATCATTCTAGGATTTGTTGTCATAGCAAGGTGGTCTGAGGACCTTTTTGTAATTATCATTATTACTTTTGAGCCTTTTGGTGTACTAGTGTTGATGATTATTAATAGATCGGTTGCATTTCGAAAAAAATGGTTACTGGAAGTAGATCGGTGTGTCGTACCAATGCACACGTGTGAAACGCCATGCTGTGGATGAGAAAGAGACAAGCCGAACTGTGCACCCGCGGTTGCAGAAAAGCGATCGATGGAGGATGGCTAGTGGAGTGTACCATGTACCTCATGTCAGTAGCCCATCATAGCTTTGCTCTGACATCGCACCGCCTTCGACTTCTCTTCTTCGCTTTTCTCGCCTTGCCACGCTTTTGGAGTAGTAGTATGGAGTAGAACTATGCCCATTTAGAGCACTATTCTTCCTATGAAGTAGTGGAGTACTTGCTTTACAGGAAAAACATTTATGTTGCTTATATAATTGGAGTTGTTTTTTCTATTATTTGAAAACTCCCATTGGCAACACTGTTTACCAATGCCAAGATGTGCACATCTACTTTCTTGTAGTACTACCATATATGGGAAAATTACCATAAACTATGATGTGGCTATATGTCCATGACCTTGTTTGGTCGCTTGGCATGAAACCCTGTTCATACTTTCATGGTAGGCCAATTTTGTGAAGCGTTTTTTTATAAGTTGTGAAATCTCATGTTTATTATTTTTCATGGCAGGTAATACACGCAAAAGGACGCCATGCACGAGTCCTTTTTTTTGCCTATTTCACTTTTTCTTCAAAGTAGGGCCAACTTTAATTTGTCGGCATGCAAATTCTAGAAAGAAATTGAGTCTTCAAAACTCTATTGACTGTCTGCTAGGCAACTTCAATAGATTTTTGTAAAATTTTAAGAGCAATCAACAACTCACATGTAGTTCAATTAATTTGACCTAATTTCAACAAACTCCCTCTGATCCATATATTAATGTTCTTAGATACGTCTAGATTCAAATGTATCTAGTCATGTTTCTGTGCTAGATACATATACCTGAATCTAGACAAATCCGAGATTATTAATTTGAATCAAAGGCAGTAGTGCAATTTAAGTAAGTGAATTTAGCTACGAATCTTGGAAACTAATAGAACCTAGGAATCGCAAGTAAAACATGCATGGTCTGCTATGGCCATAAACATGGCGCGCTTGTCACATTCTGAGCCACATTATTCTTTTGATTTTCTTTACTGCTAGTACAAAACATCCCCGTAATCACTCTTAAAAGTGAAAAATGTTTTCCTAATTGTTCGAAACTCCCATGGTCAACATTGTTTACTAGACCGAGACGCACCCATCTACCCGATGCGAGAACCATATCTAAAAGTGTAGCTAGGGTATATATCGATATACTCCCTCGGTTTCATAATATAAAATGTTTGAGCTTTGTAAATATAATACATCTAGACGCCTTTTAGCGTATAGGTTCAGAGAGGTTCACTACGAATCTACACACTAAAAGATGTCTAGATACATTTTACCTTCATAAATCCTAAAACATCTTATATTTTGAAATAGAGGGAGTATATGACCATGATCTTATTGGTCGTTCGGGCTGAAACCCAAGAATAATGTCCATACATGATAGGATATAATGTGAATCTGTTTTTCCTAAAGTTGTTGAAACTCATGTTTATCATTTTTCTTTGCAATTAATAGTACTAGAAAAATTAACCCGAATCGTAATGAAATCTCATGTTTTTGTTTTACACTTTATATCGTTTGAATGTTTTCCATACGTGGTCCAATTTATCGATATGCAAATACTAATTAGTAATGGCATTATTCAAAACTTTTGTTGGACCATGATATATTAGATGCCTAGGTACCTTCAAAAGAATTTTGGAAATTTTAAAGAGTAATAGGCTATCACGCTCACACGTATTCAAGTTTGACCTAATGTCATTTTACCGACATAGATTCATGCATTTAAGTGTGTGGAGCTTTAGCTTCGAAGTTTGAAAAATACTTAAACTTGGGAATTGTAAGAAAGAATTGTCTACTTTGTACAAAAAATTGGTTGGGGCATTCTTTGTTCTTTTTTCTACCAATAAAAATACTTGAAAAAAATCACTTCACGGTATGGCCTACTATATCATGTTCTCCTATGTATGAACTTTCTTGGATTTCAAGCCAAATGACCAAGGTCAGGGACATACTCTGTCTTCATGAAGATAATGACGGTGTGCCCATATTTTGGTATAGGTAGGTGCATGTTAGCATGGTAAAGAAGTAAACGTATTTTTTGGAAGGAAGTATGATTAATATGGCTTAGAGTTTATAGCATGTGCCATTTATTTACTATAGTACATAAAGTGGTTAGATAAATTACATATTATATTATTCAAGCTTAATTTTCTAGCTAATTTCACCCACTGAGATGACTTTCCGCCGATTTATCGAATTAGGTCTAAATTAATATTCTACAAGTGCATGTGAGCAAGTTCAATAGTATAACCAAGTCTTAGGTATGACAAGTGACATGTCATCTATTGCCAGCCTTATACTAGCATGTACAAACTTAGCAATTGAACTATATAACACCTAGCATTACGATGTAGCAACCTCATCAAAAAGTAAGAATATTAAACATGAATAAAATGAAAACATTTCTATGCCTGCTTGAAAAATCCAAAAACTTGGAAATTGTAAGAAAGCACGGTACGCTTTGTCTGAAAATTGGGACGGTGGCATTGTTTAGTTATTTTTTGGAACCAGGGTACCATAGGTCCTGAAGGAGCGAGACACTCCAATTATCGCCCTAGGGTTTATAGTCATCGCAAGGTGGTCTGAGGACCTTTTTGTAATTATTATTATTAGTTGTGAGCCTTTTTGTACTGGTGTTGATGATTATGAATCAGTACTAGATCGCTTGAATTTCAGTGAAAAAAAGCTTGCTGGAAGTACTCTAGATCGGTGTGCCGTACCAAGGCACACGTGTGTAGTGCCACACTATGGACGAGGAAGAGACAAGTCGGACTATACGCCCACGGCTGCAGAGAAGATATCGATAGAGGATGGCTAGTGGAGTGTACTATGTACCTTGTGTCATTACCCCATCATAGCTTTGCTCTGACATCACACCGCCATCGACTCCTCTTCTTCGCTTCTCTCGCCCTGCCTCCCTTTTGGAGTAGTCATACTAGGCAATTTTTTGAAGTGATTTTTTTTCATAAGTTGTGAAAACTCATGTTTATCATTTTTATGACACGTAATACACGCAAAAAGACACCATACACGAGTCCCTTTTTTGCCTATTTCTATTTTTTTCTTCAAAGCAGGTTCAACTTTAATTTGTCGGCATGCAAATTATAGCAAGAAGTTGAATCTTTCAAAACTCACGATCGTTCTCGTTATATTGATTGTCAGTTGGCAACTTCAATAGATTTTGTAACATTTTAAGAGAAATCAGCAACTCAAATATGGTTCGAATTAATTTGACCTCTTATCTATATTAATGTTCATGTTTCCGTGCTAGATACACATACCCAAATCTAGAGAAATCTGAGATTATTAATTTGAATCGGAGACAATAGTGTAATTTAAGTGGGTTAATTTACCTACGAACCTTGAAAACTCATTGAATCTAGGTATCGTAAGTAAAACATGCATGGTCGGCTATGTCCGAAAACATGGCGTGCTTGTCACATTCCGAGCCACATTATTTTGATTTTATTTACTGCTAGTACAAAACAACCCCGTAATAACTTGGAAAAGTGAAAAATATTTTTTCTGATTGTTCAAAACTCCCACGGACAACATTGTTTACTAGGCCAAGCGCACCCATCTAGCCGATGTCAGAACCCTATCTAAAAGTGTAGCTAGGGTATATAAAGATATATATGGCCGTGATCTTATTGGTCGTTCGAGCTGAAATGAAAGAATAACATTCAAACATGATATGCTATAATGTGAATCTGTTTTTCCTAAAGTTGTCGAATCTCATGTTTATCATTTTTCTTGGCAATTAATAATACAAGGAAAAGTGTACACCAATCGTAATGAAGTCTCATGTTTTTTATGCTTTATTTTGTTTGAATGTTTTCCATATGCGGTCAAATTTGTTGGTATGAAAATACTAATCAGTAATGGCATTTTTCAAAACTATTGTTGGCCCATGATATATTGGCTGCCTGGGTAACTTCAGATTGTTTTTGGAAATTTTCAAGAGTAATAGTTTAATGCGCTCACATGTATTCAAGTTTGACCTAATTTCATTTTATCAACATAGATTAATGCATTTAAGTGCGTGGAGATTTAGCGTGGTAATTTGAAGAATACTTAAACTTGGGAACTGTTAGAAAGAATTGTCCACTTTATACGAAAATTTTATGGGGGCATTCTTTGTTCTTTATTATACGAGTAAAAGTACTTGAAAAACACACACTTCACGGTATGGCCTACTATATCATGTACTATGTATGAACTTTCTTGGGTTTCAAGCCAATGACCAAGGTCATGGACATACTCTGTCTTCATCTAGATAATGACGGTGTGCCCATATTTTGGTATAGGTCGGTGCATGTTAGCATGGTAAAGAAGTAAAAGTATTTTCAGAAGGAAGTCTATTTAATATGGCTTAGAGTTCATATCATGTGCCATTTATTTACTATAGTACATAAACTCGTTGGACAAAACATGTTATATTTTTCAAGCTTAATTTTCTAGCTAATTTCACCCACTCAGATGACTTTCCGTTGATTTGTCGAATTAGGTCTAAATTAATATTCGACAAGTACATGAGAGAAAGTTCAATAGTATAACTGAGTCTTAGGTATAACAAAGTGACATGCCATCTATTTTGGGCCTAATACCAGCATGTATAATACCTAACAATTGAACTATAGAAAAACTAGCATTATGATGTAGTAACCTCATAAAAAACTAGAAGATTAAATAGGAAAAAAATGAAAAACATTTCTAGGCCCGCTTGAAAAATCCTAAAACTTGGGAATTGTAAGAAAGCATGGAACACTTTGTCTGGATCTTGGGGCGCTAGCATTCCTTATTATTTTTTGGAACCGGGGTACCATAGGTCCTAAAGGAGCGAGACTCTCCAATTAGCACCCTAGGGTTTGTAGTCGTCGGTAGGTGGGTTGAGGACCTTTTTGTAATTATTATTATTACTTTTGAGACATTTTGTATTGGTGTAGATGATTATTAATCCAGTAGATGGCTTAAATTTCGGGAAAAACGGTTGCTAGAAGTAGATCAGTGTACCGTACCAAGGCACACATGTACAGCGCCACGCTGTGGACGAGGAAGAGACAACCGGACTGTGCACCCGCGGCTGCAGAGAAGAGATTTTTGGAGGATGGATGGTGAGAGGTAGCGATGGAGAGAGAAAACACAACTTGTTTTGCGTGCATATACTAGTAGGTCCATATATTTACTATTAGCGGAGTGTACCCTATAGCTCGTGTCAGCAGCCCATCATAGCTTTGCTATGACATCGCACCGCCTTCGACTCCTCCTCTCGTTGCTCTCGCGCTACCTCCCTTTTGGAGTAGTACTAGTACGGAGTAAAATGCACTACTAGTGTAGTACTTTGCTTTACAAAAAAAAATATTTCTGTTGCTTAGAAAATTGGAGTTTTACATTTCCTAGTATTTGGAAACTCCCATTGGCAAAGTTGTTTGCTAAGGCCAAGATGTGCACATCTACTTTCTTCTGGTACTACCAAATATGGAGAAATTACCATAAACTATGATGTGGATATGTCCATGACCTTTCTTGGTCACTCGGCCTGAAACCTGTTCATACTTACTCCCTCCGTTTTAAAATATAAGATGTTTTAGCTTTGTGAAATGAGTGTATCTAGACCCCTTTTAGTGTGTAGGTTCATTTTCATTTGGATAGAACCTATACACTAAAAGGGGTCTAGATACACTCCTTTCACAAAGCTAGAACATCTTATATTTTTAAACGAAGGGAGTACATGGTAGGCCATTTTTGTGAAGCGGGTTTTTTCATAAGTTGTGAAAACTCATGTTTATCATTTTTATGGCAGGTAATACAAGCAAAAGGATGCCATGCATGAGTTCCTCTGTTTTGGCCTATTTCTCTCTTTTTTCAAACAAGGATCAAATTTGTTGGCATGGAAATTCTAGAAAGAAGTTGAATCTTTCAAAACTCTTGGTCATGTTCTTGATATATTGGCTACCTAGTGGGCAACTTCAAAATATTTTTGTAAAAATCTAAGAGCAGTCGACAACTTACATGTGGTTCGAATTAATTTGACCTAATTTCAATAGACTCCCTCCGATCCATATTAATGTTCAAAGATTCGTCTAGATTCAAATGTATCTAGTCATGTTTATGTGCTAGATACATATACCCGAATATAGACAAATGTAAGAACATTAATTTGAATCGGAGATAGTAGTATAATTTAAGTGGCTTAATTTATCTACAAACCTTGAAAACTCATAGAACCTAGGAATGACAAGTAAAATATGCATGGCCCACTATGTCCGGAAACATGGCGTGCTTGTCGTATTCCGAGCCATGTTCGTCTTATTTCCTTATTGCCAGTACAAAACATCCCCGTAATCACTTGGAAAAGTGGATTTTTTCCCTAGGTTTTCGAAACTCCCATAAGCAACATTGTTTACTAGGCCAAGACACGCCTATCTACCCGATGTGAGAACTGAAGGGAATATGCCCGAGAGGCAATAATAAAGTGGTTATTATCTTATTCCATGTTTATGATAAATGTTTATTTTGCATGCTA
Organism: Avena eriantha; assembly: GCA_910589775.1. Lineage (NCBI taxonomy): Eukaryota > Viridiplantae > Streptophyta > Magnoliopsida > Poales > Poaceae > Avena > Avena eriantha. The sequence goes on from OU342746.1 coordinate 42,852,472, forward strand.
TAATTGTATTAATTGGAAACGTTAATACATGTGTGTTTAATAAACAAAATACAAAGTTCCTAGTAATGCCTCTCATATAAACTAGCTCGTTGATTAACAAGATGATCAAGGTTTCCTGATCATGGACATTGGATGTTGTTAATAACAAGGTCACAACATTGGTGGAATGATGTGATGAACATTCATCCGAAGTATAGCATTACGATCAAAGTCATTATGTTTATATTGCTATAACATCATACGAAGTAATCTTAGTCCTTAGACCATGAGATCATGTTAATTGCTAACACCGGAAGAGAATCTCGATAACATCAAACGTCACACCGTAACAGGGTGACTATAAAGGTGGGTTCAGTGCTACGAAGGTGTTATGTTGAGGCTCATGGATCAAGAGTGGGATTTGTCCATCCCGATGACGGATAGATATACTCTAGGCCCTCTCGGTGATATCACATTGAAATAGCTTGCAAGCAAGTGATGTGATCACTAGAATGTTATATCACGGGAACAAGAAAAGAGTGCATGTCGGTAACGAGATCAAACTAGGTATTTGGATACCGATGATCGAATCTCGGACATGTATTATATCATGAGACAAAGGGATTTAGTTACTAGCTTTAAAGGTTCTCATGATCATAGAAGTCATCGTTGAATGTGTAGGAGTCAGTATGGATCTCCAGGTCCCGCTTCTGATTATTGATCTGAGAGGGGTCTCGATCATGTCTGCATTATTCGTGAACCGTAGGGTGACACACTTAAGGGATACCGACACCATTTGGAGCAAATATGTTTCATATAAATATTTAACAAAGCACTAGAATTATTTCAATATACACAGAAACTGTTTTAGGTGAAATTGCTGAAATTGGTTCTGCTTGTAATATTGAAATGTTGCAGGGGGTTTTATGTGTATGTTTGTTAATTAAAGTAATTAACAAAATTCTGAATAAAATTAATAAAAGAGTTTTATTAAATGAGAGAGCATTAAATTTGGAGAAATTTAATGCATTTAAAGTGGAGACTTTAAAAGAGAATGTGAAGGGGCATTTTAATGTGAAGGGGGTTACCACCACATGAATGGGGGAGGTGAAGGGACACCCTCCCCTCCTCCTATAAAAGGCCCCCCTCTCACTCCTTCCTCACACCTCCTCGTGAAGGATCTCTCTCCCCCTCTAGTATTATTCCCCATGGTCTCGGATTAGCGAGATACATGTTCCCGGTGGCTTTATCTGAAAAGGAGTTGCTGCTTCCGCTGCTTTGCTAGAGCGAGGGATGGAGGTTGTCGGGGTACCGTACGTGTGTGCAATCACGGATGCACCGCTGCTTTGCGGTTCTGGACTTGGTGGTGCTGGACTTGCTGGAGCTGGATCTGAACGACGTGCTGGAGCCGGACTTGCTGGACTTCATCACGATCTTGAGATCGGAAAGTGTACGACTACATCATCCACGAGTTCCATCTTGTTAACAAAGCTTTGTTGTCTTCGAGGGTAAGTTCTCCATGGATGTATATCCACCCGTTGCTTGTATCTAGTAGATAGATCTTGACAAATAGTTCCCATCGTAGGAAATTTTTTGTTTTCTATGCTGCGAGCCCCAATAGTGGTATCAGAGCCTAATCTATGTGTAGGTGCTTTGCACGGGTAGTACACATATGTTTATATGTGGGCGATGATGATCATGTTATTGCTTCTTTCATGTATTTTGGATATTGGTGGCATAGTGGGATGAAGCGGCCCGGACCAACCTTACATGTCATCGTACATGAGACCGGTTCCACGATTGACATGCAACTAGTTTTGCATAAGTGGATGGCGGGTGTCTGTCTCTCCTACTATAGTCAATATCTGATTTACAATGAGTTGCTAATAACTTGGTTATCCTCGTTGTGGTTCCATGTTCGTAGGTAAGACCGGTTCAATCTCCGAAAGCCCTAAGCCACGTAAAACTTGCAATAGATAAATTAGAGGCGGCTAGTTTAGATCGTTGCTGGGCTAGTGTCATGATATGGTAATGTTGTAAGTAGATGTATGATAGATACTCTTACAATACACATAACGTGTAAGTTCCATAGACCTTGGTCTTACACACAAAGGAATGATAGAGATCATACCATGATGCATATGATAGAGATCAAATGCATGGACCATATCATCTCACTTTACACATTAGATGTTTTCATCTTATATTGCTAGTTTGGCGTTTTAGTAGCATTATAAGACGATCCCTCATTTAAATATCAAGATAAAATGTGTTCTTCTTTAAGTATGCACCGTTCTATGAATCGTGTTTCGAGACATCACGTGATGATCGGGTGTACTCGACTCTGTGCTTTCATACAAACGGGTGTAAGACTGTTTTACACATGCGAGTACTAAGGTTCTTACTTGGCGAGCCTAGCATGTACAGACATGGCCTCGGAACACTGACCGAAAGGTTAAGCATGAGTCATATAGTTTATGTGATGCCCATATTGATGCTCGCCATTGAAGCTACACCGACTCACATGATGATCGGACTTGGTGTAGTGGATTTGGTTCATGTAATCACCAAAAAGGCACGCGGGATGTCGTTTTTGAGTGGGAGTTCATTTCTAATTTGGATTAGTCGAACTCAATTTGTCATAAACTAAATCAAAGTGAATTTGCATATTTTGTTGTAGACATTGGCATATGTTCACTACCTTATGCTTAGTTGTAATTGAGATAATAGAACTATATAATTCTGGATATTTACTTTACGAACTGGTATCGTATTGTTTTGAATGTCAATTTAAAGTTTAGAAGTCCTATTGCAAACTTTCAGCAAACTCTATTTACTCCATGAAGTTTAATAAGTAGTATTAAATCAAGAGTAAGAATTCCAATGTTAGTATCTAAAGTATCATGTTTGCCTCCATGATTATTGATATTCAAAAGTTGTTTTAATATCAAGATTATATAGGAGCTGAAAATTGTTTCAGAAACCACCATGTGTGAAAGATATTGTGATATCTGAAACAATGTTTTTGGTTGCATTATGATAGAGTATAATTTAGCAAAATACATGTTCTCATATTATGAGAATTTGTGAAGGATGGAGATGCTAGGCATCCGGATCTCCCAAAAAGGTTTTTGGGAACTAACATTATACTCGCGATTCTTCCTTACAGGCTATAGTAGCTTGATCATGAAACTTGTCAAGATAAGGATGAATAGAAGATGTAAGTAAAATGTTTACTACACTAATAGATTACTAAAGAATGGATTTTTGAAAGAATACCAAACATTTGATGATGGTGATCCACTTCAAAGTGCAAGTCCAAAGGTATTAGTATTTGACTATATCCGCTTTGTACTATGTGTCATGTGAATGACACCACTATTGATGTTGATAGATTCTTTTAAAAGGAAAAGGAATTGCTGAAAGAGAATCTATAAAATATTTGGCAGAAAATAAAAAGTTGGAAATGTCCAGCTTAGGTATATAGAATATATACATGTTATGGTTGTATTCGTTGCTTGTTGAACAATGTGGTTCTTAGGTATTGGATACCGGTATTGGATACCGGTATTGGATACCGAATTGGTTGGCATGAAGTGTCATACATGACAACGCAATTCATGAACTGCAATGGCCTAAGTAACTAGCAAGAGAATAAGTGATGATGTTCATCGAAAACAAATAAAGTGTTATTGTGTTTTTTGTTCTCGTCAAACCTAGCCTTCAAGATTTGTTTTAATAATTGTTATTTTGTTCCGGTATTATGAGAAAAATGGTTGTTCAAATAATTACCGTATTCCATAAAGGATGGATGAACTTTTACAAGTCTGGTGGGAGAAATCACATCCATAAACACTATTGCTAAAATGTCGCAAGACAAATGATTGAAAGATCACTTATGAAGTGACATCGCTGTTTAAATTATATTAGAAAGAAAACATGAAGAAACTCCATGTTGATGGAGTTTTGGAGTCTTTGATTTTGATTAACTGACGCTTGTGAGACTTTCCTTGAGATAATTGAAACTCTATCCATAGGCCAAAGAGGAACGGGTGACTAACTTATCGGATATTATACATATTGATGTATATAGTCCATTATATGTAGCCATATGCGATGGATATTTTTGCTTCATATGCTTTCTCCAGAAATTTGAGTGAATATATCTATATATTTACTAAATAAGGAAGAAGTATGAAACATTTGAAAATTGTTCAAAGTCTTTCAAGATGAAGTGAAAAATCATTGTAACAAGAAAATAAAAGAGTTTATGATTTCATCATAAAGGAAGATATTTGAGTTACATGTTTAGCAAAACACTTAAGATTTGAGGAATTGTTCCATGATTTGTGTTTCCCGATAAACCATAGGAGTATGGCATATTCGAGAGATGAAATCAAACCATATTTGACATGGTAAGATCAAAAGTGTCATTTATAAAACTGCCATTATGTTTTAAGGATTGAAGCTTTAGAGCCTACCGCTTTTACAGTGAAAAGAGCACCATCGTGATCCATTGAAATGACACCATATAAGTTATGGTTTGGGATAAAACCCGAATTGTCTTTTCTTAAATTTTGGTATGCTATGCATAAGTAAAATTTTTACAACCAAAGTAGGATAAGCACATCTTTGTAGGTTATCCCAAAGAATTTGTTGGGAATTTCTCCATAACACCGAGGACAAAAGAGGTTGTTACTTGGAACGTCAAGTTTCTTGAGAAGGAGTTTTTTGCGAAAAGTTAAGTTGGAGGACAATAGAACTTTGATAAGGTTGTTGAACCTTAGCTATATGTGCTAAGTAGCGCAGTGCCGGAAAGTGTCCCGGCGGCCACAATGCTCATGGCTCCTGTGATTACAACGGTTGTGATCTCGGAGATTAGAGTTCCTATTGATCCGTGTGGGTCGGTAAGAATCAAATAGTGTGATTTGATAAGCAAGTCATTATTGTTTTGACAACGATGAACCGACTACATGCAAAGAAGCGATGATGGACCCTGACTCCATAAAATGACTAGAAGTCATAGAATCCGTGATAGTATCCATACACGAGAAATCAAGTTTCTGAACTTGGAAGACCCTCCGGAAAGGCGTGAAGCCTATCGGTCGTGTTCGGATATATAAAGAAATAGACATGGATGTTCAACATCTATGAAATAGTCGACATGTCAGAAAGAAGTTTACGACAATGTTCAAGGAGTTGACTATGACAAGGTTTGATCTTTCATAGCGATATTTAGTCTTGACGGATTAATGTAGCAACCACTACATATAATTTGATGTATGGTAGTTGAACAAACAAAACAATGTTCTTCTAATAGAATGGTTACCTAGGACGTGTACAAGACACGGTCTGAAGGGTTTTGTTAATTCGAATGGTGCTAAAAGGGCATGCAAACTTCAATAGTTGAAGTAAGCATAGCAGAGTTGGAATCTTCACCATGATGAAACTGTTAAAAGAGTTTAAATTCATCATAGATGATGAATATGCTTGCATTTGCAAGAAATTAAGTGGGAGCGCTGAGACATATTTCTAATATATTATGTAGAGGACATATTGTTGATTGGAAATGATGTATCTTGTATTGACACAAGTTAAGAATTTCATTAAAATAGGATTTCGATGAAAGACTTGGGCAAAACCGGAATATTTGGCATCAATGTCTATATGGATAGATTGAGGCACTAATATGGTTATGTCAGACGTACATATATGAGATATTGAAAGAGTTCAATATGGAAACAACAAGAAAGGTTCTTGCTGCATGGAAAGGATTGTATCAAGATTCAAGTGTTTCAACACTTGGTGAGTAAAATCACATGAATATTTTGATCGATTATACCGTGATATGTACATATCCTGATATGTCCTGTGCTCTAAATGTTATGAGCACATACCAAAATGATTCATAAGGTGATCATTGGACAATAGTAAAGATATTCTTATCAGCTTTGGAAGAACTAAGAATATATCATGTATAAGTGACAAATAGTTAAAAGGTAGTTCATTGTAAAGTGTTACATTGATTGTATCAAGATACAAATTAAAAATTATCTCAATTTAGACTATGGGTGGCACAATGTAATGGAAATGATGTTCCATGATGGATTTAGATAAGTTCCAAAGTTGAGACATTGTGACGGATACTACAACAAAAGGCTAAGTATATGAGTGCTATAGTAGCAGCAAAGGAGGGAATTTGTGTTAAGTAGTTTGTTATCAAACTAGGTGTGGTTCAAAGTGGGCTAATACTATGAAGATATATTGTATGACAATAATATCAACATATTTTAACCCGAATGAACTAAAGGTCTCACCAAAGGACCAAATTTATACAATGCCATCTCATTTGAGAATGAGTGATGCGTAGAGACGCAAAGACATGCAAATACACACGAACCTGAAACTGTCAGATCCGGAGATTATGTTAACCACTAGCAATCGCGTATATGCAACACCAGAAAGCCATAGGTGTTTAATACACAAAGTTTTTCAAACTAGATTATTGACTCTAGTGCAAGTGGGAGACTGAAGGGATTATGCCCGAGAGGCAATAATAAAGTGGTTATTATCTTATTCCATGTTTATGATAAATGTTTATTTTGCATGCTATAATTGTATTAATTGGAAACATTAATACATGTGTGGTTAATAAACAAAATACAAAGTTCCTAGTAATGCCTCTCATATAAACTAGCTCGTTGATTAACAAGATGATCAAGGTTTCCTGATCATGGACATTGGATTGTATTAATAACGAGGTCACAACATTGGTGGAATGATGTGATGAACATTCATCCGAAGTATAGCATTACGATCAAAGTCATTATGTTTATATTGCTATAACATCATACGAAGTAATCTTAGTCCTTAGACCATGATATCATGTTAATTGCTAACACCGGAAGAGAATCTTGATAACATCAAACGTCACACCGTAACAGGGTGACTATAAAGGTGGGTTCAGTGCTACGAAGGTGTTATGTTGAGGCTCATGGATCAAGAGTGGATTTTTCCATCCCGATGATGGATAGATATACTCTGGGCCCTCTCGGTGATATCACATTGAAATATCTTGGAAGCAAGTGATGTGATCACTAGAATGTTATATCATGGGGACGAGAAAAGAGTGCATGTCGATAACAAGATCAAACTAGGTATTTGGATACCGATGATCGAATCTCGGACATGTATTATATCATGAGACAAAGAGATTTAGTTACTAGCGTTAAAGGTTCTCACGATCACAGAAGTCATCGTTGAATGTGTAGGAGTCAATATGGATCTCTAGGTCCTGCTTCTAATTATTGATCTGAGAGGGGTCTTGATCATGTCTGCATTATTCGCGAACCATAGGGTGACACACTTAAGGGATACCGACACCATTTGGAGCAAATATGTTTCATATAAAGATTTAAGAAAGCGCTGGAATTATTTCAATAGACACCGAAACTGTTTCGGGTGAAATTGCTGAAATTGGTTCTGCATGTAATATTGAAATATTGCAGGGGGTTTTATGTGAATGTTTGTTAATTAAAGTAATTAACAAGATTCTTAATAAAATTAATAAAAGAGTTTTATTAAATGAGAGAGCATTAAATTTGGAGATATTTAATGCATTTAAATTGGAGACTTTAAAAGAGAATGTGAAGGGGCATTTTAATGTGGAGAGGGTTACCACCACATGAATGGGGGAGGTGAAGGGACACCCTGCCCTCCTCCTATAAAAGGGCCCCCCTCTCACTCCTTCTTCCTCACACCTCCTCGTGAAGGATCTCTCTCCCCCTCTAGTATTATTCCCCATGGTCTCGGATTAGCGAGATACATGTTCCCGGTGGCTTTATCTGAAAAGGAGTTGCTGCTTCCGCTGCTTTGCTGGAGCGAGGGATGGAGGTTGTCGGGGGTACCGGACGTGTGTGCAATCACGGATGCACCGCTGCTTTGCGGTTCTGGACTTGGTGGTGCTGGACTTTCTAGAGCTGGATTTGAAGGACGTGCTGGAGCCGGACCTGCTGGACTTCATCACGATCTTGAGATCGGCAAGTGTACGAATACATCATCCACGAGTTCCATCTCGTTAACAAAGCTTTGTTGTCTTCGAGGGTAAGTTCTCCATGGATGTATATCCACACGTTGCTTGTATCTAGTAGATAGATCTTGGCGAATAGTTCCCATCGTAGGAATTTTTTTGTTTTCTATGCCGCGAACCCCAACAAGAACCATATCTAAAAGTGTAGCTAGGGTATATATTAATCTAGAAGTCCATGACCTTATTAGTCGTGCGGGCTGAAACCCAAGAATAATGTTTATACAACATGGTGGGCTATAATGTGAATCTGTTTCTCCTGAAGTTGTCGAATACCATGTTTATCATTTTTCATGGCATTTAATAATACTAGCAAAAGTACCCCAAGCATAATGAAGTCCCATGTTTTTGTTTTAAACTTTATTTTGTTTGAATGTTTTCCATACGCGGTCAAATTTGTTGGTATGCAAATACTAATAAATAATGACATTTTTCAAAACTATTGTTGACCCATGGTATATTGGCTGCATGGGTACCTTCAAAACAATTTTGGGAATTTTTAAGAGTAATAGTCTATCTAGCTCACATGTATTCAAGTTTGACATAATTCGTTTTATCAACATAGAGTCATGCATTTAAGTGTGCGGAGTTTTAGCTTGGAAGTTTGAAAAATACTTAAACTGGGGAACTATAAGAAAGAATTGTCCACTTTGTACGAAAATTTGGTGGAGGCATTCTTTGTTCTTTTATTCTACTAGTAGAAGTACTTGAAAAACTCACACTTCATGGTATGTCCTACTATATCATATACTATGTATGAACTTTCTTGGGTTTCAAGCCAAATGACCAAGGTCATGGACATACGCTGTCTTCATCAAGATAATGATAGCGTGCCCATATTTTGGTATAGGTCGGTGCATGTTAGCATGGTAAAGAAGTAAAAATAGCAACAAGGGAATAAACAGATGCAAGACCTGCCATCATATAGGCCATAGAGCAGCGGGTTGTCCCCTTAATGCTCCCAAACCTAGGTATGAGATGTACATTCAATATTTTTTTAATTTGTAGATATTAGGGAAGTAAGCCCTATACTGGTTTTAACAGGAAGCGCAAGGTAAGAAAAAAGACCGCCGACTCAATGATTTTGCTGCGACAAGAAAACCAAAACGAGTGGAGTGATGATGCTGGACACGATTCTAGTGCTGATTTGCCTGACTTCCCTCAGCCTGGGGATGCAGAGTATGTGAAGTTAAGAAAATTGGCACCCAGGAAGAGGAAGAAGGCACGAAATGAAGAAGCTAGAGGACGTGAAGGCAAGATGAACAAAGTTGGCAGCTAGGCAGAGGAAGAAGGCTAGCAATATAGAAGCCTAATAACGTGTTGAACTTGAACCTATATATGTAGTTCGGTTAAATTCTAAAGCTGTGTGCGTGGAACTTGTCAGGCGAAACAATCTGCCTCCCTTTCTCGGAGTAGAATGTATCATGACTTGAGGTTTGGACACAACCGATGCCACTAGTTGAATCTGGAATGGTGTCTGTGCCACTATTATATGAACAATCACACCACCGGGACTGTGATAGCTGAGCGGCAAGGGGGTCTCCAAATTCGATGGATGCTAGTGGCACAAACATAAATTATTTATAGGCGCTTAATAAATCCATGCTTTTGGCATTACACTTATGATAAGGTTCTGAGATGAAAAACAAGTTCTAAGCTGGCTGCTACAGTCCATGAAGCAGCAACTTATTTCACTTATTTCAGCTACTGGACAACGACATGGCAACATAAACTACAAAGGCAAGAAAGTGTTTCCACTATCTGGCCTAATCTTGAGCCCATCTATCTCACCACCTCCCTACTCCTGCCTCCCCTACATCTGGCGAAGCTACCGGATCTCTCGCTCCTACCCATGAATCTCGTCTTTCTTGTCCCACATAGCATCACACAGATCCTGAAAAAGCTCTTTGTGAAAACCTGTCAGGGCCTTTTCAATCCACACAAAGTTGTCACAGCCAGTTCCCCTCCCTTCTTTCGAAGTAGATCGAAGGAAACAAAAAAACAATTACATTACGCTTCCTGGGTCCGGGTTACCATTGTACCTAGCATAGGAAATTACTACTCTGATGTTGTAGTTGCTGAATTGTCCTACAGTATTTTCGTCGGTCCACGAAATCCATCTCGGCGTCTGCTCACTGCAAAACACAACATCTCAGAGTAGTAATCGTAGGGCGTCTTCTGGTACCTGATGGGGGCACCCGCCTGACGGCATTGAGCCGACCCTGATTCCGCCTGAGACGAACTACATGAGCTGCAAGCCATGAGCGAGGGGCACGAGGGAAGAGGAAAGAGGAGCCTTTGTATGTCAGAGTAGGGACACAGTGAAGCATGATTTATCTCCACTTAACTTGGGCAGAATCATATCATCCATATTCGGCTGACAGGTAGGGACCTAGCGTGCAGACTTATCAACCAAACCTCGCACCTTCGTGGTTCATAGGCACTCTCACGCGCATTGGCCAAAGTTTTTTGGCACCTTGACCACGTACATATCGTTGGGAGGCATTTCTAAGGAACCATACATGCCTGGACCACACTCTTACTCCCTCGGAACTTGTCATGGCTCGCGCCGGTAGATCCATCCGCTCCACTACTCGCGGTCGGGCTCCCCGCGGCAGATCCACCCCAAGATCCGACTGTCGTAGTATCAAATGGCCATGGTTTCTTGAGCTGAACGGTTGCACTACATCTCCGAGATCGGCCCCTCCTATCTGTAGAAGGACTGATGTGGTGTCGAGCTCGAGCAGAAGCCGCCAGGCGTGGCAAGGCTCGATCCATGCCACCTCGTCCCCTTCATCATTGTCGATTCCGATGTGGAGGACAACGAGGATGAAGCTAAAGGAGTTATGCCCTAGAGGCAAATAATAAAGTGTATTGTTTGATATATCACCTGTATGTTCATAATACGTTCATACTATGCTATAACTGTATTAATACAAAACGCTAATACACGTGTAGAATGTAAACAAACCGTGTCTCTAGTTACCTCTAGCAAACTAGTTCATTGGTCATGAGGATGATCTAGGTTTCAAGATCGTGGACATTTATGCCAATTAACAATAAAGTCACGCCATTGGTTCAATTATGTGATAGACAAACATCCGATAGTTGTATCTCAATAAGATCTAGTTACAGAGTTCACCATTGATGATAAATGCATGAAACCTCGCGACCTGATCCTTAGACTATGAGATAATGCAAATCACCGTTCTGGAGGGAGATTAGATGGTTATCAAGTATCATACCGTGACTGGGTGATCAAAAAGGTGCCACTCTGGTTTCCCAAAGGGGCGCGTAGAGGAGTACATATCAAGACCAGGATTTGCCAGTCCATGTAACAGATAGATACATATGTGGCCATCTCGATGATGTTGCATTAACGAAGCTTGCAAGCGTGTGACTGGGTCACAGAATGCAACAACATGGGAACGAGTAAACAAGTTCATCGGTAACGAGATCAAACTAAGGTATCAAGTCTCTGATGAACTAGGTATCAAGTGACAAAGGGACGGGAAACGACTATTCATGGTTCGAGCGATAAGATTCATGGAATGCACGGGGGTAATCATGGGAATCAAGGTTTCTCAATCATGTTTGGAGTGTTCCCTAACCGAAGGATGTCACGCTTAAGAGTGGGGGCACTTAGGGATAGATGAGGTACCATAGGAGAAATAGAGAGAAACCATAATAGTTCTGGGTAACATCTGATGGTGATCAGAGGGGGTCCGGAAGGTGTTCAGGAGTAAAGTAATATAATAATATGTGTATTTGAATGTTAATTGGAGAATTAATATTAAATATTTTTATTATTATTAAAGGCAGCTCAATGTTAATGGGCCTCACTCGAAGGGGAGGCCCAAGGGGCAAGGTGCCTAGGGAGAGAGGGACCGACCGACCTAGGCTTAGTGGACCGCCCAAGTGGGGCCCACATAGGTCCGGCGGCTGCCCCTAGGTGGCCAGCGGGTGTGGGCATTAGTCCCACACTGCCTAGCCCCTGGGTGGTGCGCCCCCTCCTACTATATATAGGGGTCTCCCCCTTCCCTTTGGAGGCATCATATTCTCTCATTCTCTCTCTCTCATTTTCCTTTGAGGACTTCTCCTAATATTGGGGAGGACTTCGAGGGATTTGAGTTATCCACCTTCTCACTACCGTCATGTGATCTTCGGTCTGACATCTTCTTCTTCCGCTGCTCGGCTGGATCGGAGCCCAGGAGACGCTGCCTACACCAGACGTGTGTAGAACTTTGGAGGCACCACACTTGAGGTGCTGCTCGTCTTCATCAATATACGCCTTCCTGCATAAGGCGTGCCTCGGTCTTCAAAGGTATGAATACCGTCTCTCTCTTCCATTATTTATGTCTACATAGTATAGATCCTAGTATTAGTGTTCACTTAGTTAGATTTTTTTGTTTTCTGCTACGAAACCCTTTAGTGGTATCAGAGCAGGTCTATGGGTAGACATGTCGTGCGGATAGAACACATAGCAATATGTGGGCATTGATTCTCTAGTTGTTACCATCTGTTCTTGTTCATATCGCGGCACTATTTGATGAAGCGGCCCCCAACCGACCTCATGTGGTGATTCACAAGACTGGTCCACAAATCAAAGTGGCTTAGGGGGGTGTCTGTCTCTCTATGGTAGTTGATATGGCATCGACATTGGAGGGCCCTGAAAAGGGAAGTAAAATGGCAATCATTGAATCCATGTTTTGGCTCTACGTTCGTAGGTGGGAAGGGGTTCCACCGCGAAAGCCCTAAAGCCGCGTAAAATATGCAATAGATAATATAGAGGAGTCTATCTTTGATTTGCATAGGGGCTAGCGTTGTGAGATGGCAATGACAAGTTTGTGAAACTTCCATTGGAGCTCTCGATGGTGATCAAGATGCTGCAACCACGTCATGACACTTTAATTTATGAAGTATCTTTGTGTGCATCTTGTTATGCTAGTATGATAGTATATACGACGGTAGCATAATAGGATAATCCCTCATAGAATTCCAGTCTTAGTATTCCCCTTGTGTGTGCACCACCAAGAAAGTTCTCCGTTATGAGGCAGACTGTGACGATTGGGTGTCAGACATATCTGCGTTCGCATATGGTGGGTGTAAGCCATGTTGCACTGCGGATACACACAAGTTAGAACTAGCGAGCTTAGCATGTGTAGACATGGCCTCGGAATACAAGAGACCAAAAGTTCAAGCATGAGTCACATGGATGATGTGATTGACATTAGGAAATGTCTACATTTGATATTGCACTGATGGCCATGACCATCAGGGGAGGTGTAGGGGATTGGGATCATGTGATCACTAAACGAGTGGAGGGATGTTTGTTTGAGTGGGAGTTCTTTTTGTTTTAAGTACGATAGTATAATTAAAACTTGAACTCATTATTATGAACATGGTCTAAACACTTTGCAAATCTATTGTAGATGTCTCGCCCACCCACCTTCAACCTTAGCACTTTCCTCGAGAAGGACAAGATGAAAACTGATGGAACCAACATCACCGCATGGTTACACAATCTTAAGATCCTCCAAGCCCCCTACAAGTTGACTTATGTCATCGAGGCTGAGCTTCTATCTAAGCCTGTAGATTCCACCTCCCAGGACGGAAAGAATGTCTAGAAGTCCAAGGTGGATGATTTCTCCCTCATCCAAAGTGAAATGCTCTATGCCATGGAGCTAGAGCTTCAAAAGCATTTTGAGAAGATGAATGCTTTTGAGATCATTGAAGATCTCAAGGCTGTCTTTGCTCCACAGGCTCGGGCAGAGAGGTATGATGCTTTCGAGCTCTTCTTCTCTGCCAAGATGGAAGAGCACAACAATATTAGTGAGCATGTAGTCAAAATGTCTAGCTATATAACTTGCGGTTGATAGGGCGTTGCACTCGCTGCCCCTAGCTACAAGAGCTTTGTGATGAACTACAACATGCAAGGAATGACTAAGACCCTTGCTGAAGTGTTCGCCATGCTCAAAACTGCTGAGGTAGAAATCAAGAAAGAGCACACGGTGTTGATGGTCAATAAGACCACTAACTTTAAAAGGTCAGGGAAAAAGGGCAAGGGAAATAAACCAAAGAAGGATGGTAAACCAATTGCCAACACCTCTAAGTCTACTAGGCCCGGCCCTAGGTCCGAATCACGTGCTATTACTGCAAAGGGGATGGGCACTAGAAACGCAATTGCCCCAAGTACTTTGAGGACAAGAAAGCTGGCAAGATAGCCGCCAAAGACAAAGGTATATGTGATATACATGTTATAGATGTGTTCCTTACCAACGCCAAGAGCAACACCTGGGTATTTGATACTAGTTATGTTGCTCACATATGTAACTCTCAGCAGGAGTTGCGGAGTAAGAGGCGGCCGTGGAAGGACGAGGTGACAATGCGTGTCGGCAATGGCACGAAAGTCGATGTGGTGGCCGTCGGCATGTTATCTCTACATCTGCCATCAGGACTAATTCTAGTTGTGAATAAATGCTACTATGTACCCGCTTTGAGTATGAATATTGTAAGTGGATCTTGCTTTTTGCAAGATTGTTATTCATTTAAATTAGGAACAAATGGTTGTTCTGTTTATATGGATGATGTTTTTTAAGTTAATGCGGTTGTGAGTAATGGTTTATTCTTACTAGAACTTGATTGCAATACTCACATCCATAATATTGATGCTAAACATTGTAAGCATAATGCTTATAATTCCATGTTTATGTGGCATTGCCGTCTTGGTCACATTGGTGTGAAGCGCATGAATAAGCTTCATTCAGAAGGACTTCTTGGATCATTAGATTTTGAATCTCTTGATACATGTGAGCCATGCCTTATGGGCAAGATGACTAGGACACCCTTCTCCGGCATAATGGAGAGAGTTGCAGACCTACTAGGAATCATACATACGGATGTATATGGACCAATGATGTCTCAACACGCAATTGTTATCATTATTTTGTTACCTTTAATGACGATTTGGGTAGATATGGATATATCTACTTAATGAAACACAAGTCTGAAACCTTTGAAAAGTTCAAGGAATGTCAGAAGGAAGTAGAGAATCAACTTAACAAGAGAATCAAGCATATTCGATCAGATCGGGGAGGCGAGTATTTGAGTTATGAGTTTAACATGCACTTAAAAGACTGTGGGATTAGCCCACAGCTTACGCCAGCCGGAACACCATAGTGTAATGGTGTGTCAGAACGACGTAACCGTACTCTATTGGATAGTGTG
The DNA here is from genome assembly GCA_910589775.1 of Avena eriantha. NCBI lineage: Eukaryota > Viridiplantae > Streptophyta > Magnoliopsida > Poales > Poaceae > Avena > Avena eriantha. Next base: position 42,867,764 of record OU342746.1, read on the forward strand.
CGGTCCATGATGTCTTTGACTGATTTGTCCGTATCATTTTGGGGATATGCATTAGAAACCATCACTTTTATTTTAAACGAAGCACCGTCCAAATCTGTGGAGACAACCCCATATGAGATATGGTATGGCAAGAATCCAATGTTGTCATTTCTGAAAGTTTGGGGATGTGAGGCTTACGTCAAGAAACTATATCCTGACAAACTCGAACCCAAATCGGAAAAATGTATCTTTGTGGGATACCCAAGGGAAACACTTGGGTATACTTTCTACAACCAGGCCGAAGGCAAAACATTTGTTGCGAAAGCCGTCACCTTTTTCGAGAAAGAGTTTCTCGCTAAAGGAGTTAGTGGAAGGAAAATTGAGTTAGATGAAGTTGTCGACCCTTCTCTCCAAATTCCGAGTAGCGCAACGGAAGCTATTCCGAAATCGCTCTCCAACATCGAAGAAGAGCCCAATGATGATGATCAAAATAACAACATCGAAACTCCTACGGTTCACAAGTCTACAAGAGTTCGTGCCACTCCTAATTGGTGCATTAGCCTTGTGATGTCGGTCATTCTAGATGAACAGGAAGAACCTGCAAACTACAAAGAAGCTATGGATAGTGCCGACTCCGAGAAATGGCTAGAAGCCATGAAATCCGAAATAGGATCCATATATGAAAACCAAGTTTGGACCTTGGTAGATCTTCCGAAAGGCCGTGGAAAATAAATGGATCTTTAAGAAAAAGACAAATGCGGATGGTAATGTGACCATTCACAAAGCTTGACATGTCGCAAAGGGGCTTCGAAAAATACAAGGAGTCGACTATGATGAGACTTACTCTCCCGTAGCGATGCTTAAGGCTGTCCGGATTTTACTAGCAATTGCTGCTTATTTTGACTTTGAAATTTGGCAGATGGATGTCAAGACCACATTCCTGAATGGTCACATTGATGAAGAGTTGTATATGATGCAACTAGAAGGTTTTGTTGATCCTAAGGATGCTGGGAAGGTATGCAAACTTCAGCAATCCATTTATGGACTGAAGCAAGCATCTCGGAGCTGGAACCAATGTTTTGATCAAGTGATCAAGAGTTTTGGATCTATACAAAATAAACAAGAGTTCTATGTTTACAATAAAGCGAGTGGGAGCTCAGTAGTTTTCCTAGTAGTATATGTGGATGACATATTACTTGTGGGAAACAATGTGCAACTTATGAAAAGCGTGAAAGCATATTTGAGTAGTCAATTTTCCATGAAGGACTTAGGTGCAGCTACATACATATTAGGCATCAAAATATATAAAGATAGATCAAGACGCCTAATTGCACTAAGTCAAAGTACTTACCTTGATAATATTTTGAAGAGGTTCAAAATGGAGGATGCCAAAAGAGGTTTGGCGCCTGTAACAAAAGGTAGCATACTAAGTTTGTCTCAATGTCCGGTAACGGATGCTGATAGAGAAAGGATGTCTTACATCCCCTATGCCTCAGCCATAGGATCTATCATGTATGTAATGCTAAGTACTCGACCTGATGTGGCATTGACTCTCAGTTTGGCGAGCCGATACCAAAGTAATCTAGGAATGGATCACTAGACAGCTATGAAAAATATCCTAAGGTATCTTAGGAGAACAAAGGATATCGTCCTAGTCTATGGAGGTAATGATGAAGCTCTAAACGTAACTGGTTACATGGATGCGAGCTGGCACTCAGATCCCGATGACTCGAAGTCTCGGAAGGGATTTGTGTTTTTGGTGAATGGTAGGGTGGTAAGCTGGAAGACCAAGAAGCAACCGGTAGTTGCGCAATCTACAATGGAGTCGGAATACATCGCTACTGCTGATGCGGCGAATGAGGCTATTTGGCTAAGGAATTTCGTCATTGAAATGGGAGTTGTTCCAAGTGCGCAAGACCCTGTGACGATCTATTGTGACAACATGGACGCTATTGCAAACGCAAAGAAACCAAGAACTCATTCCATAGCCAAACACATCAAGCTAGAATTTCACATCATCCGACACAACGTTAAGGAAGGTGAAATCAAGATTTGCAAAGTGCACATTGATCTTCATGTGGCAGATCCGTTGACAAAAGCTCTCATACAAGCCAAGCATGAACAACACCGAGATGCTATTGGTGTTAGGTTCGTGCCTATTGCAAACTAGATTAATTTGTACTCTAGTGCAAGTGGGACACTGAAGAAGTTATGCCCAAGAGGCAAATAATAAAGTGTATTGTTTGATATATCTCCTATATGTTCATAATACGTTTCATACTGTGCTATAACTATATTAATACAAAACGTTAATACATGTGTGGTATGTAAACAAACCGTGTCTCTAGTTACCTCTAGCGAAGTTCATTGGTCATGAGGATGATCTGGGTTTCAAGATCATGGGCATTTATTCCAATTGATAATGAAGTCACGTCATTAGTTGAATGACGTGATAGACAAACATCCAATAGTTGTATCTCAATGAGATCTAGTTACAAAGTTCACCATTGATGATGAACGCATGAAACCTCGCAACCTGATCCTTATACTGTGAGATAATGCAAATCACCGTTCCGGAGGGAGCTTAGATGGTTATCAAGTATCATACCGTGACTGGGTGATAAAAAAGGTGCCACTCAGGTTTCCCAAAGGGGCGCGTAGAGGAGTACTGTTATGGGTCTCCTTGTAGATTTACCCTTGGAGTGGCCCAATCTTCACAGATTTGAGGCGGGGAGCGAGGGAACACGCGATGAACACGATGAACACAACTCTAAGGCAAGGTAAAGATACAAACACATGCCAAATCACATCCGATTCGATTTGCTCCTGTTGGTTCGAACAACCAATCCAATAGAATCCTCGACGAGAGACCTTGCGGTAGAATCACCAAAGGAGAGATCGGCAAGCGGATGATAGAATCCAAACCAAGGAGAGAGTAGCAACCAAGTAGAATCCTAAAGGGGAGAGACCAAGCACTACTAGAATCTTTGTTAGGGAGAGACCAAACACTTCAGGAGGGTCTTGACGACTTGGAGAAGGGCACCTACTTAGAGGCCTTGTACAACCCATAGATCTACTATTGAGAGGGGGTTCCCATCTAGGGTTATCACATGCCTTAATTCATCATCATCTCTACCTAGATCTGAGCTAGAAGGGGGTATTTATAGTACTAGGGGAAAAGGGGTAGGTAGGAGAGAATATTACGGGCATCAAACCCTTCAGAGTGCACAGACTGACGTTTCGATGATAAGTCCGATTGTGTCGGACACAGAGACGGAATTTCCGGTGGGCGCTAGTTTGTTTCGGCGGGCACCGGACTGCATCTCTGTCTTGCATTTTGGCGCTCACCGGTTTGCTTTGGTGGCGACCTGAAATTCCGGCGTGGGCTTCGGTTGACCGATCCTGGCGCCAGAAGTTCCAACGTGGATTCCAGCAGCGCCGGGCCTGGCGCCAGAATCCTTCTTCCTTCTTCTTTTCCATGCTTCTTTCTTGGGGGTCTTGGCTCTGGGTCCATCCTTGTCGTCTCCTCTTGCCATCATGGTCATGGGCCTAGTTATATCATAAGCATTTTTATCAAGTAGGGTCCCGTTCGCCTAATAACCAAGGAAAGGTGAGGCATGAAAGGAATTCACCTTTGGAGTGATGGTTAGTGTGGCATGATGTGGACCAATGGTTAATACCGAGTGTTGGGATGCATCATCTCCCCCCACTAGAAACTGAGTCGACCTTGACGGTGTCCTTTCATCATACAAGGAAGGAGGTGTGCACTTGGTCTTGTTCTTGGACACGAACGGATCATCAGTATCGAAGCCATTCTCAAACATGTTGAAGAGCTTGTGGTATTTCTTGCCATCATGTTGTGGTTGGAGATCTTGTAGCATTTTCCTTGAAGGTGGTGGTCTATCGTGGGTACCTTACAAAACCGACAACAAAGACAGAGAATTGTATGATGAATTGTTAGTATGGGTGACACTCAAGTCTCTCTTCTCACATTTGGTGGCTTGCGTCATGACACTCATGATTTTTCCACTCATTTTGGGCTTGTGGCTCTCACTCTCTTGATGGTGGTTAACTCTCTCACCACTCATCTCACAAGGGTCCTTAGCTTGCTTTATCTTGTGCACGGATCTCATGTTGGATGCGATAACTTGGCTTGGCGTCATAGGTTGTAGCACAAATGTCTTGTTGTTCCACTTGAAGGAGTATTGGTTAGTGGAACCATGATGTATGTCTCTCCTATCGTATTGCCATGGTCTCCCAAGTAGCATGTGGCACATGGACATTGGCACGACATCACACTCAACAATTTCTTCATATGGGCCAATCTTGAAGGAGACATTGACCTTTGATGTTATCTTTAGTGCTCCATTGTCCTCAAGCCATTGGACGTGGTAGGGGTGAGGGTGCTCTATGCATTGCAACTTGAGTTTCTCACAAAGCTCCGTACTTGCGAGGTTATGGCAACTACCTCCATCAATGATTACCTTTATGAATTTGCCATCAATTCCGGCACGAGTTTGGAAGGTATTGAGGCATTGGTCCTCTCTTGGTGTGGAGTTTGTTGTCAATACTTGAGCAATAACGAGGGAAGGGCTTGGATCATGCTCGCATATGAGGGTGTCATCCACTTCCATCGTAGCTTCCCTTGCAATCGCTCGTTGAGTCAACGCTTCATATTCCTCTTCACTCATGGATTAGGTTGTGCCATTCTCATCCGTAAGCATTACCCTTATGTTGGTGCACGCATATGACTTGTGACCTTTCACTCCACACTTCAAACAAGTGACTTGACTATCCAAAGTCGTGTTGGAGGAGGGTACTATCACGGTCTTCGCTTGCTTGGATGAGCTCGGTGCTTGGTTTGTTGGCTTGTTGGGGGCATTTGCATTGATGGATGCAAAGTATGCCCTGGACTTCTCATAAGCTTTCTATTTTTGCAAGTGTCGTTCAGCTTTGGTAGCTTGATGGAGGAGCTCGGTGAGGTTCTTGTACGGTTGAAAGTCAACAATCTTCCTTATTGGGCGGCTCAAACCATTGAGGAACCTTGCTATGTGACGAGGGTTTAACTCATCAATGCCCATTGTTATGGACTTAGGTTCGAGGAATTGAGGAGCACTTGAGATCTCGGTACGGCTAGCAAACAAGCACATAGGGACGCAAGGTTTACCTAGGTTCAGGCCTCGTAGAGGTCCCTACTCCTGCTAGTCTGCTCTTGGAATTAACGAAGGAATCGAAGATTACAATGGTGCGCAGATGCGATCTGGCGAGGGTTGTGGAAACTAGGGTTGCGTGTGTCCTCCTTGATGCCCCCTCCTAGCCTTTATATAGATAGGCTAGGTCTTGGGTAGCAGGTCGAGTCGGTTACAAGTTAGGGTTTTCCCTTTAAACTTTCTATCTTTAACTTCTTCTTGTCTCGCAAGCAATCAAGAGTCCGTAGGTCACTCGAGTTCTCCGTTTGGGCCTTGGAAACGTCATGGGCTTCTGCTATATCCGGGCCATATATACCAAACTCGAGTACCTGTAGGGTATACCCATGTCAGTAGCCCCCGAGTGTCCAGTGGAATCACAGATTCGACTGGGGACTTTATGAAGCCTTTCGAGTGCATGAGTGAGTATATTTTCGACTGCTCTGTTTGTGTCATAGGGATTGTTGACGTGCGTGCTTGATTTAACCGATGTATCGGTATCAGTTAACTACCTTAGGGTAAAACAGCGCAATCTACTCGTACTCGAGTCCCCGGACTCGAATTCAGAAAAGTGCTGGTGTAATTCGACTCAGGCCGCGGAGGTCTTACAGGAGTCGAACCCCAGTGTGTAAATGTGAGCACTCGACGCGTCCGTGAAGGATTATTCATCGTACCTGTAGGTACGGATTATTTCTGGTAAAGAGCAGTAGATGCGTCTCCAGGCCTTATTCAGGTCTTATCTTCATGCTGTAAGCGCGGCATCCGAATATTGTCATCGCGAAGATGATTCGGGTGACCCAAAAGACGCAGTCTCTTTGGAGGGAAATATAAGGCAGAGCCGCCATAGCATTCGAGTGGAGATGTTATCGAGACACAGTACGATGTATAAGGAAAAATAATCATAGGGTGCGTGACCAGCGCTCCCTATGGGAGTAGCCCCCGAGTGCCTATTCGAGTCATAGACTCGAGTGAGGACTATAAGTACTTTGCGTCTGCTGTCGTCTTTTGCTTGTTTCAGTCGAATATGTTTTCAGAACTCCTTATGGGAGTAACCCGAAGTCCACAATCGAATCGTAGATTCGAGTGAAGGGTTTTCGTAATACTTGGATATCTTCACAAATTTCTTCGGGTGGGTGGCCAGTGCTCCCTATGGGAGTAGCCCCCGAGTCCTTAGTCGAATCGTGGATTCGAGTGAGGATTCAGAGCGTGCCACTCGAAGATCTTGTATATGCACATTCAGCGTTCCAGTTTAGAGTAGCCCCCGAGTGTCTGGCGGAGTCGTAGACTCGGGCAGAGACTCGAGTCTTGTATCTTGCAGTGGTAGTCGAAAATCATGCGAGGAGAAACCATTGACCCAGAAGTGCATCGAGTGAGTGTGTCACGCATAAGGAGCTTGAATGGAAGATGCAGTTGGAGTCGACACAGTCACACTTGTCGAGTGCATTGCTAGCACCGCGTTTATCTAGTGCGCGGTCAGCACCGCATCTATCGGGTGCATGGCCAGCACCACATCTATCAGATGCATGGCTAGCGTCATGTCTTTGTAGCATCAAGCGATGCAACCATCCGAGGAGGAACTCGACTCGGGTCTTGAGTGTATGGCGTAGCCATTTGTTTTGTCGACTCCTGTTGGAGGACACGAAAGAATAGCTCGACGTAGTCGACATCCTTATAAGCTGCATAAAACATTAAGGATTGTGAAGTACTTGTATCTTGTAAAGCATATTTGCATGTCGGTTTGCAAAGTAAAATTCTGGTGCCAGTCGAGTCGATACTTTTACACTGCATGCTAGGCCTTTTCGTCCTGATTACCCTTAGTCTTAGTACCTTGCCGAGGTACTCGGAGTTCAAGGATTCGACGATCAGGCAGAATTATCTACTCGGGCTATCGCGTATGAGGTGCTTGAGAGCATGGAGTCGATGTCACATTAGGTTACTCGAAGAGGGTGTAGCCCCCGAGTGTTTTGAGTGTGATTAAAATAAATGATTATTCGCTCTTGGTAGAGGAAAACTTAGCTTTATTGGTTGTTGACATGGCGGACGGAATCGACACCAGCGTGCGGCTCGCCACCAACCAAAGATTGTAGTGGGTAGCCGCAGTCAAAGACTGCAGCTGGTCGCTGGCCGATGGCGGTGACGGGTCACAGTCGTGGGAGCCGATGAAACTGGTGTCGAGGGAGCCCCCGAGTCGCGAGATCCGATGCGATCAGCGGGTCACAGGAGTCGACGATTGTAGCGGCTCGCGGTTGTGGGATTCAAGGGAGCCCTCGAGTCATCCGATCTGAATATCACCGTGGGTCGCTGGAGTTGAAGGAGCCCCCGAGTCATGCGTGTAGTGGTGTAATCGAGGTCGAAGACCGTAGCAGGTCGCCGCAGCTGAATACCATTGCGAGTCTTGCGGAGTCGACGGAGCCCCCGAGTGTAGAGCGATGTGGTCAATGTGGTCGAGGAAACGTTGGAGAGCCAATGCGGAAGACTAGAGTCGACGCGGGTAGCGAGTCGCCGAAGCCGATGGCGGTAGCGAGTTGGCGTAGCCGATGACAACAGCGTATCATCGGAGTCAAAGACTGAGCAGTTTACGGATGTCGAGGGAGTCCTGGGTCATCGGAGTTGAAGAACACGGTAGGTTGCGCGGCAGACCTAGCGTAGCCCCCAAGTGTCGATCGGGTCGGTGGACGAAGTGTCAACAGCGGATGTATGGTCCATGTTGATGGGGCCGCGAGAGCCGATGCGACCGGTTGGTCGGACGAAGTCGGCGTGGCAGACGTGAGGCGGACACGCACTCGATGAGGCGGACGGAAGTCGATGACAACAGCAAGTCGCGTGCAGTCGAAGATTGCAGTAGAGTACGTCGGTGTACAAACTACAATTTAGCTAGCACCTGATCGATGTCCTATTTTTTTCTTCGTGTCGCGATTAATGCATGGGTCAGGACACGGAATTGAATTTTGGCACAATGGATTTCTTTCTTCGCTTGATTTTGACCCCACGTGAGGAGTATGCGCCTCTATTCCAGATGTAGAAAACAATTTATAGTACCAAAATACCACGCGGTTTGCCTTGGAATTTGGAGCATCTTGATCGGTTGGGGCATATTCCTTTTTTCTTCACGTGGAGTAACTTGCTTTCTCTCGGAAACCGCCGTCCAGTATGAACCAAACTAGGACACGCTGTCGTGATTTGATGGAGAGTAGAAACAAAAGGTGGATGCGTTGATGGCTACTACAAGCTTTCGATCTCGTCATGAACCTTCGGTTTTTCTCTGTTTTTCGTGCACTCAGAATTAGCTTGCGCGCTCATGCTGAAGCTCTTTGTTGGAGAAAAGCTAGTCAATCTGCTGCCTAGAATCTGCGTGCACGTGACATGGGTCCAATCTTTGTCAAACTCGGCCTCCGGCGTTTGGAAAATTGATGTCCCATAGATCCAATCAACCGAATAGTCAAGACATTGCGCCCGTGTTTGGTGTATATGAAGCCGGTCACGATGGAGATGTTCAGATCGGATCAGGTCGTTGTTGATGATGAGGGAGCCGATTGCATCTGATCTCAAAAGGTCATCAAGTCATAGATAGTTGATAATGGAGCCGTCGAGATCGCAACATCAACGCGCCTAGTTCCCACAGACGGCGCCAATTGACAAGGGTTTAACTCATCAATGCCCGTTGTTATGGACTTAGGTTCGAGGAATTGAGGAGCACTGGAGATCTCGGTACGTCTAGCAAACAAGCACATAGGGACGCAAGGTTTACCCAGGTTCAGGCCTCGTAGAGGTCCCTACTCCTGCTTGTCTGCTCTTGAAATTAACGAAGGAATCGAAGATTACAATGGTGCGTAGATGCGATCTGGCGAGGGTTGTGGAAACTAGGGTTGTGTGTGTCCTCCTCGCCGCCCCCTCCTAGCCTTTCTATAGATAGTCTGGGTCTCGGGTAGCAGGTCGAGTCGGTTACAAGTTAGGGTTTTCCCTTTAAACTTTCTATCTTTAACTTCTTCCTGTCTCGCAAGCAATAAAGAGTCTGTAGGTCACTCGAGTTCTCCATTTGGGCCGTGGCAACGTCGTGGGCTTCCGCTGTATCCGGGCCGTATATACCAAACTCGAGTACCTGTAGGGTATACCCATGTCACTATGGTTTTCTCTTCAAGCTCTCTCACATCACCTCGCATCATAGTTTTCTCCATTTCCTTGTAGAACTCTTCAATTGACTTAGTGCCTTGCCTCAAATTTTGTAGCTTGTTGAAGAGGTCTTGGGTATTGTGCTCGGGGATGAATTTTGTGTACATCACTTCCTTCATCTCTGCCCAAGTGGTGATAGGAGGTCCATTGATCACTGGAAGTGCATAGGTCATTTGTAGCTAGTTTCAAAATAAAGATATTGATCCCACAGGGAGCAGTAGGGGAAATACTAAAATGCTTTTAACTATAACTAAACAAAGTACTTAAGAAATAACTTTAAGATGCAAGATAAGTAGAGTTGTTTTTGGGTTTTTGGTTGAACAAGGTAATTTAAAGTAAAGAAAAACTAAATGCAGAAAGTAAGAATCTCGTATGTGCGTTCTCAGGGAGTAGAAGATACACCGCTAGAAATTTACACTAAGTAATCGAGAGTATTATAACGAATATTCTCATAGTGTGTATGCTCCATATATGGACGATTTGCCAGCAATCACTGCACACATTGTCTTCATAACCACAGCAAACAGTAACTGAAAACCATCACATTACCACTCTATTAAGGGATTTATCCCGTGGCATTGACATGTCTTAATGAGTTCTCCTTGGTTCCGCAAGTTAGTACGTAAGGAATAACAACAGCTTTATAGTCACAGTAAGTGCTATCATCCCTCCGTCTACTAACAAGTAATCCCCTCCATCGAGTCCCCATAAGAGGCAAATATTAAGAAGGTGCACTTCTCCTTAATACCGAGTATAGGAATTACAAAAATATCTAGACAAGATGTAGATGGGATGGATGATGATGGTGGTGATGCAGCGGTGATTGATGAAGATCGATGCCTTAGCCTCCCAGATCTGCGCAGGGTGAAGATGGATCCCTGGCGGATGAGTTCCCCCTCCAGATGCCTTCCGGAGGTGAGATTTTCACGATTTCTGGGTGTTCTGTATGTCGTCTCCCTGAACCAATTTCACGGGATGAAACTATTTGACGAGGCGGAGGTGGTGCCAACTATACGGTCGGAGCTATACGGGCGGAAGAAATTCTCCCGCCGTATAGTTGGTCGTTACACGCTCTGCCTCCCTTGTTCGCTTCTGGTTTTCTTCTGGTATTATTAATATTTCCCAAATAAGCGATTTACGTTGTTTTTGAATCCTTTTCTCCTGAGTACAACTGCTTCAATAATTGTATCATTGGATCCATCATCTATCTTGATCCTGTTGAAAGACATAAAATGTGTGTGCGAGCTCCGTAAAATACCAAAATCCTACATCTACAATGCAAAATAATAACGTAAAACATGATGCAAATATGCACTCATCAACTTCCCCAATCTTAGAATACCAAAATCCTACATCTACAATGCAAATATGCACTCATCAATTTCCCAAATATCCTCTTGCTCATCCCGATCAAGTTTTTAGCTTAATCGATGTGATCCTCATATTCTTGAAGCTGAGTCGATAAAATAAACGAGGCAATTGCAGCATGTGTTTATAATGTACGCTACAGGGGAATAAGTTCATGAATAGTACCTTACTCAAACCATCTGAATAGTATTGGAAGGCTTCCATACCTTAGTTATCAATAGTTCATAAAAGATGAATCTCAACATAATGTAAAAGAATCCGGTTCAACCGAATGAGTTAACAAGGTAGTCCCAAGTGTTTTAGGATCAACATATTCACTTGGGATTCAAAATATCAAAAGTGTCTCTTTGTCATACTACAATATGGTGGCATATGCCTATTTGCTCTTGGCACATTCGCTCCTTTTCTTCTTTTCTTTTGCATATATGCTCACACTTTTTTTAAGTGTTGTGCAAAGGAGCTAGCCATATATTCCACTTTATGTAGGAATTCAAAGTTCAACGATCTCAATTATCAAATTCCAACTGTATATGAAGCATTCTTATGACTTGAGATTCTACCATGACTTGTTCTCACTCTATTTTGATAGCAATTTTATTTTCCTTTGTTCAAGGTTTTCTTTTTCGACTTAGTTGTATAGATAATTTTTCTTTGTGAATCAAACCATAGAATTATAGCATATTGAACAAATTATCTTTATGTGTTCCATTAATACCAATGGTGTGGAATACTCCTATTGCTATCATCAAGTGCAAGTAAAATCATACTCAAGCCATTCATATATCAATAAAGCAAACACAAACTCAATATTTCTCCATATATAATAATAAACTCAGAATTTCATAAAAGGGATCGACTATTCCTGAAGGGAGTTCTAATGATGCAAACTTTATTTCTAGTTTGAACTAATGCATAAATTGCAATATAAAACTTATAAGAAAGATTACAAGGTCTTTAAAGATCTCCCAAAGCTTGGAATGAAGCCAGGAGGGATCAATTAACTCCTTGTGGGTACCTATTCCTCCTCTTGGGTAGATAGAGCTTCGCCTTCTTCCTTTAGGGTGCCCGCTTTAGCTATGCTTTCAAAGCAAATGCTGAGCTTGGCCATGTCGTATTGGAGCTTCAACATTTTCCTCTTGAGGAATTTCTTCTCATATGTTAACTCAAAGAAAGTTTTAATCAAGAAACCAACTCTACCATCGATTGCATCGACCTTCTTCTCTAGGTCTTTGCTCATCATCCAGTAGGAGTCAATCCCTTCTCCAATTGTTTCAACGCATGCCTTGGAAGCCTTTTCTAACTCACAGATCTTATCATGAATCTCATCTTGCCGAACCTTCTTAGGTTTAAGAGGTGATGGACCAAGAGGAGGCTTATAATATGATCCTATGTTGTAACAATAAGGATTAGAGAGGTACTCATCCTTGCTCCTTCCCCGCTCAGCTTGTCTCATCATATCCATCCTCTGTGGGAGCAGGTCCTCCCAATTTGGGAGATGCTTGATCTCCAGGCCGGATGATGACGATGATCCTTTAGGTTCTGCTTCCTCGATCCTCTTCACGGGCTTCTCATCTTTCTTCTTCAAGACCCGGTTTACGTGGAAGGGCTGCATGGCTTCGCTGCACGAATGTTATTAGAGGGCTTGTATAGGGATGGTGAGGATTTTTCGAGCCTGGAGGCTGTAGCTCTACGAAAACTTAATGAAAAAGGTTAGATGCGATCAGCTTTAAAAGGAGGGGTCAAAAACCCTAGCCGCCATGTGTAATGAGCAACTATACAGGCGCATCCCATATAGCTCCCGTCGTATAGTTGTGAACCGACTATAGATTAGATCTACGGCGGAACTTAACTATACGGCCAGAACTATACGGGCGGAATTTTTTATTCCAGCCATATAGTTGGTCATTAAACTCTGTGTTTTCTTGATAATGTTTTTGGAGAAGGGTTAATAACTATATGACCGCGACTATACGGGTGGAATTTTTAATTCCATCCATATAGTTGGTCGTTAAACTCTCAGTATTCCAGAAATTATTTTGTCAAAGGTGTAGACAACTATACGACCGCAACTATACGAGCGGAATTTTTAATTCCGGCCATATAGTTGGTCGCTAAACTCTCTGTTTCCTGGACAATTTTTTTGGAGAAGGGTCGATAACTATACGACCGCGACTATACATGCAGAATTTTTAATTCTGGCCGTAAAGTTGGTCGTTAAACTCTTAGTACCTTTCGCGGACGGAAGCGTTGTCGTCGCAACAACTATACAGCCGGAACTATACGGCTGAAATTTTTATTCCTGCCGTATAGTTGGTCATTAAACCTTCTGTGTCCACCAAAAATTTTCTACTTCTCCAAGTATTCTTTATTAATCTGAAACTTAACGAAATATCGTGTTTTGACAGAGAAATATCAGCTTAGACTTTTGACCAATTTTGGCATCATCCATTTTCCTTCTTCTTTGCTAGAGCATGAATAATTTTCATTAAAACAATACTTAAACTAGACTTTAACTAAGAATTTTTAAAAACTTACTCAACCTTTATTTCACATGGGTTGCCTCCCATGAAGCGCTCTTTAATGGTCAATAGTTTGAACATAGTAACGCTCATTTCGTCTTGAGTCCATTCTTCTTGTAATTGTCGTTCTTCGTATATTTTTGCTTTATCACTTCTTCGGGGGTGCTCAATTCTATAGTGATCGCACTTATATCTTCTTTCACCCGATAATGCTTCAAGCGTTGACCATTTACCACCCATGCAAGAGAGGGTGTTTTTCCTTGGAGCTCCACTGCTCCCGACGGATAAGCTTCTTCAACTACATATGGACCTTCCCACTCCGATCTGAGTTTTCCTAGAAACAACTTAAGACGAGAATTATAGAGCAACACTTTGTCTCCACTTTAAAAAAAATTATTCTCTATTTTTCTATCATGCCATATTTTAACCTTTTCCTTAAACAACCTAGCATTCTCATAGGCTTCACTTCTAAACTCATCTAAAGCATGCATATCTAATAAACGCTTTTCCCCTGCTGCTTTGAGATCATAATTTAGATTCTTGATTCCCCAAAAAGCTTGGTGTTCTAGTTCTAATGGTAAATGACTTGCCTTACCGTACACCATCTTATAAGGTGCCATACCCATTGGATTTTAAAACGCAGTACGGTATGCCCATAGAGTGTCATTTAACTTGTATGACCAATCTTTTCTTGATTTGTCCACCGTCTTCTTGAGTATGGTCTTTAGTTCTCTATTTGAGAGTTCCACTTGACCACTTGTTTGGGGATGATATGGTGAAGCAACGCGGTGAGTTACTCCATACTTGCGAAGGATTTTCCTGAAAGTCCCTTTCATAAAATGAGAACCACTGTTAGTAATTAAAAATCTAGGAACTCCAAACCTAGGGAATAGGAAATCCTTGATCATCTTCACTGAGGTAGCTACATTTGCATGATTTGTTGGGATAGCTTCAACCCACTTAGTAACATAGTCAACAACAACAAGAATATGAGTATAACCATTTGACTCTATAAATGGTCCCATGTAATCCATTCCCCATACATCAAAGATTCAATTATTAGACAATAATTCATCACCATTTCTTGTCGCCTACCTATATTACCTCTTCTTTGGCAAGCATCGTAGTATTCCACATACCTGTGTGCATCCTTGAGCAAGGTGGGCCAATAGAATCCGGATTGAAGTACCTTTGCAGCAGTTCTTTTACCTGCATGATGCCCTCCATATGGTCTATCATGACAAGCCTTCAATATCGCATTCATTTCGTGATTAGGAGCACACTTCAGAATCATTCCGTCAGGTCCACGACGATATAGATACGGATTGTCCCCAAAAAATAATACTTAAGATCGCTGAAGAATTTCATTCTTTGATTTCTTGACATACCCGGAGGTAAAAAAATTGTTGCTAGATAGTTAGCATAATCTGCATACCATGGATTAGCAATCTCTAACTTTGCTAAATATTCTCCCGAAAATGATTCATTAATAGGTACGGGGTCATTAATTATTCCCTCCATCCTAGAGAGATGATCTGCTATTGGATTATCCTTACCCCTCCTATCTACTATTTGCAAATCATATTCTTGTAGTAATAAAACCCACCTAATCAACCTGGGCTTAGCATCTTTTTTTACAAGCAGGTGATGCAAAGCTTGGTGATCCGTATGAATTATTACCTTAGGATTAATTATGTAAGGTCTAAATTTGTCACAAGCAAAATTTATAGCTAGAAACTCTTTTTACATAGTAGCATAATCTTTCTGAATCTTATTAAGAGGTCTACTAGCGTAATAAATAACATTCAAATTATTTCCATCTCGCTGTCCCAACATAGCCCCTAAAGCATAATCACTAGCATCACACATAATTTCGAAAGGTTCATCCGACCTTGGAGGTTGCATGATAGGTGCTGAAACTAGTTTATCTTGAGGGTTCTCAGAAGCTGTAATGCAGTCATGGTCTAAATAGAATGGAGTTTCTTTATCAATAAGATTGGTAAGGAGAATAGCTAGTTTAGCAAAATATTTTATAAACCTCTTATAAAATCCTGCATGTCCCACAAACATTTTTAAGCTTTTAATGTCCTGAGGTATCGGGAGATTTTCTATAGCATTCATATTAGTTTTATATATTTCTATTCCCTTCTCTGAAACCTTGTGCCCGAAAACTTTACCTTCTCTTTCCATGAAACGACATTGCTCCCAATTCAAAACCAAGTTTGATTGCCTACATCTTTGCAAAAATCTGGTCAGATTGTAGAGACAATTATCAAAAGTTGTTCCATAAACGACAAAATCGTTTGTTAAGACTTCCATAGTCTTCTCAACAAAATCATCAAAAATCTTTAGAACACATTCCTAAAAAGTTGTTGCTGCATTAGATAAGCCAAGTGGAATTAATCTATAAGCATATGTGCCATAAGGACAAGTAAAAGTTGTTTTCTCTTGATCTTCCGGCTATATGGAAATTTGAGAATATCTAGAATAACCATCAAGAAAACAAAAATTAGAATTATTACTAAGTCTTTCTATAATTTTATCCATGAACGGTATATGTTTATGATTCTTTTGTGTCGATTTAGTTTCCTAAAATCAATGCACATACGATATCCTACAATTGTTCTCACATGAACTAGCTCACCTTCCTCATTCATAGCAGCATCAAGACCACCTTGTCTTGGTATGCAATGAGCTAGGCTAACCCACATTCTATCAGAAATAGGATATATTATACCAGCATCAAGTAAGCGTATAACTTATTTTCTTACTACTTCCTGCATCTTAGGATTAAGCCTTATTTGCATATCTACTACAGGTTCAGCATCACCAAGAATGGTAATCTTATGTGTTACAATAGATGGATCTATTCCTTTAATATCACGAAATGTATATCCAAAGGCTTCACGATGCTTAACCAAAACTTAAATAAGTTTATTTGTTTCATTTTCTGATAGATTCTTGCTAATAATAACAGGACATTTATTTTCATTATCTAAAAATTCATACCTCATATTGTCTGGAATTTTTTCTATTCTATTGTTGGAGGTTCTTCATCTCGCGTTCTTACCAGTTCTTCATAGTTATGTGGATTTTGTTCTTCCGGAATTGAATCAAGGTAATCATCCATGTCTTCTTTCTTCTCATCATCCAGTGCATCTTCCCAATTAATCAAACTCCTTTCTAGTTCAACTTGTGGAGTACTGAAATGAATTTCCTCTAGCTCAGCAATCGTCTTTTCTTCCTTGATATCCTCCACTTCATATGGCCTCTTTTTTAGTTTGGCAAAGTTGAATGTCATTTCTTCTTCTCCAAACTTCAATGAAATGGTTTCCTTCTAATTATCCACTCGAGCTTTGGTGATGGAAATAAAAGGCCTGCCTAAAAGAATAGGGCAAAAATAATCTCGAGGCATATCAACAATATGAAAATCAAGGGGGTACATGAGTGAGCCAATAAAGACATAGATATTTCTTATTACCCCTTCCAGTTGTATATTGGTTTTATTAGACAATTTAACAATAGTGTCTACTGGTTCAACATCTGGATTATTTAAGATGTAGCGAAGTTCTTGATAAAGTGATGACGGCATAATATTTATGGTGGAAATTGGTTCACAAATTCCATATAAGAAAGTTTCTCCATAATATATAGGGGTCATAGGTTTTGAAGTTTCGTTACCTCGAACCTTACCTTGGATGAATTCTGAAGTTTCACGGTCTAACATAACCACTTCATCCTCCACTATTCGTGCCTCCATAAGGTCTTTTATTATAACATTATTTATATTTGTAGCTTCGGAATTCCTTTCTGGTTTCTTCAGTATCTTCTTTATTTGTTCTTCATCTCTTTGTCTTTTTTTAAAGATTCCCCGTATAGGTATCAAGGAGAACTCTTCCATTAGTGCTCTTGCATGCTTCTTTTGTTCGAGAGGTTTATGAGGTTCCCATTCTGTAGTCACCTGCAAATGCCCTGCATAATTCTCAATAATTTTCTTTACTGAATAAGAATCAATACCGAGGGTTTTAATCATTGTATCTATCCTCTCATCTGCAAGGAAATCGTTAATGCAAGCATATTCTGAAAAACTATTTGTAATATTTTCCTTATCTTTAGAATTTTTAGTTGCTTCTTTCATTTTTATTATTAGATTCCAAGCCTCCTCATCAGTATAAGATAAAAAACTGCCATTTGAAGTAGTGTCTAGATTCATCCTATTTTCAATATTTAGCCCTCCATAAAATGTATGAGTGATTAACCAATCAGGTAAATGATGATGGGGGCAATTATCTAGGTAACTTTTATACCTTAGATATCCTTCATATAAGCCTTCACTAGGATTATTTTTGAAACTGATAATAATACCTCTCATCCCATGAGCTTTGCTTTCATAATAATATTTTGATAGGAACTTTGTTGTCAATTCCTCCCAAGACCTTGGTGCTTCTGCACAAAAAGATCTGTACCAGTCGCAAACATTATTAGAGAGAGTTTATCTAAACAACTGGATTTTAACCATATCAAGATTATAGTCATCGAAAACAAAGGAACTCAGAATGTGTTCAAAGAATTGTAAGTGTCCATATGGAGTTTATTCATTGGTTCCTGCAAATTTCTTAGAATGTAATAACTCAAATAATAAAGGATGGATCTCGACTCCATTCGGATTTATGCTTTTGTTAACAGTTATAAAAGCGTCCATGGGCGAACCCATTTTCCTTACTGCCTCAAGCTGGTTTAAATGCTGAGTATTGTCCATGTTGTGGTCCTGCAACTCAAGTAAAAATTAGTACAACGAAAGTAAATAACTAAAAGTAAAGTGAATTATAGCGCTAAGCTCCCTGGCAACGGCGCCAGAAAATAGCTTGATGACTGCAAGTGCACATATCGTTTGTAGCTAGTTTCGAAATAAAGATATCGGTCCCATAGGGAGCAGTAGGTGAAAGACTAAAATGCTTTTAACTATAACTAAATGAAGTACTTAAGAAATAACTTTAATATGCAAGATAAGTAGAGTTGTTTTTGGGTTTTTGGATGAACAAGGTAATTTAAAGTAAAGCAAAACTAAATGCAGACAGTAAGAATCGCGTGTGTAATAGAACTTGGAACGACAATAGGGAAAATGCGTTCTCAGGGAGTAGCGGATACACCGCTAGCAATTTATACTAAGTAACCGAGAGTATTATAATGAATATTCTCATAGTGTGTATGTATATGGGACGAGCTCCATATATGGATGATTTGCCAGCAACCGCTGCACACATCATTCTCATAACCACACAAGATAGTAACAGACAACCATCGCATTACTGCGCTATTAAGGGATTTCTCCCGTGGCATGGACATGGCTTGACGAGTTCTCCTTGGTTCCCCAAGTTAGTACGTAAGGAATAACAACAGCTTTATAGTCATAGTAAGTGCTATCATCCCTCCGTCTACTAACAAGTAATCCCCTCCATCGAGTCCCCATAAGAGGCAATTATTAAGAAGGTGCAGTTCTCCTTCGTATCAAGATGAAGACAATTAACACGTACACATAATGATGTATAACATAATAATATCTATCTCATCTCAGTCATATGCTAGGGTTTCTGCATCTCGCCAAGAACTAGAAATCTACTCACACATGGAGGCAATCAACATCATGGCAATAGTAATGGAAACAATCATGATGAATAGTACTTGTATAAATCCACAACAAGTATAAGAATTAGAACAAGATCTAGACAAGATGTAGATGGGATGTATGAGGATGGTGGTGATGTAGTGGTGGTTGATGAAGATCGATGGCTTAGCCTCCCGGATCTGCGCAGGGTGAAGATGGATCCCTGGCGGATGAGTTCCCCCTCCAGATGCCTTTCGGAGGTGATGTTTTACGATTTCTAGGTGTTTTGTATGTCTGTTGGAGATATGCCCAAGAGGCAATAATAAAAGTGGTTATTATTATATCTTTGTTTTTATGATGAATGTTTCCATCCCATGCTATAATTGTATTATTAGGAAACACTAATACATGTGTGTTCTGTAAACATAAGAGAGTCCCTAGTAAGCCTCTTGTTGAACTAGCTTGTTGATTAATTGATGATCATGGTTTCCTGATCATGGACATTGGATGTGATTAATAACAAGGTTATATCATTAGGAGAATGATGTGATGGACACACACCCATAGTAAGCGTAGCATAAGATCAAGTCATTAAGTTCATATTGTTGTATGTTTTTAAATGCATAGTAACCTAATCCTTCGACCATGAGGTTGTGTTAATCACCATCACCGGATGGGTACTTTGATGACATCAAACACCACTTCGTAACTGGGTGGTTATAAAGGTGTCATTGGGTATACTGAAAGTATGTGTTGAAGCGCATGGACCAAGATTGGGATTTGTCCATCCATATGAAGGATAGATATGCTCTGGGCCCTCTCGGTGAGATGTCATCTAGTTAGCTTGCAAGCATGTGACTGGGTCACAAGGAATGACATAACATGGAACGAGTAAAGAGTACTTATCAGTAACGAGGTAGAACTAGGTATGGAGATGCCGACGATCAAACCTCGGATAAGTATACTATCACGTGACAAAGGGAATTGGTTTCGTATGTAAATGGTTCAATCGATCACGAAGTCATCGTTGAGTATGTGGGAGCCATTATGGATCTCCAGGTCCCGCTGATGGTTATTGATAGGAGATGTGTCTCTGTCATGTCTACATATTCATGAACCGTAGGGTGACACACTTAAGGTTCGAAGTTGTTTTAAGTAGATATGGAATGTGCGTTGGAGACCGAATGTTGTTCGGAGTCTCGGATTGGATCCGGGACATCACGAGGAGATCCAGAATTGTCCGGAGAATAAGATTAATATATTGGGGATCATTTTCTGAGTTAGGAAATGTTCCGGAGTATTTGTATGAGGATTCTAGAAGGTTTCGGAATGTTCCGGAAGGTTCTGGAAGATTTCTTGGAGTTTGCTTGAAAACCAAGAAAGGGATCAAGGAGTCCTTGTGGGGCACGACAAGGGGTCGTTGGGGAGGAGGACTCCCCCTCCCATGGCGCCTCCCTCTTTAAATAGAGGGGTGGGTGCGCCACCTCCAAGCCCTCCTCCACAACTCCAAATCTCCGCCGCCTCTCTCCTCCTCCTTTCTTCTGCACAGGCATAGGCGAAGCCCTGTAGAATTCTCTACTCCACCACCACCACCACGCCGTCGTGCTACTGTGATTCCGTGGAGAAGATCTACTACCTCCGCTGCTCGCTGGAACGAGGAGAGGAAGGTCTGCTTCGACTCCGCACGTGTGACCGACTGCGGAAGCGCTGCCGGAACGCGGCGCCGGAAGGATCGTCCACACGATCTTGAGATCGGCAAGTGATCGACTACATCAACCACGAGATCTAATATTGTAACACTTTCGGATCTACAAGGGTTAGTACAGATCTATCTCGTTGCACATGTCTAATAGATTAGATCTTGGCTTTTATCTAGATTAGATCTGGGTTTTGTTCGTTCTTGCAGTATAAATTTTTTGTTTTCCATGCTACGAACCCATCAATGTCGTCTCCCAGAACCAATTGCACGGGGTGAAACTATTTGATGAGGCGGAGGTGGCACCAACTATACGGGCGGATCTATACGGGCGGAAGAAATTCTCCTGACGTATAGTTGGTCTTTACGCTCTCTGCCTCCCTTGTTCGCTTCTGGTTTTCTTCTGGTACTATTAATATTTCCCAAATAAGTGATTTATGTTGTTTTTGACTGCTTTTCTCCTCAGTACAACTGCTTCAATAATTGTATCCATTGGATCCATCATCTGTACTGATCCTGGTGAAAACAGACATAAAATGTCCACGCGAGCGCCGTAAAATACCAAAATCCTACATCTATAATGCAAAATAATAATGTAAAACATGATGTAAATATGCACTCATCATTCATCTTGCATCTCGCGGTGTTTTTGGAAGTTTTCGCACCAAACATTTGCATAGTCCTCAAACTCAAGGATACCATTGCAACTTTCTTCTCTTCGGAGTAGTTGTGGACTCGGAAGGTTTTGTCAACTTTGAGCTCCCAATCAATGTATGCTTCGACATCTTCTTCTCCCTTGAACTTGGGCATAATGAACTTGAGGTTCCCAAACTTGCCATCTTCATGCTCATGGTGGTGATTGCGGAGTTCTTGTCCCATGCTTGCTTCACTTGGAGCACGTGGGGGAGGAGGAGCTCGATTGTCTCGAGGTGGCGGTGAAGGAGTAGCTTGATGCTCAAAGTACCATCTATGCCTTTGCTCGGGATCATTTGCATTCATTGGTTGTTGATGACGATGGTGGAGTTGAGCGTAGCAGTTGTTTCATCTAGCGCGGTGTGCATCCTCATCATCGTCACTTGTATCCCATTGCGGTGCTCGATGGTCTTGTTGTTGTTGGCGATGGTCATGTTGCAGGTGTTGGAGATTATCATGGCGGTTGTCTTCACCATGTCGCTCTTGTTCTTGAGGAGGTGGTGGCGCTTGTACCATCGCTTGCTGTGGAGGATGACCATGTTCTTGGTTTTGCGGATGCGCATGCCGATCATGGTGCCGGTGATGTCTTGCATGGTGTGGGTCAACCGCTTGTTGTGAATGTTGTGGGTCAACCACTTGTTCTTATCGATGACGAGATTGTTGTTCCCCATTGTGGTGGTGGGGTTTGATAGGTTCGTAGCATGGAAAACAAAAAAATTCTACCGCAAGAACGAACAAAACCCAGATCTAATCTAGATAAAAGCCAAGATCTAATCTATTAGACATGTGCAACGAGATAGATCTGTACTAACCCTTGTAGATCCGAAAGCGTTACGAGATTCGGATCTCGTGGTTGATGTAGTCGATCACTTGCCGATCTCAAGATCGAGTAGACGATCCTTCCAGCGCCGCGTTCCGGCAGCGCTACCGCAGTCGGTCACACGTGCGGAATCGAAGCAGACCATCCTCTCCCCGTTCCAGCGAGCAGCGGAGGTAGTAGATCTCTCCACGGAATCCCAGCAGCACGTCGGCGTGGTGGTGGTGGTGGAGTAGAGAATTCTGCAGGGCTTCGCCTAAGCCAGAGCAGAGGGAAGGAGGAGGAGAGAGGCGGCTAGGGTTTGGAGTGGAAGGGGGCAAAGGGGGTGGCGCCTCCACCCCCTCTATTTATGGGAGGGAGGCGCCATGGAAGGGGGCAAAGGACTCCCCTCTCCCTTGGTCGGCGGATCAAGGAGGTGGGGGGAGAGTCCTACTCCCCCACGAATCCTTGTCTTACCCCACAAGGATTCCTTCATCCTTTCTTGGTTTTCAAGTAAACTCCAAGAAATCTTCCAGAACCTTCCGGAACATTCCGAAACCTTCTAGAATCCCCATACAAATACTCCAGAACATTTCCTAACTTAGAAAATGATCCCCAATATATGAATCTTATTCTATGGACAATTCCGGAGCTCCTTGTGACGTCCCGAATCCAATCCGAGACTCCGAACAACATTCGGTCTCCAACGCACATTCCATATCTACTTAAAACAACTTCGAACCTTAAGTGTGTCACCCTACGGTTCGTGAATATGCAGACATGAGGGAGACACCTCTCCGATCAATAACCATTAGCGGGATCTGGAGATCCATAACGGCTCCCACATACTCAACGATGACTTCGTGATCGATAGAATCATTAACATACGAAACCAATTCCCTTTGTCACGCGATACTCTACTTATCCGAGGTTTGATCGCCGGTATCTCCATACCTAGTTCTACCTCGTTACTGATAAGTACTCTTTACTCGTTCCATGTTATGTCATCCCTTGTGACCTAGTCACATGCTTGCAAGCTAACTAGATGACATTCCACCGAGAGGGCCCAGAGCATATCTATCCGTCATATGGATGGACAAATCCCAATCTTGGTCCATGCGCTTCAACACATACTTTCAGAATACCCAATGACACCTTTATGACCACCCAGTTACGAAGCGGTGTTTGATGTCATCAAAGTACCCATCCGGTGATGGTGATTAACATAACCTCATGGTCGAAGGATTAGGTTACTATGTATTTTAAAGCTTACAGCAAACGAACTTAATGACTTGATCTTATGCTATGCTTACTACGGGTGTGTGTCCATCACATCATTCTCCTAATGATATGATCTTGTTATTAACGACATCCAATGTCCATGATCAGGAAACCATGATCATCCATTAATCAACAAGCTAGTTTAACAAGAGGCTTACTAGGGACTCTTTTATGTTTGCAAACACACAAGTATTAATGTTTCCGGTTAATACAATTATAGCATGGGATGTAAACATTTATCATAAACATAAAGATATAATAATAACCACTTTATTATTGCCTCTTGGCCATATCTCCAACAGTCTCCCACTTGCACTAGAATCAATAATCTAGTTAAAAAACTTGTGCATTCAACACCTATGGCTTTCTTGTGTTGTATAGACACTATTTCTAGTGGTAAACATAATCTTCGGATGTGACACTTCCAGGTCCGTGTGTATTTGCATGTCCTTGCATCTCTACGCATTACTCATTCTCCAATGAGATGGCATTGTATAAATTTGGTCCTTTGGTGAGACCTTTAGTTCCTTGGGATTAAATCATGTTGATACAATTGTCGTACAATGTATCTTCATAGTATTATCCCGCTATGAACCATGCCTAGTTTGATAACAAACTACTTAACACAAATGCCCTCCTTTGCTGCTACTATAGTAGTTATATACTTAGCCTTTTGTTGTAGTATCCGTCACAATATATCAACTTTGGAACTCATTCAAATCCATCATGGAACATCCTTTCCATTATATTGTGCCACCCATAGTCTAAATTGAGATAAATTTAATTTGTATCTTGTGACAAAACTAGTATCAATGTAACACTTTACAATGAACTACCTTTAACTATTTGTCACTTATACATGATATATTCTTAGTTCTTCCAAAGCTCATAAGAATATCTTTACCATTGTCCAATGATCATCTTATGAATCATTCTGGTATATGCTCATAACATTTAGAGCATAGGACATATCTGGATGTGTACATCTCAAAGAATGATTGATCAAAATATTCTTGTGATTTCACCAAGTGTCAAAACACTTGAATCTCGTGTCAACACACTTGAATCTTGATTTAGTCCTTTCCGTGCGTCAAGAACCTTTCTTGTTGTTTCCATATTGAACTCATTCAACATCTTATCTATGTACATTTGGCAAAACCATATTAGCGCCTCAATCTATTCATATAGACATTGATGCCTAATTCTTGGGTTATGCCTAAGTCTTTCATCGAAATGAAATTCTTAACCCGTGTCAATAAAAGATACATTATTTCTAATCAACAATATGTCTTTCATATAATGTATTAGAAATATGTCTTAGCGCTCCCACTTAATTTCTTGCTTAAAATGCAAACATCTTCATCGTCTCTGATGAAATTAAACCTTTTAACGGTTTCATCACGGTGAAGATTCCAACTCCGCGATGCTCACTTCAACCATTGAAGTTTTGCATACTCTTTTAGCATCCTTTGAATTAACAAAACCCTTTGGATCGTGTCATGTACACGTCCTAGGTAACCATTCTATTATAAGAACTTGTTTTGTTTGTTCAACTACCATATACCAAAATATATGTAGTGGTTGCTACATTAATCCGTCCAGACTAAATATCGCTATGAAAGATCAAATCTTATCATATTCAAATCCTTGAACATTGTCGTAAACTCTTTCCGACATGTCGACTATTTCATAGATTCGAAACATCCATGTCTATTTCTTTATAGATCCAAACACGACCGATAGGCTTCACGCCTTTCCAGAGGGTCTTCTAAGTTCAGAAACTTGATTTCTTGTGTATGGATACTATCACGGATTCCATGACTTCTAGTCATTTTATGGAGTCAGGGCCCATCACCGCTTCTTTGCATGTAGTCGGTTCATCATTGTCAAAACAATAACGACTTGCTTATCAAATCTTGCTATTTGATTCTTACCGACCCACACGGTTCTATAGGAACTCTAATCTCCGAGATCACACCGTTTGTAATCACGAGAGCCATGAGCATTGTGGCCGCCACCGGGACACTTTCCGGCGGTGCGCTACTTAGCACATATAGCTAAGGTTCAACAACCTTATCAAAGTTCTATTGTCCTCCCACTTAACTTTTCACGAAAAATTCCTTCTCAAGAAACTTGACGTTCCAAGTGACAAACTCTTTTGTCCTCGGCGTTATGGAGAAATTCCCAACAAATTCTTTGGAATAACCTACAAAGATGTGCTTATCCGACTTTGGTTGTAAACATTTTACTTATGCATAGCATACCAAAATTTAAGAAAAGACAATTCGGGTTTTATCCCAAACCATAACTCATATGGTGTCATTTCAACGGATCACGATGGAGCTCTTTTCAGTGTAAAAGCGGTAGTCACTAAAGCTTTAATCTTTAAAATATAATGGCAGTTTTATAAATGACACCTTTGATCTTACCATGTAAAACAAGGTTTCATTACATATCTCGAACACTCCATACTCCAATGGTGTTTTAGGAAATGCAAATCCATGGAACGATTCCTCAAATCTGAGGTGTTTTGCTAAACTTGTAACTCAAACATCTTTCTTTTTATCCAATCATAAACTCTTTTATTTTCTTGTTACAATGATTTTCCACTTCATCTTGAAAGTCTTTGAACATTTTTCAAATGTTTCATACTTCTTCCTTATTGAGTAAGTATATACATATACTCACTCAAATCTTCGGAGAAAGCATATGAAGTTGAAATCCATCGCCCACGACTACACATAATGGACTATATACATCAATATGTACAAATTCCAATCAGTTAGTCGTCCGTTCCTCTTTTGGCCAACGAACGGAGTTTTAATTATCTCCATGAAAGTATCACAAGCGTCATTTGATCCAAATCAAAGACTCCAAAAATCCATCAACATGGAGTTTCTTCATATATCCTTTCAATATAATTTAAACGGCGATGTCACTTTGCAAGTGATCTTTCAATCATTTGTCTTGCGACATTTTAGCATTAGTTTTATGGTCGTTATTTCTCCTACCAGACTTCTATATTATCCATCTATTATGGAATACGGTAATTATTTGAACAACCTTTTGTCGTCATAATACCTGATCAAAATAACAATTATTGAAACAAATCTTGAAGGCAAGCTTTGATGTTAACGAGCAACACAACAACCCTTTGTTTGTTTTCGATGAACATCATCACATTTTCTCTTGCTAGTTACTTAGGCCATTGCAGTTCATGATTTGTGTTGTCCTATATGACACTTCATACCAACCAATTCTGTATCCAATACCGCAGAACCACATTGTTTAACAACCAAGGAATACAGCCATAACATGTATCTTCTATATACCTAAGTTGGACATCTCCAATCTTTTCTTTTCTGCCAAATATTTTATAGATTCTCTTTCAACAATTCCTTTTCTTTTAAAAGAATCTACCAACATCAATAGTGGTGTCATCAACATGACACATGGTACAAAGCGTATATAGTCAACTACTAATACCTTTGGACTTGCACTTTGAGGTGGATCACCTTCATCAAATGTTTGGCATTCTTTCAAAATTCCATTCTTTAGTAATCTTTTAGTGTAGTAAACATTTTACTTACATCTTCTATTCATCCTTATCATGACAACTTTCATGATCAAGCTGCTATAGCTTATAAAAGTGAATTGCGAGTATAATGTTTCTTTTTCAAAACCTTTTGGAGGATTAGGATGACTAGTGTCTCCAACCTTCACAAATTCTCATCAAATATGAGGACGTATACTCTATCATGTTGTAACCAACACATTGTTTTAGATATCGCAATACCTTTCACATATGATGGTTTCTGAAACATTGCTTTCAACTCTTAGATAAACTTGATATTAAAAACAATTTTTTGAGTACCAAGAATCATGGAGGCAAACATGATACATTAGATACTAACACTGGAATTGTTACTCTTGATTTAATACTATTTATTAAACTTCACAGAGTAAACGGAGTTTGCTGAAAGTTTGCAACAGGACTTTTAAACTTTAGATTGACACTCAAAACAATACGATACCAGTTCGTAAAGCAAATATCCAGAATTTCTATAGTTCCACTATCTCAACTATAACTAAGCGTAAGGTGGTGAACGGATGCCAATGACTACAACAAACTATGCAAATTCACTTTGATTGTGTTTATGATAAATTGAGTTTGACTAATCCAAATTACAAATGAACTCCCACTCAAAACAACATCCCTTGAGTTGTTTTAGTGATTATATGAACCAAATCCACTACACCAAGTCCGATCATCACGTGAGATGATGTAGCTTTAAAGGAGAATAATCAACATGTTCATCATATCATCCATATGACTCATGCTTTACCTTTCGGTATTCCGTGCTCCGAGACCATGTTTGTACATGCTAGGCTCGTCAAGGTTAACCTTAGTTTCCACATGTGCAAATCTCGCTTGCACCCGTTGTATGCACACGTAGAATCTATCACATCCGATCATCACGAGATGCTTCGAAACGACGAGTCTTAGCAATGGTGCCAACTAAGAACGAACACTTTATTACTTGATATTTAGTGAGAGGGATCATCTTATAATGCTACCGTCGCGATCTAAGCAATACAAGATGCATAAAGGATTAACATCACAGGCAATTCATAATATGTGATATGATATGGCCTTTCTTCTTGTGCCTTTGATCTCCATCTCCAAAGCATGGACATGATCTCCATCATCACCAGCGTGGCGTCAAGGTCCGTGGCGCTGCTTCATGGTTGTCCATCACCAACAGCAACTATTACAACTACTTGGAATAAAGCTATTACATGATGAATAGACACGCAGGTCTTAAACAAAATTTAAAGACAACCATTAGGCTCCTGCCGGTTGCCATAATACAATAAGGATCATTGCATACATCAAATATAATCACAATCACATAATGGCCATATCACATCACAAAACCCCTGCAAGAACGAGTTAGACGCCTCTAATCTTCTTTGCATGTTTTACCTGGCTTGGGGCTTTCGAATAAGAACGGATCTTACCTACAAACATGAACCACAATGTTGATACAAGTGCTATCAAGTTGCAAAGTGTAAATTGGATCTATACTATGGTGAGAGAGACAGACACCCGCAAAGCCACTTGTGCAAAGCAAGTTACACGTCAAGCGTGGAGCAAGTCTCATGTGCGATGAAATGTAAGGTTAGCCCGAGCCGCTTCATCCCACCATACCGCAAGATGCAAAGTACACAAAGCAAAATACGGCACGAGAACCAACGCCCACAAAACCTTTGTGTTCTACTCGTGCAACAGATCTACACATAGACACGGCTTTGATACCACTGATGGGTTCGTAGCATGGAAAACAAAAAATTTCTACCGCAAGAACGAACAAAACACAGATCTAATCTAGATAAAAGCCAAGATCTAATCTATTAGACATGTGCAACGAGATAGATCTGTACTAACCCTTGTAGATCCAAAAGCGTTACGAGATTCGGATCTCGTGGTTGATGTAGTCGATCACTTGCCGATCTCAAGATCGAGTAGACGATCCTTCCGGCGCCGAGTTCCGGCAGCGCTACCGCAGTCAGTCACACGTGCGGAGTCGAAGCAGACCTTACTCTACCCGTTCCAGCGAGCAGCGGAGGTAGTAGATCTCTCCACGGAATCCCAGCAGCACGACGGCGTGGTGGTGGTGGTGGAGTAGAGAATTCTGCAGGGCTTCGCCTAAGCCAGAGCAGAGGGAAGGAGGAGGAGAGAGGCGGCTAGGGTTTGGAGTGGAAGGGGGCAAAGGGGTGGCGCCTCCACCCCCTCTATTTATGGGAGGGAGGCGCCATGGAAGGGGGCAAAGGACTCCCCTCTCCCTTGGTCGGCGGATCAAGGAGGTGGGGGGAGAGTCCTACTCCCCCACGAATCCTTGTCTTACCCGACAAGGATTCCTTAATCCTTTCTTGGTTTTCAAGTAAACTCCAAGAAATCTTCCAGAACCTTTCGGAACATTCCGAAACCTTCTAGAATCCCCATACAAATACTCCGGAACATTTCCTAACTTAGAAAATGATCCCCAATATATGAATCTTATTCTACGGACAATTCCGAAGCTCCTCGTGACATCCCGAATCCAATCCAATCCGAGACTCCGAACAACATTCGGTCTCTAGCGCACATTCCATATCTACTTAAAACAACTTTGAACCTTAAGTGTGTCACCCTACGGTTCGTGAATATGCAGACATGATGGAGACACCTCTCCAATCAATAACCATCAGCGGGATCTGGATATCCATAACGGCTCCCACATACTCAACGATGACTTCGTGATCGATAGAACCATTAACATACGAAACCAATTCCCTTTGTCACGCGATACTCTACTTATCCGAGGTTTGATCGTCGGTATCTCCATACCTAGTTCTACCTCGTTACTGATAAGTACTATTTACTCGTTCCATGTTATGTCATCCCTTGTGACCTAGTCACATGCTTGCAAGCTAACTAGATGACATTCCACCGAGAGGGCCCAGAGCATATCTATCCGTCATATGGATGGACAAATCCCAATCTTGGTCCATGCGCTTCAACACATACTTTCAGAATACCCAATGACACCTTTATGACCACCCAGTTACGAAGCGGTGTTTGATGTCATCAAAGTACCCATCCGGTGATGGTGATTAACATAACCTCATGGTCGAAGGATTAGGTTACTATGTATTTTAAAGCTTACAGCAAACGAACTTAATGACTTGATCTTATGCTATGCTTACTACGGGTGTGTGTCCATCACATCATTCTCCTAATGATATGATCTTGTTATTAACGACATCCAATGTCCATGATCAGGAAACCATGATCATCCATTAATCAACAAGCTAGTTTAACAAGAGGCTTACTAGGGACTCTTTTATGTTTGCAAACACACAAGTATTAATGTTTCCGGTTAATACAATTATAGCATGGGATGTAAACATTTATCATAAACATAAAGATATAATAATAACCACTTTATTATTGCCTCTTGGCCATATCTCCAACAGGGTTCTCCATGATGAGAATGTGAGCGCGAAGACTCGCCATGACGACTTGAGGAGCGCGTGCGAGACGAACTTGACGATCTTGAATGGTGTCCATGATGGTTACCAAGGTTGGCAATAGCTTGGTGAAGAGGTTGGAAGTGAGCATTGTGCTCCACTTGGCATTGTCGGTCACGGTAGTTGAACTCTCGAAAAGTTTCATCAAGCCGGTTCTCAAGCCTTTCAAATTGGGCATTGTATTCTTGGCGTTGTACCCATAAGTTGTGGCGTGTGGTGAAACCATCTTGGTTGTTGAAGTTTCCATCTCCGCTTCCCCTAGACATGTTGTATGACCACAAGTGAAAGGAGGGGTGGTATTAGTGGTATGGTATGTACTACCTAGCCTCACCAAGTCAAAAATTGGAAAGGTTGTTCGTGCCGAGAGCAAAGCGAATACACAAGACACACACTCACAAAGGCCTATGGTGGAAGGTTAGAAAGGTAGATAGCAAAATGGAACAACCAAACAAAAAGGTTATTGTTAAAGGTGGTAAAGAACCAAAGATCAAAAACAAAAAGGTTACGATCTACAAAAACACAAAGGAACACACACGTGGAGACGAATGTGGTTAGCATGACTATCAAAATGAGCACAAAATGTCCTAACGACGACTAAGCTCGGTTGTCATGCCAACGCAAGGAGAGACCACAACTTTTTCGCCAAAAGAGAATAAGCAAATGATTTGTGCACTTGCCTTGGTTGCACTCTTTCTCTCTCTTTGTTTACAATCTTGGTACTTTCTTTGTATTGGGAGTTTATTTTTCTTTCTATTTTCTTTTGCTTAAAAGATGTTCTCTTTTTTTTATTCTTTTCCTTTTTCTCCCTTCTATACTATTATGTTAACTTTTCCATTTGCTTACCCACTCTCACTTTGTAAGGGAAAGTGCACAATGCTTAGGCAAACGCAAAATGAGCTGCTCTGATAGGATAGATACACACAAAGGAAGAATAATCTTTTTCCCGCGCAGAGCCCGTCGATTCAAATAATATTTTTCCTTTTTAATAAAAACTAGATTCTGCCAGTACATTCAAAAATCAATTCAAAGAGATTCACTGAACCAAATTGCATGATTCTAATTTTTTATAAAGATATTCAAAATATCTATACAAGCCCGTTGGATTCAAACCATTTGAAATTATAGATCACCTATACCAAAACTAACAAGACAGAGGATTCTGCCACTTCAAACATTTTTCAAAAATCACCATAAATGCTTTTTAGTTGATTCCAACTCTCAAAAATCACATTTTGACAAGATCTATCTGAATATGTAAAAATATCTAGGTTTACATGCAGTGATCTTGGACTAGTACTAAAAGAATGCTATATAGGCATTTCTAGTCACTTTAATTTTATTAAATAGTAATTTTAAACTTTATAAAATGTGACCACCACTTTAAATCACATTCCCAAGTATTAGAATATGTGGTGATGACATGTGTCAACATGATCCCATATTTTAATTGGAGAATATTAAATCTTACGTCTTTTCAATGAGTAGAAATTACTTTTCTAAAATAAGATAAATAATACTAGGTCTTTATTTCATGTGATGATGCTAAATCATCAAGTGTGAGCCTTAGTGTGCTAAATAGAAGTAGTTAAGTATTGTTTGGTGATTTTGTACCTCGTATTCATTTATAGACGCTAGTACCAACCTGGGATACGAGGAGGGTGAGTACTAAGAAGAAGAAGAGAACTTCTACCACTGCACTACTCAAGGCAAGCTAACACTTGCAAGTTTCATAAAAATGCAAGCTAGAACTATGCAAGCCATCCTTGCAAGATAACCTATGCAAGATGCCTTAGGCATACTTGGTTATGCAACCTTGATTATACCAATCCCAAGTTTTACTTACAAGCTTTATTTCCGTTAATTTTACCAAAGTTCTTTACCTCTAGTTAGTGTTTTGTGAGTTTTGGAAAATAGGATAGATACCATAAAGAGTATAAAACTAGGCCTAACTATTTATACTTAGATGTCATCAACATGCATAAAACTAGAGTTGGATAGTTACACTTTATTAGCACCCCACATTAGTGAATCCTCTCAACTTTAGTGGCTAGTGCTAAGCATAAAAGTTGATCACTTTAGATGGGAAATACTTGGTGAAAATGATTATGAAAACCTTGGAATGATGGTTCATTTTATTGAAATGTTTTGACGAACACAAAATGATTTGATGATGAAAATGTTGAGGCATGAGCCTTAGCCCTTTACAAAAATTGATGGTTGGGTTCGGATGCGATACCATTCCAATCTTACCGTACAACCACAATACCTGAATTGGGTAGGGCTTAACTGGAAGTTTATATGCCTTAGTATGGGTTCCCTTGCGGAAGAGGTTGAGCTGAGGCTGCCTCGTGTGAATGTCCACCTATGTAGTGCCCAGGATGGCAGATGGCCATGGCTGGGAGGCCAAGCTCATAGGGGAGGTGCCTATACTAGGGTGTGTAATTGAAAGGTTATGATTGATTATCCGCATACTAAGTATGATGATTCAGGGTTATCCCTGACGGATGTAATGAATTTTGTGGTGAAAGTGTACCACCTCTACAAAGTGTCAAACTATTCAAATAGCCGCATTCGCGGTCATGGACAGTTGGAGTGGCCATACTATTCCGTTGTCAGATGTTTCAAAATGACTTTTAAATTGAACTATGATTTTGACTTGACCACAACCGGGTTGTCGATATGAAAACTATGTTCCCACTTAGGTGATGTAGAACATTAAATTAGTTTTCTTTACTTCTAAACTCAGTTTGAAATAAACCTGCCTTTTTGCAAATAAACTTAGAGCTTAAGATTCCTACTAGAACTACCTTAATTGTTAGTGATAGTTTGCGAGTACATAAAGAGTACTCATGGCTTTGTCCCTGGCTATTCCCATGGCCAGACTACGCGGATGACTACAAGGAAGATGGACAACAGGAGGTCTATGACAACTAGGATCAATTCCCATCGTCAGCATTGCCTGTGACCCTGAAGATGGAGCCCCTAGTACGTTTACTTTCCACTGCTTTGATTATATTAAGACTGGATCATGAGATCCTTTATTAGTAAGACCTTTATTATGGTTTGTAATGGAAGATGTACCATGGTACGAATTCTGTTATGTCTCGCAAAAATGGTAATCCCGGGATTGCAATGTATGGAAAAACAGGCATCTGGCATTAAAAATCCAGGTGTTGACAAGTTGGTATCAGAGCCATCCTGACCATAGGAGACCCTAGTTAGAATGGACGTCTAAACAAAAACTTAGTTTCAAAACAAAAGAAGTGAGTTTTTATGAAAACCTATTCCCACTCTTATCTTTGAGATTATTTCAAAAAAAATCATGTTCCTCAAGAGTTCTTGCAATCCTACATAAAATTTGATACATTGGATCACCTCACTAACTTGCTCATCCTAAATTCTTATATATGGAAGTCAAGTATAGTAAGTTCTACCAGCTGGGCAACGGAGGCCACCTGATCTTTGAGAGGGATCTAGAGGCACTCGCAGAGTATCTTGAGCGCCCGCACCCGGAGTTCTTCGGGGCCCAACTCAATGATCAGCTAGGAGAAGAAATACAGTGGATGATAATTGTAGATCTCAGAGGCAAGATGGAAGCACCCACTTCGGAGAAGATCCAATTTAGCTTGAGGGAGAACAACTGGCTAGACGAATTAGCCAGGGCCATGCATGAAGCTCTTGTCCATCTGTGTGGGCAAAACATCAACCAGATCCAGGGAACTCGCTTTGCTCACAACGCAAGGCATGATTCTATTAGAATTCCATTGGAGATGCCAGGATACCCAGAGCTGAAACACTAGGTGGATAATCTCAACTTCATGTTGTATGATAGATAGAAGGAGTTGGACAATGCCCATGCCTACGCCAACCACAACTATGCCATTACAGTCAAGAAGGACCAAACCCTCGCCATCCTCACCAAGGAGCGCCAGTCACTTCATCGTCAGCATGACAAGAAGGATTGCATCATTGATCGCCTTCGCAAGAAGGTAGCCACTCTCGAGAATACCATCCGTGAACAAGAGATCTAGCTTAAAGCAAAGGAGGAGGAAGGTGAAGATATCCAGGGAGATCTCTACTCTTACCTCGGTGATGATGACGACTACCTGGAGGACGATGCCATGGAGTTACGCACTGATGATGATGATGATTTTGCCTTCATTGATGATGATTAGATGCAGTTGAGCACTATCATAGGAATGAGATGTACCGGTCCCACTGTATCGTAGTTTCACTGAATGGTTCTTAAAACCATCTATTTTCTATTTGTGTTGTTGTGTGTGTTTGTATTGGGTGCTAGGAATGAATGAATGAATGAGAGGAGGTTGTTAGTTTGCAAAACCTGAGTCAAACTCAAAGTTTAAAACTTTTGAAACAAAACCATGAACCTTAGAGATTTCCCTCTTATCTCATTATCTATCTCAATCTTCAGATGACTCGTGGAAACCCCGGAGGAAGTAGTTCATCTCAGGACCCAATGCTGCAGATTCTGCAAATGTTAGTTTCTGTCCATGAAGCTAGTAGAGCCGGACGACAAGCCAACTTAGCCACTCTTCAACAAATAGCTTAGATGTCCCACAATAATCAAGGCCATGGAAACCAAGATCATCATGGATCTAAGCTCAAGAACTTTCAGAATACCAACCCACCTATATTTAGTAAGTCTGAAGACCCCTTAGATGCTGATGACTGGCTAAAACCATGGAGAACAATTTGGAGGTTGCAGGAGTTGAAGCCAATGAAAAAGTACTGTTTGACACCCATTATCTGGCAGGAGATGCAAGAGCCTGGTGGAATAGCACCCTCACCATGAACGAAGGTCAGATGATGACTTGGGAAGCATTCAAGATCAAGTTTAGCCGCACCCATGTTCCCCAAGGTTTGGTCACTAGGATGAGGGATGAGTTCAGGGAATTGAAGCAAGGAAGAATGACTGTGGTGGAATACCATGACAAAATTCTTATCCTTGGCTAGGTATGCCCCTGATGAGATTAACACCGAAGCAAAGAAGAAGGAAAGATTCCTGAACAGACTGCATGATGAGACGCAGACAGTGTTAGTCAACATCCGTTTTGCGAATCTAGAAGAACTAGTGGACTATGCTATCCAGATGGAAGGAACGATCAACAAGCCAATGACAACCGTAAGCGTCGCATGATGCACCAGCCTGGATCCCACCATACCCAGAAGTATCGCCCCAACCCGTCTGTAGGATATGCCCCAAGAAACAACAAACCCCATATGTCATGTCCAAACTACCCTAATCATGGAAGTCTGGAGGAAACCACAACAATAACCCCGACAACTCCAATAACTTCAATCGGGCACCGCCCAA
This sequence comes from Avena eriantha, assembly GCA_910589775.1. Lineage (NCBI taxonomy): Eukaryota > Viridiplantae > Streptophyta > Magnoliopsida > Poales > Poaceae > Avena > Avena eriantha. The sequence continues at coordinate 42,903,466 of OU342746.1, forward strand.
GTCCAACAACAACAACCATACTGCCCCAAGGACTGGAAGCAATGCTATGCCTATCGTAGGAAAAGACAAGTCCTAGATTACTTGCTTTGAATGCAGAGTCATGGGTCACTACTCCAACAAGTGTCCTAAGAAGCTTGCTGCAGTCGCCAATGTGAATGCACCCGCTCAACAGCAACGCCGTGTTCAGCCTGGAAGGAGATTTGCCCTAGGGAACTCGCTCAACCGCAATGGCCGTCTGTTCCACATGAATGCTGAAGAAGCTCAGGAAGCGCCAAATGTCGTGCTAGGTATGTTTTCTGTTAACTCAGTACTTGCAAGAGTGTTGTTTGATTCCGGAGCATTGCACTCGTTTGTTACAGAAGAATTTGCATGCACTAGTAAGATTCAACCAACAAAATTTAAGCATGTTAGGATAGTTCAAATACCTGGTTGAACCACCAAAAGGTAGAAAATTTTGCAAGGCTATACCTATCAAAATCCATGGCATAGATTTTTATGCTAATCTAATAGTACTTGGAACCAAAGGTTGGAAGTAGTACTAGGAATGAATTGGATGTCGAAACATAAAAAATTAATCGACTGTGCCAAGAAAGCCATAACCATGACAAGTAGCACTGAAGTATCAGTAGAGCATGTATCGGAGACACTGCCCTGCCAATTCAAATGCAACAAGAGTCTAGCCCAACCAACCCTAGACCAAGTCAGAGTAGTCTATGAGTACCCCGATGTGTTCCCAGATGAATTGCCCGGTATGCCCCTAGATCGGGATATCGAGTTCATTATTGAACTAGTTCCTAGAACTGGACCCATAGCTCAGAGACCTTATAGTATGAACCCATCTGAATTAGTGGAGCTGAAGAAACAACTTGATGCTATGCTGGAGAAAGGTCTGATTCAACCAAGCGCATCGCCATGGCGATCGCCTGTTTTGTTTGTGGATAAGAAAGATGGAGATAATCATTTGTGCACGGATTACCAAAAGCTGAATGATGTCACCATCAAGAACAAGTACCCACTTCCAAAGATAGAAGATCTGTTTGATCAGTTGACTGGTGCCAGAGTGTTTTCTAAGATTGATCTTAGAATTGGTTATCGTCCACTCAAGATTCGTGCAACGGATATCCCAACAACCGCCTTTACTACTAGATATGGATTGTATGAGTACACTGTCATGTCTTTTGGATTAACCAATGCCCTCGATTATTTCATGAATCTCACGAATAAGATTTTTATGAACTTCCTAGATAAGTTTGTCGTTGTTTTTATCAATGATATTCTGATCTATTCCAAGTCAGAAGAAGACCATGAGCTACACTTGAGAACCATCCTTGAAACCCTTAGAGAACATCAGTTGTATGCCAAGTTTAGCAAAGGTGAGTTCTAGTTAAGGGAAGTAGGATTCCTAGCACATATTGTGTCGGTAGGAGGAGTCGCTGGCGATGCCGCCAAGATCAAAGATGTTAAAGAATGGAAGGCCCCAACCACTCCAACCCAAGTCCGTGCATTTCTTGGATTAGCGGGATATTACCGCAAGTTTGTTGAAGGATTTTCGAGCATCACAAGACCAAGGACCCAATTATTGAAGAAAGATCAGAAGTTTGAATGGACGGACAAATGTGAAGCAAGTTTTCAAGAGCTCAAGAAGAGATTGATTTCAGCCCCAATCTTGATTATGCCGGATATCAAGAAGCCTTTTGATGTGTATTGTGATGCATCCAAGATTGGTCTCGGATGTGTGTTGATGCAAGAAGGCAAGGTTATATCATATCTGTCCCGACAACTAAAGCGACATGAGCAAAACTACCCTACCCATGACTTAGAACTAGCAGCCGTAGTTTTAGCTTTGAAAACATGGCGTCATTAACTTATGGGTAACCGCTATGAGATTTATTCGGATCACAAGAGTTGAAGTATATTTTCACCCAGAAGAAGCTGAATATAAGGCAAAGGAGATGGCTAGAGTTAATCAAGGATTATGACCTTGACATTCACTATCACCTCAGAAAAGCCAATGTGGTGTGGATGCTCTTAGTAGACTGCCGTGTAGATTAAACACCATGATCAAAGAAACCCAGCCAAGTTTGCATGAAGAGTTGGAGTAGTTTAGAATGGAGCTAGTTAGCAAAGGATTTTTAGCCAGTATTGAACTTCAACCCACTTTGATCAGTCAGATCAAGGAAGCACAGAAAGGAAATGCAAGTATCAATGGAATCAAGCGTCGTATCCGTACAGGGAAGGTACCCGGATTCACCGAAGATGAAGAAGGATTTTTGTGGTACAAATGACGTATCTGTGCGCCAGCAGATTCTGAGTTGAAACAAGTCATCATGTAGGAAGCCCATGATACTCTTTATTCTATCCATACTGGAGGAACGAAGATGTATCATGATTTGAAGGAGCAATTTTGGAGGCACAAGATGAAGAGAGAAATCGGAAGCTACATAGCCAAGTGTGATATATGTCAGAGAGTCAAAGCGGAACATCAGAGACCCACATGACTTTTGCAACCATTACAGATTCTAGAATGGAAATGGGATTCTGTCGGAATGGATTTTATCACCGGTTTGCCTACATCTAGTTGGGGAAATGACTCTATTTGGGTCATAGTTGATGGACTGTCCAAGGTAACCCATTTTATACCTGTCAAGACCACCTTCCAGAGTTCAAAGCTTGTAGAGCTGTACATTCCTAGAATCGTCAGTTTGCATGGAACCCCTAAGACCATAGTGTCGGACCGAGGAACCTAGTTTACCTCAAGATTTTGGCAGAAAGTCCAAGAAGGATTAGGAACCAAGCTGAACTTCAGCACAGCTTATCACCCGCAAACCGATGGACAAGCTGAAAGAGTCAACCAAATCTTAGAAGATATGTTGAGAGCTTGTGTGCTAGAATATGGATCAAATGGGAAGATTGTCTGCCTTTCGCAGAATTCTCATACAACAATAGTTATCAAGCCAGTTTGCAAATGGCCCACTTTGAATTTGTATATGGAAGAAAGTGCCGTACCCCTTTGAATTGGTCACAAGTAGGAGAAAGTCAGATCTTTGGACCCGACATCATACGAGAAGCTGAGGAGAAGGTTCACAAAGTCCATGAGCACCTCAATACCGCCCAATCTAGACAGAAGAGTTATGATGACAAGAGACGTCGAGACCTGACCTTCAATGTCGGAGATTTTGTGTATCTCAAAGTATCACCCTTGAAAGGAATGCAGCGTTTTCGTCTAAAAGAAAAGTTAGCCCGTAGATATATTGGACCCTTCAAGATTTTGAATCACCGAGGAGAAGTATCATATCAACTGGAACTGCCAGAGGAGATGTCATCCATACATGATGTGTTCCATATCTTGTTACTTTGCAAATGTCTAGAAGTTCCGGAGAAGACCGAGGTGTTCAAGAACATCGATCACCGAGCCATAGATATCAATAAGGATCTAACCTATCATGAAGTACCCATTCGTATTTTGGAAGAAGCCTTCAGAACCAACAGGACTAGGAGTATCAAGTTTCTCAGGATCTAGTGGAGTAACCATACTGAAGAAGAAGCTACTTGGGAGCGAGAAGATTATATTAGGACTGAGTTCCAAATCCCTTTAGTTCCTAGTTTTTCCTAAATCTCCGGACGATATTTTGTTTTAGGAGGGAAGGTTTGTAACATCCCAAAAGTATTAAGCAAGATTATCAAGTTCTAATCATCCAAGTTTAGGGTTAACAAAAACTTTTAATATTAAATTGAATATGACTGTATGTGTGATTTGCATTAGTGTATGAATGAGTGAAATTGCCATGTTTGATTTCTACAAATGATAAGGAGTGTTTTAAATATGAATACTACATCATCTAGGCCAATTACAAACAGAATCAAAAGAAAAGAAAATCAAATAAGGATCATATGATCAAATGGTCATTTTTACCAAAATTAACCACTAGACCACTTTGAGTGTTTCTAGTAAAAGATTTCTAACAAAGACTTTCCCAATTCTTTTCACCCCTTGCTAGATCAAGTAAAAGTGAACCCAAGCCCACTTTACAAAATCACAGAAACTATTTTCAAATCTATTTTAAGGACAATTCAAAATTGAATCAAGTGTATGTACTAAGATCACCATTTTGCAAAAACCACTCAAATCAATTCACCTTGACTTTTCCAAGCAACCATGGACTACCAAGCATAAAATCAGAACACTCACCAAATTTCATTCAAAAAATTCAAATTTGAATTCATGCGGCCATTTGGTCGAGCACCTGGCAGACATAGAAAACCCTGGCCTAACTTCTACTATTTTGAGAAGTGATCACTCACCCATTTGTCCCCTCTTCATTCTCGTGGTCTCCCCAACACCTAGCAGCGCAGGACACGCTTCCCCCCTTTGCTGTTGCGCCAGTGCAGCGCCACCCGAAGCTGGCCACACCGGCCGACCAAGAACAACTCGCCACAGCCAGCGCCGCCCTCGTCCATGATGTCCAAGAGACAGGACACCGTCCACTGCCACCCTCTGTCCAACCCTTGACCGTAGGCAAGCCGTGGACCAACCGAGAACACCGCGCCCATTTCTCTGCCCGCCATGCCGAGAGTGCGCCAGAGCGCCGCAGCCGACCAGCGCACATATGCCGTGCCTCGCCCTCACCGTGTGTGTACGCACTCACCGCGACACCAGCTATCCCCCAGACATGCCCGTTCGCTGCCGCGTAGACTGTAGCCACTGTGCACCATCTCGAATGCCACCGCTCCCGCGTAGAACACCGATCGTTCCCGACCAATCTCGACTGCCCCTTGCTGCGCCATTAAGAGTGTGATGACCGCCCTGAAGAACCACGTCGACCACTACCTTCAGCCACGCCAATAGCTCGATGTACCGCCGTCGCCGGAGGAGCCAGACCATGCCGCACTGTCCCCTTCGCCGGTGTATAAATGGAGGCCGTCCCAACCTCAATTTACCCACCATCCCACTCCCCACTAATCACAGAACCTCCCACACCTCTCCCCGGAGCAAGGCAAGCATCAGCCTGCCAGAATTTAGCCGGAGTCCGCCGCTGTAGAGGAGAAATGAAGCCGTCGACTGGAGCCACCCCAGGAGCAGCCGTGACCGCGCCTCGAACCGCCGTCGTCGACAAGCCCGATCGCCCCCATCACCGACCCTAGCTGGAGCCCTGGTGATCCTCACACTACTCGCACCACCGAGTTAGGGTTAGAATCTCGCTGGAGCTGTTCGACATAGACGATGCATGTTAGCCGTTAGATCCTTGTCTAATCATAGCGCTGGGATTGAACAATACCGTTTCGGGTTAAATGAGCCCCTGACTAGTGGGACCCCCCCTTTCAGCAGCCCTCTGTGCCAGCGCAGTGCAGCTGGGCCGACCCGTTTACTTTCCCGCACAGAGCCCGTCGATTCAAATAATCTTTTTTCCTTTTTAATAAAAACTATATTCTGTTAGTAGATTTAAAAATCAATTCAAAGAGATTCACAACCAAATTGCATGATTCCATTTTTGTTAGAAAGGTAGTAAAATATCTATCAAAGCCCGTTGGATTCAAACCATTTGAAATTATAGATAACCTATACCAAAAATAACAAGACAGAGGCTTTTGCCACTTCAAAAAAAATTCAAAAATCAACCATAAATGATTTTTAGTTGATTCCAACTCTCAATTATCACATTTTACAAGATCTATCTGAATACGTAAACATATCTAGGTTTAGATGAAGTGAACTTGGACTAGGACTAAAAGGATGCTATATAGGCATTTCTAGTCACTTTAATTTTATTAAATAGTAATTTTGAACTTTATAAAATGTGACCACCACTTTAAATCACATTCCCAGTATTAGAATATGTGGTGATGACATGTGTCAACATGATCCAATATTTTAATTGGAGAATATTAAATCTTAAGTATTTTTAATGAGTAGAAATTACTTTTCCAAAATAAGATAAGTAAGACTAGGTCTTTATTTCATGTGATGATTGTGATGATGCTAGATCATCAAGTGTGAGCCTTAGTGTGCTAAATAGAAGTAGTTAAGTATTGTTTGGTGATTGTGTACCTTGTATTCATTTATAGACGCTAGTACCGACCCGAGATACGAGGAGGACGAGTACTACAAAGAAGAAGAAGAAGAAGAAGAGAACTTCTACCACTGCACTACTCAAGGCAAGCTAACACTTGCAAGTTTCATAACAATGCAAGCTAGAACTATGCAAGCAATCCTTGGAAGATAACGTATGCAAGATGCCTTAGGCATACTTCGTTATGCAACCTTGATTATACCAATCCCAAGTTTTACTTACAAGCTTTATTTCCTTTACTTTTACCAAAGTTCTTTACCTCTAGTTAGTGTTTTGTGAGTTTGGGAAATAGGATAGATACCATAGAGAGTATAAAACTAGGCCTAGCTATTTATACTTAGATGTCATCAACAGGCATAAAACTAGAGTTGGATAGCTACACTTGATTAACACCCCTCATTAGTGAATACTCTCAACTTTAGTGGCTAGTGCTAAGCATAAAAGTTGACCACTTTAGATGGGAAATACTTGGTGAAAATGATTATGAAAACCCTGGAATGATGGTTCATTTTATTGAAATGTTTTGACATGTGTTATGAACATAAAATGATTTTATGATGAAAATGTTGAGGCATGAGCCTTAGCTGTTTACAAAAACTGATGGTTGGGTTCGGATGCGATACCATTCCAATCTTACCATATAACAACAATACCTGAATTGGGTATGGCTTAACTAGAAGTTTATATGCCTTAGTATGGGTTCCCTTGTGGAAGAGGTTGAGCTGAGGCTGCCTCGTGTGAATGTCCACCTATGATGTGCCCAGGATGGCAGATGGCCATGGCTGGGAGGCCAAGATCATAGGGGAGGTGCCTATACTAGGGTGTGTAATTGAAAGGTTATGATTGATTATCCGCATACTACGTATGATTCTGTTGTCAGATGTTTTCAAAATGACTTGTGAATTGAACTATGATTTTCACTTGACCACAACCGGGTTGTGGACATGAAAGCTATGTTCCCACTTAGGTGATGTAGAACATTAAATTAGTTTTCTTTACTTGTAAACTCAATTTGAAATAAACCTGGCTTTTTGCAAATAAACTTAGATCTTAAGATTCCAACTAGAACTACCTTAATTGTTAGTGATAGTTTGCGAGTACTTAAAGAGTACTCATGGCTTTGTCCCTGGCTATTCCCGTGGCCAGACTATGAGGAGGACTACTAGGAGGATGGACAGCATGAGGTCTATGACAACTAGGATCATCTCCCATCGTCAGCATTGCCTGTGACCCTGAAGATGGAGCCCCTACTATGTTTACTTTCCACTGCTTTGATTGTATTAAGACTGGATCATGAGATCCTTTATTTGTAAGACCTTTATTATGGTTTGTAATGGATGATGTACTGTGGTACCAATTCTGTTATATCTCGCAAAAATGGTAATCCTGGGATTGCAATGTATGGCATAACAGGCATCTGGGATTAAAAATCCGGGTGTTGACAAGTTGGTATCAGAGCCATCCTGACCATAGGAGACCCTAGTTAGAATGGGCGTCTGAACAAAAACTTAGTTTCAAAACAAAAGAAGTGAGTATTTATGAAAACCTATTCCCACTCTTATCTTTGAGATTCTTTCAAAAAAATTCATGTTCCTCAAAAGTTCTTGCAATCCTACATAAAATTTGACACACTGGATCACCTCACTAACTTGCTCACCCTAAATTCTTATAGATGGAAGTCAAGTATAGTAAGTTCTACCAGTTGGGCAACGGAGGTGACCTGATCTTTGAGGGGGATCGAGATGCACTCGCAGAGTATCTTGAGCTCCCGCACCTGGAGTTCTTCGGGGCCCAACTCAATGACCAGCTAGGAGAAGAACTACAGTGGCTGATAATTGCAGATCTCAGAGGAAAGATGGAAGCACCCACTTCGGAGAAGATCCAATTCAGCTTGAGGGAGAACAACTGGCTAGACGGATTAGCTAGGGCCATGCATGAAGCTCTTACCCGTCTGTGTGGGCAAAACATCAACCAGATCCAGGGAACTCGCTTTGCACACTACGCAAGGCATGATTCTATGGGAATGCCATTGGAGATGCCAGGACACCTAGAGGTGAAGCACCAGGTGGATAATCTCGACTTCACGTTGTATGATAGACAGTAGGAGTTGGACAACGCTCCTGCCTACCCCAACCACAACTATGCCATTGCAGTCAAGAAGGACCAGACCCTCGCCATCCTCGTCAAGGAGCGCCAGTCACTTTATCATCAGCGTGACAAGATGGATCGCATCATTGATCGCCTTCGCAAGAAGGTAGCCACTCTCGAGAAGACCATCCGTGAATAGTAGATCTAGCTTGAAGCAAAGGAGGAGGAAGGTGATGATATCCAGGGAGATCTCTACTCTTACCTCAGGGATGATGATGACGACTACCTAGAGGACGATGCCATGGAGTTCCACACTGATGATGATGATGATTCCGCCTTCATTGATGATGATTAGATTCACTTGAGCACTACCATAGGAATGAGATGTACCGGTCCCACTATATCGTAGTTTCACAGAATGGTTCTTAAAACCATCTATTTTCTATTTGTGTTGTGGTGTGTGTTTTTATTGGGTGCTATGAATGAATGAATGAATGAGAGGAGGTTGTTAGTTTGGAAAACCTGAGTCAAACTCAAAGTTTAAAACTTTTGAAACAAAACCATGAACCTTAGAGATTTCCCTCTTATCTCATTATCTATCTCAATCTTCAGATGACTCGTGGAAACCCCGGAGGAAGCACTTCATCTCAAGACCCAATGCTATAGATTCTGCAAATGTTAGTTTCGGACCGTGAAGCTAGTAGAGCCGAACGACAAGCCAACTTAGCCACTCGTCAACAGATAGCTCAGATGGCCCACAATAATCAAGGCCATGGAAACCAAGATCATCATGGATCTAAGCTCAAGAAATTTCAGAATACCAACCCACCTATATTTAGTAAGTGGGAAGACCCCTTAGATGCTGATGACTGGTTGCAAACCATGGAGAACAATTTGGAGGTCGCAGGAGTTGAAGCCAATGAAAAATTATTGTTTGCCACCCATTATCTAGCTGGAGATGCAAGAGCCTAGTGGAATAGCACCCGCACCATGAACGAAGGTCAAATGATGACTTGGGAAGCATTCAAGATCAAGTTCAACCGCATCCATGTGCCCCAAGGTTTGGTCACCAGGATGAGGGATGAGTTCAGGGAATTGAAGAAAGGAAGAATGACTGTGGTGGAACACCGTGACAAATTCTTATCCTTGGCTAGGTATGCCCGTGATGAGATTAACACCAAAGCAAAGAAGAAGGAAAGATTCCTGAACAGACTGCATGATGAGATGCAGACAGTGTTAGTCAACATCCGTTTTGAGAATCTAGAAGAACTAGTGGACTCTGCTATCCACATGGAAGGAAAGATCAACCAAGCCAACGACAACCGTAAGCGTCGCATGATGCATCGGCCTGGATCCCACCATACCCATAAGTATCGCCCGAACCCGTCGGTAGGATATCCCCAAGAAACAACAGACCCCATATGTCCCGTCCAAACTACCCCAATCGTGGCGGAGGAAACACGAAGTCTGGAGGAAACCACAACAATAACCCCGGCAACTCCAATAATTTTAGTCGTGCACCGCCCAAGTCCAACAAAAACAACAACAACAACAACAACAACAATACTTCCCCAAGGACTGGAAGCAATGTTGTGCCTATTGTAGGAAAAGACAAGTCCCAGATTACTTGCTTCGAATGCGGAGTCAAGGGTCACTGCTCCAACGAGTGTCCTAAGAAGCTTGCTGCAGTCACCAATGTGAATGCACCCGCTCAGCAACAACGCCGTGTTCAGCCTGGAAGGAGATTTGCCCCAGGGAACTCGCTCAACCGCAACGACTGTCCGTTCCACATGAATGCTGAATAAGCTCATGAAGCGCCATATGTCGTGCTGGGTATGTTTTCTATTAACACGGTACTTTCAAGAGTGTTGTTTGATTCTGAAGCATTGCACTAGTTTGTTACATAAGAATTTGCATGCACTAGTAAGATTCAACAAACAAAATTGAAGCATGTTATGATAGTTCAAATACCTGGTTCAACCACCAAAGCTAGAAAAATTTGCAATGATGTACCTATCAGAATCCATGGCATAGATTTTTATGCTAATCTAATAGTACTTGGAACCAAAGGTTTGGAACTAGTACTAGGAATGGATTGGATGTCGAAACATAAAGGATTAATCAACTGTGCCAAGAAAGCCATAACCATGACCAGTAGCACTGGAGTATCAGTAGAGCATGTATCTGAGACACTGGCCCGTCAATTCAAATGCGACAAGAGTCTAGCCCAACCAACCCTAGACCAAGTCAGAGTAGTCTGTGAATACCCCGACGTGTTCCCAGATGAATTGCCCGGTATGCCCCCAGATCGGGATATCGAGTTCATTATTGAACTAGTTCCTGGAACTGGACCTATAGCTCAGAGACCTTATAGTATGAGCCCATCTGAATTAGTGGAGCTGAAGAAACAACTTGATGATATGCTAGAGAAAAGTCTGATTTAACCAAGAGCATCGCCATGGAGATCGCCTGTTTTGTTTGTGGATAAGAAAGATGGAGGTAACCGTTTGTGCACGGATTACAAGAAGCTGAATGATGTCACCATCAAGAACAAGTCCCACTGCCGAAGATAGAAGATATGTTTGATCAGCTGAGTGGTGCCAGAGTGTTTTCTAAGATTGATCTTAGAACTGGTTATCATCAACTCAAGGTTCGTGCAACGGATATCCCAACGACCGCCTTTACTACCAGATATGGGTTGTATGAGTACACTGTCATGTCTTTTGTATTAACCAATGCCCCGCTTATTTCATGAATCTCATGAATAATATTTTTATGAACTTCCTGGATAAGTTTGTCGTTGTTTTTATCGATGATATTCTGATGTATTCCAAGTCAGAAGAAGACCATGAGCTACACCTGAGAACCATCCTTGAAACCCTTAGAGAACATCAGTTGTATGCCAAGTTTAAATGTGAGTTCTGGTTAAGGGAAGTAGGATTCCTAGGACATATTGTGTCGACAGGAGGAGTCGCTGTCGATCCCGCCAAGATCAAAGATGTTGAAGAATGGAAGGCCCCAACCACTCAAACCCAAGTCCGCGCATTTCTCAGATTAGCGGGATATTACCGCAAGTTTGTTGAAGGATTTTCGAGCATCATAAGACCAATCACCCAGTTATTGAAGAAAGATCAGAAGTTTGAATGGACGGACAAATGTGAAGTAAGTTTTCAAGAGCACAAGAAGAGATTGATTTCAGCCCCAATCTTGATTATGCCGGATATCAAGAAGCCTTTTGATGTGTATTGTGATGCATCCAAGATTGGTCTCGGATGTGTGTTGATGCAAGAAGGAAAGGTTATATCATATTTGTCCCGACAACTGAAGCAACATGAGCAAAACTACGCTACCCATGACTTAGAACTAGCAGCCGTAGTTTTAGCTTTGAAGACATGGCGTCATTACCATATGGATAACTGCTGTGAGAATTATTCGGATCACAAGAGTTTGAAGTATATTTTCACCCAGAAGGATCTGAATATGAGGCAAAAGAGATGGATAGAGTTAATCAAGGATTATGACCTTACCATTCACTATCACCTCAGCAAAGCCAATGTGGTAGCAGATGCTCTTAGTAGACTGCCGTGTAGATTAAACACCATGTTGAAAGAAACCCAACCAAGTTTGCATGAAGAGTTAGAGCAGTTTAGATCGGAGCTAGTTAGCAAAGGATTTTTAGCCAGTATTGAACTTCAACCCACTTTGATCAGTCAGATCAAGGAAGCACAGAAAGGAAATGCAAGTATCGACAGAATCAAGCGTCGTATCGGTACAGCGAAGGTACCCGGATTCACTTAAGATGAAGAAGGAGTTTTGTGGTACAAAGTACGTATCTGTGTGCCAGCAGATTCCGAGTTAAAATAAGTCATCATGCAGGAAGCCCATGATACTTTTTATTCTATCCATCCAAGAGGAAAGAAGATGTATCAGGATTTGAAGGAGAAATTTTGGTGCCACAAGATGAAGAGAGAAATCGGAAGCTACATAGCCAAGTGTGATATATGTCAGAGAGTCAAAGCGGAACATCAGAGACCCGCATGAATTTTGCAACCATTACAGATTCTAGAATGGAAATTGGATTCTGTCGGAATGGATTTTATCACCGGTTTTCCTACATCTAGTAGGGAAAATGACTCTATTTGGGTCATAGTTGATAGAATGTCCATGGTAGCCCATTTTATACCTGTCAAGACCACTTACCAGAGTTTGAAGCTAGCAGAGCTGTACATTGCTAGAATTGCCAGTTTGCATGGAACCCCTAAGACCATAGTGTCGGATCGAGGAACCTAGTTTACCTCAAGAGTTTGGGAGAAAGTCCAAGAAGGCTTAGGAACCAAGCTGAACTTCAGCATAGCTTATGACCCGCAAACCGATGGACAAACTGAAAGAGTCAACCAAATCTTAGAAGATATGTTGGGAGTTTGTGTGCTAGAATATGGATCAAAATGGGAAGATTATCTGCCTTTCACATAATTCTCATGGAACAATAGTTATCAAGCCAGTTTGCAAATGACCCCCTTTGAATTTCTCTATGGGAGGAAGTGCTGTACCCCTTTGAATTGGTCGTAAGTAGGAGAAAGTCAGATCTTCGGACCCGACATCCTACGAGAAGCTGAAGAGAAGGTTCACAAAGTCTGTGAGCACCTCAAGACCGTCCAATTTAGACAGAAGTGTTATGCTGAAAAGAGACGTCGAGACCTGACCTTCAATGTCGGAGATTTTGTGTATCGCAAAGTATCACCCTTGAAATGAATGCAGTGTTTTCGTCTGAAAGGAAAGTTAGCCCCAGATATATTGGACCCTTCAAGATTTTGAATCGGCAAGGAGAAGTGTCATATCAACTGGAACTGCCAGAGGAGATGTCATCCATACATGATGTGTTCCATATCTCGTTACTTCGCAAATGTATAGAAGTTCCAGAGAAGATCGAGGTGTTCAAGAACAATCATCGAGCCATAAATATCAACAAGGATCTAACCTATCGTGAAATATCCATTCGTATTTTGGAAGAAGCCTTCAGAACCACCAGGACCAGGAGTATCAAGTTCTCAAGATCCAGTGGAGCAACCATACTGAAGAAGAAGCTACTTGGGAGCGAGAAGATTATATTAGGACTGAGTTTCCAAATCTCTTTAGGTCCTAGTTTTTCGTAAATATTGGTACGAGATTTTGTTTAAGGAGGGAAGATTTGCAACATCCCAAAAATATTCAGGAAGATTATCAAGTTCTAATCACCCAAGTTTAGGGTTAACAAAAACTTTTATTATTAAATTGAATATGAGTGTATGTGTGATTTGCATTAGTGTATGAATGAGTGAAATTGCCATGTTTGGTTGCTAAAAGTGATAAGGAATGGTTTAAATATGAATACTACATCATCTAGGCCAATTACAAACCTAATCAAAAGAAAAGAGAATCAAATAAGGATCATAGGATCAAATGGTCATTTTGACCAAAATTAACCACTAGACCACTTTGAGTGTTTCAAGTAAAAGATTTCTAATAGAAACTTTCCAAATTATTTTCACCCCTTGCTAGATCAAGTAAAAGTGAACCCAAGACCACTTTACAAACTCACGGAAACTATTTTCAAATCTATTTTAAGGACAATTCAAAATTGAATCAAGTGTATGTAATAAGATCAACATTTTGCAAAAACCACTCAAATAAATTCACCTTGACTTTTCCAAGAAACCATGGACTACCAAGCATAAGATGAGAACACTCACCAAATTTCATTCAAAAAATTCAAATTTGAATTCATGCGGCCATTTGGTCGAGCACCTGGCAGACACAGAAAACCCTGGCCTAACTTCTACTGTTTTTAGCAGTGATCACTCACCCATTTGTCCCCTCTTCACTCCCCTGGTCTCCCCCAAAACCTAGCAGCACAGGACACGCTTCCCCCTTTGCCGTTGCGCCAGTGCACCGCCTCCCGAAGCTTGCCACGCCGGCCAACCAAGAACAACTCGCCACAGCCAGCGTCGCCATCGTCCATGATGTCCAAGAGACAGGCCATCGTCCACCACCACCCTCTGTCCAACCCTCGACCGCAGGCAAGCCGTGGACAACCTGAGAACGCCGCGGCCATTTCTCTGCCCGCCATGCCGAGAGCACGCCAGAGCGCCACAGCCGACCAGCGCACACACGCCATGCCTCGCACTCACCATGCGTGTAAGCACTCACTTCGACACCAACTATCCCCCAGACACGCCCGTTCACCACCGTGTGGATCGTAGCAACTATGCACCGTCACGAACGCCGCCGCTCCTGCGTAGAACACCGATCGTTCCTGACCAATCTTGACCGCCCCTTGTTGTGCCATTAAGCGTGTGACGATGGCCCTAAAGTACCGCGTCGACCCCTACGCTCAGCCACGCCCGTAGCTCGATGTACCACCGTCACCGGAGGAGCCAGACCATGCCGCACTGTCCCTTCGCGGGTGTATAAATAGAGGCTGCCCCAGCCTCAATTCGCCACACATCCCACTCCCCACTCATCACAGAACCTCCCACACCTCTCCCCAGAGCAAGGCGAGCACTAGCCCGCCGGAATTTAGCCGGAGTCCGTCGCTGCAGAGGAGGAATGAAGCCGTCAATTGGAGCCACCCTAGGAGCTTCCATGACCGCGCCTCCAACTACTGTCGACGACAAGCCCGATTGCCCCCATTGCCGATCCTAGCTGGAGCCCTGGTGAGCCTCACACGACGCCCACCGCAGCTTTAGGGTTAGGATCTCGTCGGAGCTGTTCGATGTAGACGATGCATGTCAGCCGTTAGATCCTAGTATAATCGTAGCGCTGAGATTGAACAATACCGTTTCGGGTTAAATGAGCCACTGACTAGTGGTACCCCCTGTCAGCAGCTCACTGTGCCAGCGCGGTGCAGCTAGGCTGGCCCGTTTACTTTCCCGCGGAGAGCCCGTCGATTCAAATAATCTTTTTCCTTTTTAATAAAAACTAGATTCTATCAGTAGATTCAAAAATCAATTCAAAGAGATTCACTGAACCAAATTGCATGATTTCAATTTTGTTAGAAAGGTATTCAAAATATCTATCCAAGCCCATTGGATTCAAACTATTTGCAATTATAGATCACCTAAACCAAAAATAACAAGACATAGGCTTTTGCCAGTTAAAACATTTTTTCAATAATCAACCATAAAGGCTTTTGAGTTGATTCCAACTCTCAAAAATCACATTTGACAAGATCTATCTGAATATGTAAAAATATCTAGGTTTACATGCAGTGATCTTGGACTAGTACTTTAATTTTATTAAATAGTAATTTTAAACTTTATAAAATGTGACCACCGCTTTAAATCATATTCCCAAGTATTAGAATATGTGGTGATGACATGTGTCAACATGATCCCATATTTTAATTGCAGAATATTAAATCTTAAGTATTTTCAATGAGTAGAAATTACTTTTCTAAAATAAGATAAATAAGACTAGGTCTTTATTTCATGTGATGATTGTGATGGTGCTAGATCATCAAGTGTGAGCCTTAGTGTGCTAAATAGAAGTAGTTAAGTATTGTTTGGTGATTGTGTACCTCGTATTCATTTATAGACGCTAGTACCAACCCAGGATACGAGGAGGAGGAGTTCTACGAAGAAGAAGAAGAGAACTTCAACCACTACACTAATCAAGGCAAGCTAACACTTGCAAGTTTCATAACAATGCAAGCTAGAACTATGCAAGCCATCCTTGCAAGATAACCTATGCAAGATGCCTTAGGCATACTTGGTTATGCAACCTTGATTATACCAATCCCATGTTTTACTTACAAGCTTTATTTCCTTTACTTTTACCAAAGTTCTTTACCTCTAGTTTGTGTTTTACGAGTTTTGTAAAATAGGATAGATACCATAAAGAGTATAAAACTAGGCCTAACTAGTTATACTTACATGCCATCAACAGGCATAAAACTAGAGTTGGATAGGTATACTTGATTAGCACCCCTCATTAGTGAATCCTCCCAACTTTAGTGGCTAGTGCTAAGCATAAAAGTTGATCAGTTTAGATGGGAATACTTGGTGAAAATGATTATGAAACCCTTGGAGTGATGGTTCATTCTATTGAAATGTTTTGACATGTGTTATGAACACAAAATGATTTGATGATGAAAATGTTGAGGCATGAGCCATACCCCTTTACAAAAACTGATGGTTGGGTTCGGATGTGATACCATTCCAATCTTACTGTACAACCACAATACCTGAATTGGGTAGGGCTTAACTGGAAGTTTATATGCCTTAGTATGGATTCCCTTATGTAAGAGGTTGAGCTAAGGCTGCCTCGTGTGAATGTCCACCTATGTAGTGTCCAGGATGGCAGATGGCCATGGCTGGGAGGCCAAGCTCATAGGGGAGGTGCCTATACTAGGGTGTGTAATTGAAAGGTTATGATTGATTATCCAATACTAAGTATGATGATTCAGGGTTACCCTGACGGATGTATCAAATTTTGTGGTGAAAGTGTACCACCTCTACAGAGTGTCAAACTATTCGAATAACCGCGTCCGCGATCATGGACAGTTGGAGTGGCCATACTGTTCAGTTGCCAGATGTTTTCAAAATGACTTGTGAATTGAACTATGATTTTCACTTAACCACACCCGGGTTGTGGACATGAAAACTATGTTCCCACTTAGGTGATGTAGAACATTAAATTAGTTTCCTTTACTTCTAAACTTAGTTTGAAATAAACCTGCCTTTTTGCAAATAAACTTAGAGCTTAAGATTCCTACTAGCACTACCTTAATTGTTAGTGGTAGTTTGCGAGTTCTTAATGTGTACTCATGGCTTTGTCCCTGGCTATTCCCGTGGTCAGACTATGAGGAGGACTACAAGGAAGATGGACAACAGGAGGTCTATGACAACTAGGATCATCTCCCATCGTCAGCATTGCCTGTGACCCTGAAGATGGAGCCCCTACTACGTTCACTTTCCGCTGCTTTGATTGTATTAAGACTGGATCATGAGATCCTTTATTTGTAAGACCTTTATTATGGTTTGTAATGGATGATTTACTGTGGTACCAATCCTGTTATATCTCGCAAAAAATGGTAATCCTGGGATTGCGATGTATGGCATAACATGCATCTGGGATTAAA
Source organism: Avena eriantha (assembly GCA_910589775.1). NCBI lineage: Eukaryota > Viridiplantae > Streptophyta > Magnoliopsida > Poales > Poaceae > Avena > Avena eriantha. The sequence continues at coordinate 42,920,740 of OU342746.1, forward strand.
AATCCGGGTGTTGACAAGTTGGTATCAGAGCCATCCTGACCATAAGAGACCCTAGTTAGAATGGACGTCTGAACAAAAACTTAGTTTCAAAACAAAATAAGTGAGTATTTATGAAAACCTATTCCCACTCTTATCTTTGAGATTCTTTCAAAAAAATCATGTTCCTCAAAAGTTCTTGCAATTTGACATAAAATTTGACACACTCGATCACCTCACTAACTTGCTTACCGTAAATACTTATGGATGGAAGTCAAGTATAGTAAGTTCTACCAGCTGGGCAACGGAGGCCACCTGATCTTTGATAGGGATCTAGATGCACTCACAGAGTATCTTGAGCGCCCGCACCCGGAGTTCTTCAGGGCCCAACTCAATGATCAGCCAGGAGAAGAACTAGAGTGGCTGATAATTGCTGATCTCAGAGGCAACATGGAAGCACCCACTTCGGAGAAGATCCAATTCAGCTTGAGGGAGAGCAACTGGCTAGACGGATTAGCCAGGGCCATGCATGAAGCTCTTGCCCGTCTGTGTGGGCAAAACATCAACCAGATCCAGGGAACTCGCTTTTGTCAATACGCAAGGCATGATTCTATGGGAATGCCATTGGAGAAGCCAGGACACCCAGAGCTGAAGCACCAGGTGGATAATCTCGTCTTCATGTTGTATGATAGACAGAAGGAGTTAGACAATGCTCGTGCCTACGCCAACCACAACTATGCCATTGCAGTCAAGAAGGACCAGACCCTCGTCATCCTCGCCAAGGAGCACCAGTCACTTCGTCGTCAGCGTGACAAGAAGGATCGCATCATCGATTGTCTTTGCAAGAAGGTAGCCACTCTCGAGAAGACCATCCGTGAACAGGATATCCAACTTGAAGCAAAGGAGGAGGAAGGTGAAGATATCCAGGGAGGTCTCTACTCTTACCTCAGTGATGATGACGACTACCTGGAGGACGATGCCATCGAGTTCTACACTGATGATGATGATTCCGCGTTCATTGACGATGATTAGATGCACTTGAGCACTACCATTGGAATGAGATGTACTGGTCCCACTATATCGTAGTTTCACAGAATGGTTTTTAAAACCATCTGTTTTCTATTTGTGTTGTGGTGTGTGTTTGTATTGGGTGCTATGAATGAATGAATGAATGAATGAATGAGAGGAGGTTATTAGTTTGCAAAACCTGAGTCAAACTCAAAGTTTAAAAGTTTTGAAACAAAACCATGAACCTTAGAGATTTCCCTCTTATCTCATTATCTATCTCAATCTTCAGATGACTCGTGGAAACCCCGGAGGAAGCAGTTCATCTCAGGACCCAATGCTACAGATTCTGCAAATGTTAGTTTCTGACCGTGAAGCTAGTAGAGCCGAACGCCAAGCCAACTTAGCCACTCTTCAAAAAATATCTCAGATGGCCCACAATAATCAAGGCCATGGAAACCAAGATCATCATGGATCGAAGCTCAAGAACTTTCAGAATACCAACCCACCTATATTTAGTAAGTCTGAAGACCCCTGAGATGCTGATGACTGGTTGCAAACCATGGAGAACAATTTGGAGCTCGCAAGAGTTCAAGCCAATGAAAAAGTACTGTTTGCCACCCATTATCTGGTAGGAGATGCAAGAGCCTGGTGGGATAGCACCCGTACCATGAACGAAGGTCAGATGATGGCTTGGGAAGCATTCAAGATCAAGTTCAGCCGCACCCATGTGCCCCAAGATTTGGTCACCAGGATGAGGGATGAGTTCAGGGAATTGAAGCAAGGAAAAATGACTGTGGTGGAATACCATGACGAATTCTTATCCTTGTCTAGGTATGCCCCTGATGAGATTAACATTGAAGCAAAGAAGAAGGAAAGATTCCTGAACGGACTGCATGATGAGATGCAGACAGTGTTAGTCAACATCCATTTTGCGGATCTAGAAGAACTAGTGGACTCTGCTATCCAGATGGAAGGAAAGATCAACCAAGCCAATGACAGCCATATGCGTCGCATGATGCACCAGCCTGGATCCCACCATACCTAGAAGTATCGCCCCAACCTGTCTGCAGGATATGCCCCAAGAAACAACAGACCCCATATGTCTCGTCCAAACTACCCCAATCATGGTGGAGGAAACATGAAGTCTGGAGGAAACCACAACAATAACCCCGGAAAGTCCAATAACTTCAATCGTGCACCGTGCAAGTCCAACAACAACAATACTGCCCCAAGGACTAGAAGCAATGATGTGCCTATCATAGGAAAAGACAAGTCCCAAATTACTTGCTTTGAATGCGGAGTCAAGGGTCACTACTCCAACGAGTGTCCTAAGAAGCTTGCTGTAGTCAGCAATGTGAATGCACCCACTCAGTAGTAACATTGTGTTCAGCCTGGAAGGAGATTTGCCCCAGGGAACTCGCTCAACCGCAATGGCCGTCTGTTCCACATGAATGCTGACGAAGCTCAGGAAGCGCCAAATGTCGTGTTGGGTATGTTTTCTGTTAACTCAGTTCTTGCAAGAGTGTTGTTTGATTCCGGAGCATTGCACTCATTTATTACAGAAGAATTTGCATGCACTAGTAAGATTCAACCAACAAAATTGAAGCATGTTATGATAGTTCAAATACCTGGTTCAACCACCAAAGCTAGAAAAATTTGCAAGGCTGTACCTATCAGAATCCATGGCATAGATTTTTATGCTAATCTAATAGTACTTGGAACCAAAGGTTTGGAACTAGTACTAGGAATGGATTGGATGTCGAAACATAAAGGATTAATCAATTGTGCCAAGAAAGCCATAACCATGACCAGTAGCACTGGAGTATCAGTAGAGCATGTAACTAAGAGACCGTGATACATTGCAAATGTATCTATAATTTTTGATGTTCTATGCTTGGTTTTATCCACTTTCTTGTGTTTTGTTCCAACTTTGGAGTACTTTTCATATGATTTCTTGGACTAACCTATTAACAAGAGCCATAGTGCCAGCTGCCTGTTTTCTGCTGTTTTTGGTTCTAGGAAAATTAGAAAATGAATATTCTTGGAATTGGACGGGACAAAAACCAAAGTGCTTATTTTTCCGGATGTCATCAAGTGCCAGAATACTAGACGGAGAGGGGCCAGGGGGCCACCACACCAACTGGCCGCGCGGCCAGGCCTGGCCCGCGCCAGGGGGTGGTGTGGCCGCTCCCGGCACCCCCTCGGCCTCTCCTTCTGCCTATATATTGCCCTCGGGACGAAAACCCCAAGGACCCGATCAAAAATCCACGAAAGAGTCTATAGCCGCCGTCATCTCCATCCCTAGATCGGGAGGGATCTGAAGCTCTTCCCGGCACCCTGCCGGAGAGGGGAATTCACCCTGGAGGCCTTCTTCATCACCATGCAAGCCTCTAGTGTGATGCGTGAGTAGTTCACCCTTGGACTATGGATCCATGTAGTAGCTAGATGGCTGGTTCTCCTCCTTTGTGCTTTCATGTTTAGATCTTGTGACCTCCGTTCATGATCATGGTGATCTATTTGTAATTCTGCATGTTGTGTTTGTGGGGATCTGATGGATATTAAGATGCTATTTCAGATTGATTATTGATTCTATCATGTCTTTGTTATTTGTGATCTTGCTTGCTTTCCTTTGTTAGTAGCTATCTTGGCCAAGTAGATGCTAGCAACTCCAAGAGTTAGTATTTATGCTCAATAGTGGGTTCATGCCTCTAGTAATCTGGGGAAGTGACAGAAATCTCTAAGGTACTAGATGTGCTGTTGCTACTAGGGAGAAAACAACAATCCTTTGTTCATAGAACAATCGTATTGTTTACTTTACACACAGTTCGTAAAGCAATAATCTGTTGCTTGGAACTTAATACTGGAGGGGGTTCGGATGATAACCTAAAGGTGGATTATTAGCCATAGATGCAGTTGGATGACGGTCTATGTATAATGTTGTAATGCCCAATCGAATCTCAAAGGAGTCAAGATGATTAGAATATGCATGTATTGCTTTCTCGATATTTGTCAATTGCCCCGCTGTAATTTGTTCACCCAGCATGTTATATATCTAAGGAGAGCCACCTCTAGTGAACTATGGATCCCGGTCCTTTTCTTTACATACAATCTATAAACTATTTACTGCTTTGTGTTTACTTTCTGCAAACTATTACTTCTTTCCATTCGATATGTTTAATCCTTTGTTTTCCGCAAAACACGGTGAGATTGATAACCTCATCGCAAGTTGGGGACAAAGTTCTGTGGTTGTGTTGTGCAGGTCTCCATGTTGCTACTAGCACTGGTAGTGCACCCTGCCAAGGCTCAGCTAGCAAAACCTTTGGGGTGTTTCCTTGCTCCTACTGGTTCGATTAAACCTTGGTTTCATAACTGAGGGAAACTTGCTGCTGTGCTCATCATGCCTTCCTCTTGGGGTTCCCAACGAGCACTACATCAACACCGCCATCAAAGACATTTTTTTGGGCGTCGTGCATTGAGCCATCAAGCATTTTTCTGGCTCCATTGCCGGGGAGTCAAGGACATCTTCACAAGGGGAGTCCCTCATAACCAATCTCTTTACTTTGTTATTTTTGTTTTGCTTAGTTTCTTTTTGCTTTGTTTGCTTGTTTCTTTATCAAAAACACAAAAAATTAGTTTTACTTGTTTGCTTTCTTATTTGAAAAACACACAAAAATTAGTTCCTTTCTTAAGTTACCACTATGTCTAGCCTTGATCGAGTCACTATGTCACCCAAGGAAATGATTTTCACTTTTAAACAAGGAATTGAGGAAAGTTTTAAAGAAGCTTGGTCTAGAATCTCCGATCTACATGAAAAAACTGAGCCTAAAATGACTCAAAGCTTGTTCCGTAGCAGTTTTTACCTTGGGATTGCTCTTTGCTATAGATATGCTTTAGATGCTGTTGTGGGAGGAGATTTGCTCCAATGTAATGAGGATGATGCTATTAATGCTATAAAGAAATTGATCCTCACTTACAACATGCCTAGCCAAACTGATATTTCTTTCGCAAAAATATTTGCTAGGTTGAACACTCTTGAGACTGGCACTACTAGCTTAGAAAGTTGCTATAATACGCTCAGGGAGCATCACAATTATGTTCCAATAAATTCTGAACCATCAAAGTGGCTCCCTACAGTAAAGATTGAGATGAACACTGAAACTTTTCAAGCTCGTTGTGATATCATGTCTGAATTTTGTCTTATGCCCAAAGATATTTATAAATCTCTGAATACTTGGGGGCTCACTGAGGGAGGAAAAGAAATATCTCTTGCTAATAATACTACCATATTACCTCTTGGAATAACTGAAGGAGTGTTTACAAAGATCCTTGGGAAAACAATTTCTATTGATTATCTTGTTATTGAATGTGCAAGAAAAGGACAAATTACACTTGGAAGGTCCCTATTAGAACTCCTTGGAGCAATAATAGATGTGGGAAAGGGGACCATGCACCTTTCTTCTCCACCAAACAATCATAGTTTCCCCAAGGTTAAGAATAAAAGTAAGAGAGGTAAGGGCAAGAAATTTGGTCTGAATTCTTCTTCATTTGAGAACACTTGATTCTTTCTTGCTTCTTCTGCCTAACTTAAAGGCGTTAAAGAAAAGTACTTATTGGGGATAACCCAAAAGTTTTAGATGAGTCTTGGAAGTTATTACCTCTATTATAACCGCTCCTTATACTTTTTATTTGCTTTTTGTGCCAAGAGTAACCTCTAATGAGAGAGAAGTAATGATTGGGAAAGTTCCTGTCCCGAGATAGATTCCTGTGCTTCACCGTAAAAAATTCGTGTAAAATCTCTGAACGTATTTTTGAGGAGTAAATGTTTGTTCTCCTGGCCCAGGTTCTTATCTAACTTTCATTAGTTCAACACTTTTTGATTTGAGCAATAGAAGGTCTTCGAAAAATTTTGTCTTTACCTGCTGGTCTGTTATGACAGATTTCTGCCATTTTCTGCATTTGCTTCTTGTTGGTTCCTTTTTGAGTTATTTTGGGGAATTGAGGTTTTTGAGGGAAGTGATACAGTATCTAGTGTTCTAATGGAAGTTTATTTGGTGTTAGAACTGTACCTTAAGACTTATTTATCTTAAGTGCACTAATGTTGCTAATAAAGATTGTGTGATGTTTTGTATGAAGGAAAATTTTCAGGTGTATGGAAGGAATGAGGAATGAGATGAAGGATGGACTAAAGCTCAAGCTTGGGGATGCCACGCGTGTCACCCCAAGAAATATCCAAGAAGCACAAGCATCAAAGCTTGTGGATGCGCAAGTCATCCCCTTCTCCATCAATAAAAATCCCAGGTTTCTTCCAAACGCTTCCTTTTTATTGTTTCATGCACAGATGTGTTGTTCTTGGAGCGTCTTCTTTTTCGTTTTCGTTTTGATTTTTCGTTTGCTTGGTTTTCTTAGTTTTCTTAATAAATTGGTTGGACCCCCTCTTTCATACATTGGTTTGCAAATAGTTTGGTTTGGTTTGGAAAAGAGTAGGAAAGTCCATGCTTATGTGGTAAAAAGAGCTCGTTTTTGACTGTGGCCTATGCTTTGGCATGCCATGCTTGATATTGTTTTGGCTTTATGCTTAGTATTCTTTGCTGTAGCATGACTTGTTATAAACAATTGAGATCGCTTAATGTGCCTTGGATGAATCATGCGTTGTTTTAGCATATTAAAGCATAGTATAGTGGTATTCTCCTTTGATGCTTTATTTGGGTTGACTTGGCGCATGCTCACACCATGTTATGACTATCTCAAGTCACCATAGCCTTTATGATCCTTTAGGATTCAACTTGTAGTATCACTTTATGCTTTGATAAATGATGTTTTGTCGCTCTGCATGATTATGGCCATTATTGCTCTCTTAGTTTGTCGCTCCCAGTCTTTTGCTAGCCTCCACAACAAAGTATTAGTTCCACTCGTGCATCCAACTCCCTAAACCAAGTTATTCCAAAGAGTCCACCATACCTACCTACTAGCTTATGCTATTCCAAGTATATTCATGCTTTTGTTTACCTTCCAAATTAAACTTGTTATGAGAAAACTAGTGATTAAAGCTCTCACGAACTTGATGGCACACTTTACTTTACTTGCCCTTAATAAACTTGAACCATTGTGTCTTCTATGTTGTATATCCTTGCACTTATTTGTTGGGAATTAGCAGAACCATGCTTTCATGGGGAACGCTTTCAACATTGCACTTGGTACTTGTACCTAGTTGATATCATGCTCTTTTGTATATGGATTTCGTCGGTGTGAAATGAAAGGGGAGCTTGTAAGTCCATGGAGTTATGTATATGTGTTAGAGAAATGCCTGGGCCGCTGGTCTAATCCATGCTAACATGGTGGAAACCTGCAGCGTAACCATAATGAGCTGTCTATGAAGCATTCTTCTTATAAAAAAGAGTCCTATATTGAGAAAAAAAGAGATACTATGAAAAGAGGAAAGAGAGAAAAAAGCACCATATTCCCATGGTAAATAAGAATAATGCTGAGATGCTCGTTGTCTGCTTGCCTTGTCATTTTGATATGGGGATTCTTCCATATCATCGGGCAAGGGGTACCCCGTTGGCGGTTCTCTATGATACACATATACTTACGATGGCAAGAACTTACCGGTGACTAAACTTGAGTAGCATGAGGAGCGGCCCTCGTATACAAGGGACATGAGATTTCTGACTTACACTTCGTCAAGCATGTACACCATAGTTTGTTCACTTTAACCTTAATCACTTCAAGATGCTTATGATAGGGCAATGAGAGCTTAAAGCTATAAGTACCATAATTTTTGGAAGCTCTTTATGAGACTTGAATCCCTACTTCCTTTTACAAAGGCCTTTCTTCCACCATTATATTGAGTCTCCACCTTCTACCTTTATGCACCTACTTTGAGAGCATAGTGGCCATTCTTAGTTCTATGTGCATTGTCCCAAGACTAGTTGATTGATGCATACTTTGATATTGCTTGTTTTAAACTATTGTATCTAGTCACTCTTATGAACTTTGAAGGTGTCCTATGCATTTATATTTGCTACTCTATTGAGGGACAAGCTGAATACTATTATGCTATGTTTTCTTTATGTGAAACAAACAAACGTCTTGCAAAGCATTGTTATTCATGAATCTTTTGTTTGTGCCTTTTCATGTTGCATCATAGTTTCTTTGCTTATTGCTAGAACTTTGTCTTTCATGTTATGATTGAAGTACTATGATCCCATCTTTGAATGTTTTGCAAATACTTTGATCAAGTCTTTGATGGTGCATGTCACCTCAAAAATTATTCTTTCTTTTTATCACTTACCTACTCGAGGACGAGCAGGAGTTAAGCTTGGGGATGTTGATACATTGCAAATGTATCTACAATTTTTGAGGTTCCATGCTTGGTTTTATCCACTTTCTTGTGTTTTGTTCCAACTTTGGAGTACTTTTCATAAGATTTCTTGGACTAACCTATTAACAAGAGCCAAGTGCCAGCTGCCTGTTTTCTGCTGTTTTTGGTTCCAAGAAAGTCAGAAAATGAATATTCTCGAAATTGGACGGGACAAAAGCCGAAGTGCCTATTTTTCCAGATGTCATCAAGTGCCAGAATACGAGACGGAGAGGGGCCAGGGGGCCACCACACCACCTGGCCGCGCGGCCAGACCTGGCCCGCGCCAGGGGGTGGGGTGGCCGCTCCCGGCACCCCCTCGGCCTCTCCTTCCGCCTATATATTGCTCTCGGGACGAAAACCCTAAGGACCCGATCAAAAATCCACGAAAGAGTCTGTAGCCGCCGTCATCTCCATCCCTAGATCGAGAGGGATCTGAAGCTCTTCCCGGCACCCTGCCGGAGAGGGGAATTCACCCTGGAGGCCTTCTTCATCACCATGCAAGCCTCCGGTGTGATGCGTGAGTAGTTCATCCTTGGACTATGGATCCATGTAGTAGCTAGATGGCTGATTCTCCTCCTTTGTGCTTTCATGTTTAGATCTTGTGAGCTCCGTTCATGATCAAGATCTTCTATGTGTAATTATGCATGTTGTGTTTGCGGGGATCCGATGGATATTGAGATGCTATTTCAGATTGATTATTTATTCTATCATGTCTTTGTTATTTGTGATCTTGCATGCTTTCCGTTGTTAGTAGCTATCTTGGCCAAGTAGATGCTAGCAACTCCAAGAGTTAGTATTTATGCTCAATAGTGGGCTCATGCCTCTAGTAATCTGGGGAAGTGACAGAAATCTCTAAGGTACTAGATGTGTTGTTGCTACTAGGGAGAAAACAACAATCCTTTGTTCATAGAACAATCGTATTGTTTACTTTACACGCAGTTCGTAAAGCAATAATCTGTTGCTTGCAACTTAATACTGGAGGGGGTTCGGATGATAACCTGAAGGTGGATTATTAGTCATAGATGCAGTTGGATGGCGGTCTACGTATAATGTTGTAATGCCCAATCGAATCTCAAAGGAGTCAAGATGATTAGTATATGCATGTATTCCTTTCTCGATGTTTGTCAATTGCCCCGCTGTAATTTGTTCACACAACATGTTATCTATCTAAGGAGATCCACCTCTAGTGAACTATGGATCCCGGTCCTTTTCTTTACATACAATCTATAAACTGTTTACTTCTTTGTGTTTACTTTCTGCAAACTATTACTTCTTTCCATTCGATACGTTTAATCCTTTGTTTGCTGCAAAACACGGTGAGATTGACAACCTCATCGCAAGTTGGGGATAAAGTTCTGCAGTACACCGCAACACAAAAAGGCAGTGCACGAGTACACTGCCAGAATACCTCACCGTGCACTGCGCCCGAAGGCAGTGTAATGTAATACAAAAAGGCAGTGCACGAGTACACTGCCAGAATACCTCACCGTGCACTGCGCCCGAAGGTAGTGTAATGTAATACAAAAGGGCAGTGCGCCGATAGTGCACTGCCAGGACATCGTTCCGTACACCACGACCGAAGGCAGTGCAATACAGAAGAAAAAGGCAGTGCATCGACCGTACACCGCTAGAACATCGTGTCGTGCACCGCAACCGAAGACAGTGCAACGTAGGGTCAAAAGGCACTGCAAAATCAAACTTCATCAAAACATATCAACATGGGATCTAGTTTTGTAGATCTCGACACGACTAGTACAACCGTGAAAACAGATCTTGGTTTGGCCAATTAGTTTAAAAGATATCAGATTTTTCGTATTTGAATCTAAAAGAGAAAGGGAAAAAGGACGGCGACCCCTCTCTCCAAGCACCATGTGTCGCGCAGGAAAGGCCTGAGACAGCACGCGAAGAACTCCCAAGACCACACGTGCACAGATAGCAGCGATTGTGGGACGAGCTATGGAACACGCGCGCTTTTTCTAGTGTTTCTGATAGTTGATAGACTGTCCAAGGTAGCCCATTTTATACCTGTCAAGACCACCTACCAGAGTTCGAAGCTAGCAGAGCTCTACATTGCTAGAATCGTCAATTTACATGGAACCCCTAAGACCATAGTGTCGGATCGAGGAACCCAGTTTACCACAAGATTTTGGCAGAAAGTCCAAGAAGGATTAGGAACCAAGCTGAAATTCAACACAACTTATCACCCGCAAACCGATGGACAAACTAAAAGAGTCAACCAAATCTTAGAAGATATGTTGAGAGCTTGTGTGCTAGAATATGGATCAAAATGGGAAGAGTGTCTGCCTTTTGCAGAATTCTCATACAACAATAGTTATCAAGCCAGTTTGCAAATGTCCCCCTTTGAATTTCTGTATGGAAGGAAGTGTCATAACCCTTTGAATTGGTCGCAAGTAGGAGAAATTTAGATCTTCAGACCGACATCCTACGAGAAGCTGAAGAAAAGGTTCACAAAATTCGTGAGCACCTCAAGACCGCCCAATCCAAACAGAAGAGTTATGCTGACAAGAGACGTCGAGACCTGACCTTCAAGGTCGGTGATTTTGTGTATCTCAAAGTATCACCCTTGAAAGGAATGCAGTGTTTTCGTCTGAAAGGAAAGTTAGCCCCAGATATATTGGACCCTTCAAGATTTTGAATTGCCGAGGAGAAGTATCATATCAACTGGAACTGCCAGAGGAGATGTCATCCATACATGATGTGTTCCATATCTCATTACTTCACAAATGTCTAGAAGTTCCGGAGAAGACCGAGGTGTTCAAGAACATCGATCACCGAGCCATAAATATAAACAAGGATCTAACCTATCGTGAAGTACCCATTCGTATTTTGGAAGAAGCCTTCAGAACCACCAGGAGCAGGAGTATCAAGTTTCTCAAGATCGAGTGGAGCAACCATACTGAAGAAGAAGCTACTTGGGAGCGAGAAGATTATATTAGGACTGTGTTTCCAAATCTCTTTAGTTCCTAGTTTTTCCTAAATCTCGGGACGAGATTTTGTTTAAGGAGGGAAGGTTTGTAACATCCCAAAAATATTAAGAAAGATTATCAAGTTCTAATCACCCAAGTTTAGGGATAACAAAAACTTTTATTATTAAATTGAATATGAGTGTATGTGTGATTTTCATTAGTGTATGAATGAGTGAAATTTCCATGTTTGATTGCTACAAATGATAAGGAGTGGTTTAAATATGAATACTACATCATCTAGGCCAATTACAAACCGAATCAAAAGAAAAGAAAATCAAATAACGATCATATGATCAAATGGTCATTTTGACCAAAATTAACCACTAGATCACTTTGAGTGTCTAGTAAAAGATTTCTAATAGAAACTTCCCCAATTCTTTTCACCCTTTACTAGATCAAGTAAACGTAAACCCAACACACCTTACAAACTCGCAGAAACTTTTTTCAAATCTATCTAAAGGACAATTCAAAATTGAATCAAGTGTATGTACTAAGATCACCATTTTGCAAAAACCACTCAAATCAATTCATCTTGACTTTTCCAAGCAACCATGGACTACCAAGCATAAGATCAGAACACTCACCAAATTTCATTTAAAAATTTCAAATTTGAATTCATGCGCCATATGGTTGAGCACCTAGCATACATAGAAAACCCTGGCCTAACTTATACTGTTATGAGCAGTGATCACTCACCCATTTGTCCCCTCTTCACTCCCATGGTCTCCCCCAACACCTAGCAGCGCAGGACATGCTTCCCCCTTTGCCGTTGCGCCAGTGCAGCACCGCCCGAAGCTTGCCGCGCTGGCCGACCAAGAAAAACTTGCCACAACCAGCGCCGCCCTCATCCATGATGTCCAAGAGACAGGCCACCGTCCACCGCCACCCTCTGTTCAACCCTAGACCGCAGCCAAGCCGTGGACCTCCCGAGAACGCCGCACCCATTTCTCTGCCCGCCATGCCGAGAGCGCGCCAGAGCGCTGCGGCCGACAAGCGCACACACGCCGCGCCTCGCCCTCACCGCGCGTGTACGCACTCACCGCGACACCAGCTATCCCCCAGACATGTCCGTTCGCCGCCGCGTAGACCGTAGCCACTATGCACCGCCACGAACGCCGCCGCTCCCGCGCAGAACACCGATCGTTCCCGACCAATCTCGATCACCCCTTGCTGTGCCATTAAGCGTGTGATGACTGCCCTGAAGCACCGCGTCGCCCCCTACCCTCAGCCACGCTAATAGCTCGCTGTACCGCGTTGCTGGAGGAGCCAGACCATGCCGCACTATCCCCTTTGCTGGTGTATAAATAGAGGCCGCCCCAGCCTCAATTCGCCACCCCATCCCACTCCCCACTCATCACAGAACCTCCCACACCTCTCCCCGGAGCAAGGTGAGCACCAGCCTGCCAGAATTTAGCTGGAGTCCGCCGCTGTAGAGGAGGAATGAAGCCGTCGATTGGAGCCACCCAGGAGCTATTGTGACCGCGCCTCAAACCGCCATAGACGACAAGCCCGATCGCCCCCATCGCCGACCCTAGCTGGAGCTCTTGTGAGCCTCACACGACCCCCACCGCCGCGTTAGGGTTAGAGTCTCGCCAGAGCTGTTCGACGTAGATGATGCATGTCAGCCGTTAGATCCTAGTCTAATCGTAGCACTAAGATTGAATGATACCGTTTCGGGTTAAATGAGCCACTGACTAGTGGGACCCCCTGTTAGCAGCCTGCTGAGCCAGTGCAGTGCAGCTGGGCTGGCCAGTTTACTTTCTCGTGAAGAGCCCGTCAATTCAAATAATCTTTTTCTTTTTTAATAAAAACTAGATTATGTCAGTAGATTCAAATATCAATTCAAAGAGATTCACTAAACTAAATTGCATGATTGCAATTTTGTTAGAAAGTTATTCAAAATATCTATCAAAGCCCGTTGGATTCAAACCATTTCAAATTATAGATAACCTATACCAAAAATAACAAGACATAGGCTTTTGCCACTTAAAACATTTTTCAAAAATCAACCATAAATGCTTTTTAGTTGATTCCAACTCTCAAAAATCACATTTGACAAGATCTATCTGAATACGTAAAAATATATAGGTTTACATGCAGTGATATTCGACTAGTACTAAAAGAATGCTATATAGGCATTTCTAGTCACTTTAATTTTATTAAATAGTAATTTTAAACTTTATAAAACGTGACCACCACTTTAAATCACATTCCCAAGTATTAGAATATGTGGTGATGACATGTGTCAACATGATCCCATATTTTAATTGGAGAATGTTAAATCTTAAGTATGTTCAATGAGTAGAAATTACTTTTCTAAAATAAGATAAATAAGACTAGGTCTTTATTTCATGTGATGATTATGATGATGCTAGATCATCAAGTGTGAGCCTTAGTGTGCTAAATGGAAGTAGTTAAGTATTGTTTGGTGATTGTGTACCTCGTATTCATTTATAGACGCTTGTACCGACCCAGGATACGAGGAGGAGGAGTACTACTACAAAGAAGAAGAGAACTTCAACCACTAAACTACTCAAGGCAAGCTAACACTTGCAAGCTTCATAACAATGCAAGATAGAACTATGCAAGCCATCCTTGCAAGATAACCTATGCAAGATGCCTTAGGCATACTTGGTTATGCAACCTTGATTATACCAATCCCAAGTTTTACTTACAAGCTTTATTTCCTTTACTTTTACCAAAGTTCTTTACCTCTAGTTAGTGTTTTGTGAGTTTTGGAAAATAGGATAGTTACCATAAAGAGTATAAAACTAGGCCTAACTAGTTATACTTAGATGTCATCAATAGGCATAAAGCTAGAGTTGGATAGTTACACTTGATTAGCACCCCTCATTAATGAACCCTCTCAAGTGGCTAGTGCTAAGCATAAAACTTGATCACTTTAGATGGGAATACTTGGTGAAAATGATTATGAAAACCTTGGAATGATGGTTCATTCTATTAAAAAAATTTGACATGAGTTATCAACACAAAATGATTTGATGATCAAAATGTTGAGGCATGAGCCTTAGCCCTTTACAAAAACTGATGGTTGGGTTCGGATGCGATACCATTCAAATCTTACCGTACAACCACAATACCTGAATTGGGTAGGGCTTAACTAGAAGTTTATATGCCTTAGTATGGGTTCCCTTGCAGAAGAGGTTAAGTTGACGCTGCCTCGTGTGAATGTCCACCTATGCAGTGCCCAGGATGGCAGATGGCCATGGCTGGGAGGCCAAGCTCATAGGGGAGGTGCCTACACTAGGGTGTGTAATTGAAAGGTTATGATTGATTATCCGCATACTAAGTATGATGATTCAGGGTTATCCCTGACGGATGTATAGAATTGTGTGGTGAAAGTGTACCACCTCTGCAAAGTGTCAAACTATTCAAATAGCCGCGTCCGCGGTCATGGACAGTTGGAGTGGCCATACTGTTCCGTTGTCAAATGTTTTCAAAATGACTTGTGTATTGAACTATGATTTTGACTTGACCACAACCGTGGTTATGGACATGAAAACTATGTTCCCACTTAGGTGATGTCTAACATTAAATTAGTTTCTTTACTTCTAAACTCAGTTTGAAATAAAACTGGCTTTTTGCAAATAAACATAGAGCTTAAGATTCCTACTAGAACTACCTTAATTGTTAGTGATAGTTTGCGAGTACTTAAAGAGTACTCATGGCTTTGTCCCTGGCTATTCCCGTGGCCGGACTATGAGGAGGACTACCAGGAAGATGGACATCAGGAGGTCTATGACAACTAGGGACATCTCCCATTGTCAGCATTGCTTGTGACCCTGAAGATGGAGCCCTACTATGTTTACTTTCCACTTCTTTGATTGTATTAAGACTGGATCATGAGATCCTTTATTTGTAAGACCTTTATTATGGTTTGTAATGGATGATGTACTGTGGTACAAATTCTACTATGTCTTGCAGAAATGGTAATCCTGGGATTGCGATGTATGGCATAACTGGCATCTGGGATTAAAAATCTGGGTGTTGACACAAATGAGCTATGTAGTTTTTTTACACACAATAAATTGTGCTCTCATGGATCTTGTCCCATTATCTTGGAGTTCCGACTGGCCATCTGATGTAGCCCGTCCTACGGACATCCCTACATCTACACCACCAAGTCCCCTAAGTGGACCAATGACTCATGCCCGAGCCAATCTCCTTCAAGCTAAGGTGAATTCGCTCCTTGTCTCATGTGATTTCGATACATCCTTGGATGGCTTGCTACTTCATTCCAATACTCTATGCATCATCAGGTATGAACCCTATGAAGGAATGCCAAGAGAAGGAGCCAAGACATCGCAAGATGAAGGCCCAGACCAAACCGGCGCCAGGACCGGCGGACCAGAATGCACGCCGGAAATCCCAGAACAAACTGGCGGACCGGAGCCAGGACCAGAAATTCTGTCGTCGACTGGAACCAACCGGTGCACGCAAAAATGCATCTCTGTGAGCCATTCCGATTTCGACCAGAATTTCTGGCGGCGACCGGAATTTCCGGCGCGACTGGACTTCTTGCTGGAATTGCCTCCCTGTACACCTACATGGGTTTGATGCCCGAGAATATTCCTATTTTTCCTAGTTTTTACCTGTATATGCCTAAAGTACCCTTGAACTAGTGGATGGCCTATATACAGTCCTCCACATCCATTGTAAACCCTAGGCATGATATTTGGAATTAGTGAAAACCCCTTATGGATCTATATAGTTCTTGCCTCATGCTCCTTTGACCAAGGAGCCCCAAATATCACAAACCTCATTGGAGTTTGCATCATGCCTCTGCGTTGTACAAGGCCTAGGCATCGGAGTCCCTTTGCCTCGATGTCAAGATCTCACCGAGTCTCCCTACTCGTCGTGCCGGTTCGAGAGAGAGTCCTCCGCCTGATGTTGATCCTAGGGATTGCGCCAGATCGGTCACCGCCATCTTGAGCTATTGGTGTGTATCATGGATTTGCGTGTGTGTGTTCATCGTGTTCTTCATGCATGAGTTCATCGTGTTCATCCTCCTCTCCTTTCCCCGCACTCCACCCTCGATTTGAACGGGGTTCGTGAAAGATCAGGCCACCCTAGAGGTTTGCCCTCAACATATTGGTACCAAGAGCTTCGTTGCTCACGAATTCCCCCACAATTTTTTCTTCTATCCACCAAAAATTCGGAAATCCCCAAAAATAGCCCCAAATTTGCCTTCGGATTGATCTCTGGATTTGGTGGGTTTTTAGTGGTTTTGTTCCACAGATCTGTTGCTTTGGGTACCAAGCTACCTTCCTAGAACCTTTTCCTAGCCCAATTTTTACAATTTTCCGATTTTTTGACCAATTTGACTTTTGGAGTTCGTCACGAACTCAAACCGGCTACAGGCTCGGTGGACCGGCCCGGCCACCGGAAATTTCGGCACACGTTCCGGCTACCCGGAATTGCGACCGGAAATTCCGGCGCCAGGCTCGGCGCCGCCGGTTTGGCCACCGGAAATAGTGATTTGACCCAATTTTTTCCGTTTTTCCACTTGTGTTTTCATGCCTCGTGTGCATATCGCCCCAACTAACTTCAAGCTTTCGCAAGTCATCAAATACCGCACTTCTCGACACCGCGTCATCGAACATCATTCCCTACACCGGTAGCAAGTCGTCAATACCAAAGGTATTACTTGATCCACCTTGTTAACCCTTCTTCCTTGTGTGTATCTATCCTATGAGAGCAACTCATTTTATGTTTTCCTAAACATTGTGCACTTTCCCTTGGACAAGTGAGAGTGTTCAAGAAAATACAAAAGTGACATAGTAGTATAGAAAGGGAGAAAAGGAATAAAAAAAGAGATAAAAAGAAAAAGCATAAGAAAATTAGAAAGATACAAAGTATCCCAATACAAAGAGAGTCTCAAGCTTGTAAGCAAATAGAGAGATAGAGCGCGACCAAGGCAAGTGCACAAATCCATTGCTTATTTCTCTTTTAGCCAATGATTTGTGATCTCTCCTTGCGTTGGCACGACACCGAGTGTAGTCTTCATTAGGACATTTTGTGCTCATTTTATAGTCGGCCTAACCACATCCATCTCCACGTGTGTGTATCCTTTGTATTTTGTAGATCGTTTCCTTTTTTCTTTTGATCTTTGGTTCTCTACCACTTTTGACAATAACCTTGTCTTTAGATCGTTTCGTTTGGTTTTCCACAACCCTAACCTTCCACCAAAATCTTTTGAGAGTTAGTTCTTTCTTTAGTGTGAGGTTTCTTTGTGATTTCCCTTTGCACGCTTATAGCTCTCACTTGTGCTTTCTAGTTTGGTGCAATCCCCAAGGTGAGGTAAAATGTTAACACCACCATATTCCACTTCCATATACAATACTTGTGTGTTTTGCATGATGGATAGGCATGGTGAGTCGAGCCAACCACCTCCCCAAGAAGAAAAAGATGGACCGTAGATGACACGTGCAAATCACTTCATCGTCCGACAAGAGTTCCGTGAATGTTGCCAAGCTCTCGAGACGTGACAAGACAAACAATTTGGAGAGACGCAAGACGAGTTTAAGAACGTCGAAAATCGCTTCGATGGCCTCGAAAGGCAAATGCACGCAATGCATCACAACTTTGGCCATCAAAATGAAGCACTACAACAGTCCGTCACCGAAACAAATGACAATCTTCAACGCCTCATTGACAAAATGACAAGACCATGTTCACGCGCATCAAGCTCTACAAGATCTTTGCGTCATCATGCTCCTCTTTGCCAATATCTTCATAGAAGTGCTCCAAGACACAATGACGCCCCTGTGGTTGAAGATGGAAGCTCTTCAAACTATGTACCTTCCCCACGGCACGCCGCAACGTCAAGCTATGATGGTGATTTCTCTTCAAGGCCATAAGCAAGGCAAGAAGCACACTACCATCATGCAAGGGAACTAATGATTCAACAAGCACAACCACAAGAAGAACCGCGAGTGGAACCTCGAGCCCAACCTCAACTACATCGCCATCATCACCATGACGTTCTTGCAACTACAAGTGATGACTCCAACTTGGAGGATCAAGCTCGCGGACGTCATGAAGCTCTCCAAGATCCTCATCTTCATCATCGATGTCATGAACGACCACACCAACACCATGGTCACCATAACGAGCCTCCTTCGCAACAACAAGACTTGGCGTGAGGCCCATGTGCCTAACCCACACCACCAACAGAGGAACGAGCCTTCTCTTTGTCAACATCCATGTCATGAGGCTCCGCACCCTCAACATCGCCAAGAAGCCCAAGTGCGTCCTCCTCATCAACAACCACGCCAAGAGCAAGAGCAAGTTCCGCCACCTCCAAATGAGTCTCCTCAACCGCAAGAACATCAACAAGCTCAACAAGCTTGTCGAAATAATCACATGGAAGATGAAGACCATCATCAACATGGCAACCATCGCCACCATGATCCCAATGAGTAAGAAACATTTGGCAAGCTCAAGTTCATGATGCCCAAGTTCACCGGATCAAATGACCCCGAAGAATACCTCTCACGGGCACTCAAAGTCGACAAGATCTTCTGTGTGCACAATTATAGCAACGAGAACACGGTCGCCATATCTTTGCTTGAGTTTGATGATTACGCCAAACTTTGGTGGGAACAAGTTCAAGTTGCTCGTGACGCAAGACAAGAGACATCAATCACAACTTTTTATGACATGAAGGCTCACATGAGATCCCGTTTTGTTCCCGCGCACTACACGCGTGACCTCTTCAACAACCTTCAATTGCTGCGTCAAGGGACAAAGACCGTGGAAGATGACTTCAAGGACATGGAGCTCAACATGATCCGTGCCAAATAGAGCGCAAGGAGCAAACTATGGCACGTTTTCTCATTGGCTTGAACCATCCAATCAAGCGCATCGTAGAGTTCCAAACATACACCAACATGGTTGAGCTTGTGCACATCGCAAATAAAGCCGAGCGTCAAGCGCAAGAGGACGTCAAGTACAACAAGCCCAAGACGTACTTCATGTACAAGCAAGCTTCAACTGCGACACCAACCACCTTACATGGAAGCTCCTCAAGTACCTCCAAGCCTTCTTTCAAGCCCACACCTCCTCAAGGAAAACTACCCCAAGTGGCAAACAAGCAAAGAGTGATACACCTTTCAACGATGAATGCTACAAGTGTGGAGGCAAAGGACACAAGTCGGCCGAGTGTGGAAACAAGAAAGTATTGTTTATCCATGGCAATGGCGACGAAGAGTACTTGAGTGAAGATGAATTTGATGCCTGATTCAAGGAAGAAATGACAAGGCAATGAGTGGAAGATGACCAAGAACTCCTCATGTGTGAACAAGACGCAAGTCCATTGCTTGTCGCACAAGGATCTTGACCACTCAAGTACAAGAGCATGAAGACCAACACTCAAATATCTTACAAACACGAGCCGAAATCAATGGCAAATATATCAAAGTGGTCATCAATGGAGGGAGTTACCACAACCTTGCTAGCATCGAGTTGTGTGAGAAGCTCAACCTCACCCTCCATCCGCACAAGAACCCCTACCACGTGCAATGGTTAAGTGACCAAGGGTCCGTGAAGATCAAGCATACCGTATCGGTAACCTTCGCCATTGGTCCTTAAAAAGACACGGAGGAATACGATGTTGTTCCCATGATGGTTTGTCATATGCTACTTGATCGACCATGGCAATTCTACAAGGCTGCTCTACATGATGGTCACACCAACGTGTACACCTTCAAATGGCTCAACAAAACATGTGTTTTGAAACCAATGACTCCTAGCCAAATAATTGCGGACAATGCAAAGGCTTTAGAGAGGGCGCAGACCACAATACCTCCTTATAAGACGAGTGGTGAGCGAGAGAACCACCTCATATTGAGTGAGATCCACAAGCCAAACTCGAGTGGAAAAACTAAGAGTGTTCTCCTTGCCACCAAAATTGAGATGAGATATGTGCGGAACAACCCATCCATCTTGCACTATGTCCTCCTTTGCAAGGGACTAGCGCAAGAAACTAATGACTTAACCAATGTTCCTCCAGCTTTGATGTTTGTTTTGTAGGAATTCAATGATGTGTTTCCCGAAGAGCTCCCACATGGACTACCTCTTCTTCGTGGAATTGAACATCGCATTGACCTCATAACTGGTGCACCCCTTCCAAACCACGCTGCCTACCGCACGAACCCGGAGGAGACGAAGGAGATCGAACGTCAAATCAACCAACTCGTCTCCAAAGGTTTGATCCAAGTTAGCACTAGTCCAAGTGTGGTACCCGTGATTCTTGTTGCAAATTCGGATGATACGCTACGTTTATGCATGGACTACCGTCCAATCAATGCTATCACCGTGCATTATCAACATCCTATACCACATATTGATGACATGCTCGACGAGTTGTCTGGCGCCACTATTTTCTCAAAAATTGATCTTCGTAGTGGTTACCATCAAATACGCATGACAGAAGGTGATGAGTGGAAAAACGCCTTCAAGACCAAACTTGGTCTCTATGAATGGTTGGTCATGCCCTTCGGTTTATCTAATTCCCCATCCACCTTCATGCGCCTCATGAATAATATTTGGTGTTCTCTCATTGGCAAGAGTGTCGTTGTCTATTTCGATGATATACTTGTTTATAGCAAGTCGCTTGAGGACCATGTTACACATGTCAAGGAAGTTTTGCAAATCCTTCGACATGAAGAGCTACATGCTAATCTTCCCAAGTGCACTTTTGCTAAAGACAAGTTGATTTTTCTTGGATTTGTCGTTTCTTTGAAGGGAATTGAAGTCGATGTTTCCAAGGTAAAGGACATACGAGATTGGCACATCCCAACAAATGTGAGTGAATTCCGAAGTTTTCATGGGTTGGTCGGTTTCTATCGTTGCTTTGTAAACGACTTTTCGACCATTGGTTGTCCTCTCAACGATTTGATGAAGAAGAATGTCACCTCCATGTCGGGCAAAGCACAACAAAAAGCTTTTGATGAACTTAAAAAGAGGCTCACCGAAGCACCTCTTCTTGCGTTACCAGATTTCACAAAAACTTTTGAGATAGAGTGTGATGCTAGAGGTATATGCATTGGGGGATTCCTTATGCAAAACAGATGTCATATAGCCTACCATAGCAAGAAACTTGATGGTGCTTGCCTTAATTATCCGATTTATGACAAAAAAAAAATTTCCTTAGTTCGTGTTCTTCAAGTTTGGCAACCCTACCTATGGCCTAAAGAATTTAGAGATTTCTATTTGCGTACCCTTAGTTCATTAGTTGTACTCAGTTTCTCCAGCCGCTTAGTTTTTCCTCACTTTTGCCCATCTCCTTGTATGAAACTCTCACATGGTCTGAAACTCGCCATCCGTCAGCCTTGCTTTTATGTGCTGACATGTGGGGTCGCGTTCAGTTGATTCCCATAGTGGACCCTCACCGTTACGTGTTGACGAGTAGAGCCGTGTTTTGTCGGGTCCTGTAGTGTACCCTTGCAATTACATGCTGACAAGTGGGGCCGCGTTCAGTCGATTCCTGTAGTGGACACCTCTCTCAACTTATCCAGATCAGCATCAGACCCACAGCTTATCCACGTGAGCGCCGGACCCACACCTTATCCATGTGAGCGTCGGACACACAACTTACCCTGGTTGGCGTTGCAAGATGAGACCCTGAGCCAGCCCCACGCCCGCGCCCTTTGTCTAGCTTCATTTTCATATAGTGAAATGTAATGCATATACGGAAATTATACGAAAATTATACACCGTTGAACTCTTTTAAACCGCACTTAGTACATGATAATGTTGTGCTAATAAAATCCTGATCATTTATCATTTCCATGGAGTGAAATATAATGCATAAACTTGCGTCTACAAAAATTATACACCTTTGAACTTTTTGAAATCGCACTTAATACATGATAATGTCATGCTAATAAAATTCTGATCATTTATCATTTCCATGGAGTGAAATATAATGCACAAACTTGCATATGCAAAAATTATAAACCTTTGAACACTTTTGAAGCGCACTTAATACGTGATAATGATGTGCTAACAAAATTTTGAGAGATTATTATTTTCTCCCCCATTTTCATAGAGTGGAATGTAATGCATAAACTTGCATATACAAATTTATACACCTTTGAACTCTTTGAGATCGCACTTAATACGTGATAATGTTGTGCTAAGAAAATCTTGAGAGATTATTATTTTCATAGAGTGGAATGTAATGTATAAACTTACATATATGAATTTTATACACCTTTAACTCTTTGAAATCGCACTTAATACGTGATAATGTTGTGCTAAGAAAATTTTGAGAGATTATTATTTTCATAGAGTTGAATGTAATGCATAAATTTGCATATACGAAACTTATACACCTCTGAACTCTTTGAAATCGCACTTAATACGTGATAATGTTGTGCTAAGAAAATCTTGAGAGATTATCATTTTCATATAGTGGAATGTAATGCATAAACTAGCATATACAAAAATTATACACCTTTGGACTCTCTGAAATCGCACTTAGGTCATGATAATGTTGTGCTAATAAAATCCTGATCATTTATCATTTCCATGGAGTGAAATATAATGCATAAACTTGCGTATATGAAAATTTTAAACCTTTGAACACCGTGAAATCACACTTAATAACAAGATAATGATTTTAAACTTGCATATAGAAAAATTTAGAGAGATTATCATTTTCTCCCCCCATTTTCATAGAGTGGAATATAATACATAAACTTGCATATATGAAAATTATACACATTTGAACTCTTTGAAATCGCACTTAATACGTGATAATATTGTGCTAAGAAAATCTTGAGAGATTATCATTTTCATAGAGTGGAATGTAATGCACAAATTATACACTTTCGAACACATTCCCTTCAAATTATATTCAAGTTCATTTGTTTATGGAGTTAAAGTACCGGTGGCAAACTCGTTATTTTGCATGGATAGAGGGGTGTCCCTCGAGAGATAGAGGGGTTATCCTGTCTGCTAGATCACAAAGGATCAACGATTGATGGGCATGATCCGCGTGACAACTATCTTAACCAATCAAAACGTAGCAGCAAAGATGAGCACATGCGTGAGAGATTGATACTAAGAGAGTGGAAAACTGAGTAGCACTTAAGAACCAATGACAAAACTGAGTAGAACTTAAAAACCAAGGGAAGACTAACAAAGGGATTCAAATAGAAAATATAAAAAGATTTAAAAAATGGAAAATGTGTCTTTTATACAATAAAATACATCTTGGCATACATCAAACTATTTGCAATTCAAATATACACCAGTTTGACAATTATTGCCTCATTCAAACAAACTATGTTTTGGCGAGGGATGTTTTGGGAAGAGGCTTGAGTAGAAAGCCATGAACCTTCATAGATAGTAGGTGTTTGAGAAGTGGTGATTTAGGTTAAAACTTGGTTTATACACATTTTTATGGTGGCAGGTCACATAATAAGACTCCTTGGGTAGATGCCACTATGTTTTGATCTTTTTGAATTTGTTGTGCATAAAATGACTCAATTAGCTAGCTAAAACCTATTCATTGACACTCTGTTGACCAGCCACCGGAGGGTAAAACAGAGTATATTGTACACGGCAGTGTTAGTACTGGAGAGAAAAACCGAGTACAACCAAACTGCCAGTGTTACACTCGAGGGCAAAACTAAGCACAACTAAGTCGCTAGGGTTAGTCACGAGGGAAAAAACGTGACTCATGGTACGCGTGTGCGGTGCATGGGGCTGTAGCGGACATGTGTAACCGTGCACGGTGCAGTAGCGTACGCGGTTACGCGGTGCACGATGGTGCAACAAAATGTCGCTTCCCTTCTCTTTTAATAGAGGCCTCCCCACTCCCACTCATCACTCACTCACTCGCTCACTCAACCGTCTCTACTATCCCATCACCTTCTGCAAACCCCTAAGAAAACCCCAACCACGCCGGCGATGGAGAAGAACGGCACGGTGGCCATCGGCGCCTCCAGGCATCGAACGTAGCCGACATCCCCATCCCCACATCCGTCGTAGCCGTCGGCGAGGAGGCCCCCGCCGGGCTCGGGCAAATCCGGCTTGGCTGGGACCCCTACGAGGAGGTTGATTACATAAGGCTAGGGAACGCCTACGACAGCAGCATCGCCAACCCATGGTTGGAGGTAACTAGGTTTTCTCCCCTTCCCTTGTTCTTCCCACGTTCCCATCGTTGGATGCTAGACCGTATGTTATTAGGGCTTGGTTGTTTGTATTTTTACAGTAGATAATCCTCTTGTGTTAGATTTCGTATTTCGATGAATCCCCTATTCAAATTTGAACCCCCCCTGTTCGTAGTTGGGATCAGTATTCGATTTTGTTTGATATTTAGGGAATAATCAGGAGATCTTAATCAGTTAATTTATGCAAATAATCAATCCCGATAATCAAAGTATCTCAATCATGTCCTTATTGCACTCTATTGTTTTTTCTAATAGGAGGATAGCAGCGACGTCCGCAGCGACGACGAGCCAAGGACACCAAGGCTCATCATGTACTAAGCAGGCTAAAGTCCGGCCAGTACAACAACTTCTTCGCCGGTGACGTGTACAGGTGCCCCTTCTACCCCACCAGGAGGCTCCGCACCACGGGCTTCAACTCCCTCGTGACGCATGCCGAGGACGTGAGGACCTGCAGCGAGTCCATGAACATCCATGGCTTCATAGCCAAGCACCAGGTGCTCGGTCTTCACCTCCGCAACCTCCAGAAGGTGGCTATCGAGGAGGGTCGCATGCCCCCGATCAAGCTCAAGGCGCCCAAGGTCAAGGGACTGGGCAGCAAGAAGTGGAGGAGGTGCTAGAGGGAGGAGGCGGAGGCCCTCCTGGAAGAGGCCATGAGAGGCCACTGATCTGCTGCTGCTGCTATAAAGCACCCTCTTTTTTCTTGTCCATGGTGAACTTGTCCGCTGCTGCTGCTGAGCAGCCTAAATGTCGAACCTCATTAAGTACCATAGTATATAACCAATATTAGCTTCTTTATCTACATCTACTTTGTTTACTGAATTTATTTATGTTGCTGGTTAGATTTGCTACTAGGGTGGGGAAAAACAAGGGCAAAAGGAACAATGAATGAAAAGAGAAGCTGCTCTAGATTCACTACCTTTTTGAAAAAAAACATACGTTAGCGAGACAGAGGGGGGAAAAGGTGCTCTTAAAAAGGCCAATCATAAAAATAACAAAAAAGAAAACTTCCAATTTAGGCAACAGGGCGCACGTAACCACCAAACGCGCCCCACATGGTCCCACACCACGTCCCCTATAATCAGCGAGAGATGGATGGCTGGTCCGCTGTGTATCCTGGCCCCACCTGTCAGCATGTAACGGTCGAGGCGACGTAACGTAACGCTCAACGCACGTCCCACCATAGCATGGTCCCACCGGTCAGCATGTAACGGTCAAGCCATTTACCTGACGGCATCCCCCTGTCCGAGCGCATGTGAGGGTTTCGGAATGGAGGGAGCGAAAAAGTGAGAAAAAACTAAGCGACTGGCGAAAACTGAGTACAACTAATGAACCAGGGGCACGAAAATAGAAATCCTAAGAATTTATCATACATTCCGACCATGAGTCATTGAAATATTTCAAAGGCCAAGCCAACTTGAGCAAGAGACACGCTAAGTGGGTTGAGTTTATGGAGTCTTTTCCGTACATTGTCAAGTATAAGAAGGGCAAAGATAATGTAGTTGCGGATGCTTTGTCTCGCAAGCACACAAACCTTCTTAAATGACTTGAAATCAATGTGTTGGGTCTTGATGAAATCAAACTTTGTATTCTTCTGACCCATCCTTTGAACCAATTTTTGCAAAGTGCTCCATTGAGAAAAGAGTTGATGATTTCTATTTGCATAAGGGCTTTATATTTAAACAAAACAACCTTTGCATTCCGAAGTCGTCTCTCCAACTTTTGCTTCTCCAAGAATCTCATGGTGGAGGCCTCATGGGTCACTTTGTCCATGACAAGACATTGGACATGGTCTCCACTCATTACTATTGGCCCAAGATGAAACAAGACTTGGAGCGCTACGTTCAACGATGCACGACATGTCTTCAAGCTAAGTAGCAAGCTAACCCTTATGGTCTTTATATGCCTTTGCCTATTCCTCATACACCTTGGTCCAACATTAGCATGGATTTCATGTTAGGATTTCCTAGGTCTAAACGTGGGCATGAGTCTATATTTGTTCTCGTGGATCGCTTTTCCAAAATGGCACACTTCATACCGTGTGATAAGACTGATGATGCTTCACATGTTGCAAATTTGTTTTTCAGGGAAATCGTACGTCTTCACGGTGTGCCAAGCACAATCGTCTCCGACCGCGATGTCAAATTCATGAGCTACTTATGGAAGAGCCTCATGGCCAAGCTCGGCATCAAGCTCCTCTTTTCATCCGCATTGCATCCTCAAGCTGATGGCCAAAATGAAGTTGTCAACCGAGGCGACGTTACGTAACACTCAACGCACGACCCGCCCCACCACGGTCCCACCATTCAGCATGTAACAGTCAAGACTTTGACCTAAAGGCATCCCCCCGTCTGAGCGCATGTGAGGCTTTCGGAATGGAGGGAGCGAAAAAGTGAGGAAAAACTAAGCGGCTGGGGAAAACTGAGTACAACGAATGAACCAGGGGCACGAAAATAGAGATCCCAAGAATTTATCATACATTCCTACCATGAGTCATTGAAATATCTCAAAGGCCAAGCCAACTTGAGCAAGAGACACGCTAAGTGGGTTGAGTTTATGGAGTATTTTCCGTACATTGTCAAGTATAAGAAGGGCAAAGATAATGTAGTTGCGGACGCTTTGTCTCGCAAGCACACAAACCTTCTTACTCGACTTGAAATCAATGTGTTGGCTCTTGATGAAATCAAACTTTGTATTCTTCCGACCCATTCTATGAACGATTTTTCGCAAAGTGCTCCATTGACAAAGGAGTTGATGATTTCTATTTGCATAAGGGCTTTCTATTTAAACAAACAAGCTTTGCATTCTGAAATCGTCTCTCCGACTTTTGCTTCTCCAAGAATCTCATGGTGGAGGCCTCATGGGTCACTTTGGCCATGACAAGACATTGGACATGCTCTCCACTCATTACTATTGGCCCAATATGAAACAAGACGTGGAGTGCTACGTTCAACGATGCACGACATGTCTTCAAGCTAAGTCACAAGCTAACCCTTATGGTCTTTATATGCCTTTGCCTATTCCTCATACACCTTGGTCCGACATTAGCATGGATTTCGTGTTAGGATTGCCTAGGTCTAAGCGTGGACATGAGTCTATATTTGTTGTCATGGATCGCTTTTCCAAAATGGCACACTTCATACCGTGCGATAAGACTGACGATGCTTCACATGTTGCAAATTTGTTTTTTAGAGAAATCGCCCGTCTTCACGGTGTGCCAAGCACAATCGTCTCGACCGCGACGTCAAATTCATGAGCTACTTATGGAAGACCCTCATGGCCAAGCTCGGCATCAAGCTCCTCTTTTCATCCGCATTGCATCCTCAAACCGATGGCCAAACTGAAGTTGTCAACCGAAGCCTCGGGACGCTCCTTCGTGTGTTGATTAAGAAAAAACTCAAGGATTGGGAGGAATGCATTCCCCACGCCGAGTTCGCCAACAACCGTGCCAAGCACTCAACAACCAAGATGAGTCCCTTCATGACCGTCTATGGTTTTGAGCCTCTCACCACACTCGACATCCTACCGCTACCTCTTCATGAGCGCACCAACATGGACGTCAACAAGCAAGCGCAAGCTATGAAGAAGCTTCACGAAGAAACAAGAGCCACTATCGAGCAACAAGTCCTTCGCCAAGCTTCAAGGTTAAACAAGGACAAGAAGGAGATGCTCTTTGAAGAAGGTGACCTTGTGTGGATACACCTAAGCAAGGACCGCTTCCCCAAAGAACGCGACTCCAAGATCAAGCCTCGAGGAGATGGTCCCTTTAAGGTCCTAAAGAGAATCAACAACAACGCCTACATCATCGACATTCCAACCTCCAAGTAGCTTGCAAGCAATACATTCAATGTCAAGGACCTCTCACCCTACCATGGAGATGTTCAAGATGATAACCATGAAGAGTAGAGGATGACTCTTTTCCAAGGGGGGGAGCTGATGCAGCCTGTCCTACGGACATCCCTACATCTACACCACCAAGTCCCCCAAGTGGACCAATGACTCGTGCCCGAGCCAAGATCCTTCAAGCTAAGGTGAATTCGCTCCTTGCCTCATGTGATTTCGATACATCCTTGGATGGCTTGCTACTTCATTCCAATACTCTATGCATCATCAGGTATGAACCCTATGAAGGAATGCTAAGAGAAGGAGCCAATACGTCACAAGACGAATACCCAGACCAAACCGGCGCCAGGACCGGTAGACCAGAACGCACGCCGGAACTGGCGCACAAACCGACCTGAGCCAGGACCGGAAATTCCAGCGTCGACCGGAACCAACCGGCGCACGCCGAAATGTATCTCTGTGACCCGTTCTGGTTTTGACCGGAAATTTTGGTGGCGACGGGAAATTCCAGTGTCGATTCTGGCGCCACCGGACTTATTGCCAGAATCGCCTCCCAAACGCCTACATGGGTTTGATGCCCGAGAATATTCCTATTTTTCCCAGTTTTTACCTTTTTATGCCTAAAGTACCCTTGAACTAGTGGCTGGCCTATATATAGTCCCCCACATCCATTGTAAACCCTAGGCATGATATTTGGAAGTGGAAACCCCTTGTGGATCTATCTATTTATTGCCTCATGCTCCTTTGACCAAGGAGCACCAAATATGACAAACCTCATTGGAGTTTGCATCGTGCCTCCGTGTTGTACAAGGCCTAGGCATCGGAGTCTCTTTGCCTAGACATCAAGATGTCACCGAGTTTCCCTACTCGCCGTGCCGGTTTGAGAGAGAGAGTCCTACGCCCAACGCCGATCCTAGGGATTGCGCCAGACCGGTCACTATCGGCAAGAGCTATTGGTGTATATCGTGGATTTGCGCGTGTGTGTTCATCGTGTTCTTCGTGCGTGAGTTCATCATGTTCATCCTCCTCTCCTTTCCCCGCACTCCACCCACGATTTGAATGAGATTCATGAAAGATCAGGCCAACCTAGATATTTGCCCTCAACACTATCGTTCGTCCTATCTTGCCAGAGGGCTGGGCACCGCCGGTCTCAAAGAGGCATCCCCTTGGGTTTCCTTGTAGCTCGCATTGTATCCCTTGTTTTGGCTCACGCACCGGTCACATCAGTGTTGATCGAGGTGGGGTAGTATTTGTAGTGGCGTCTGACACTAAGATAACAAATTGTTTGTTCACACATGTGCTAAGTTGTATTTTGGTTCATGACATTATTGGTTTCACAAATGAGCTAAGTTGTAATTTTTTTGCACATAATAAATTGTTATCTCACAGATCTGCTACATCGTGTTTTGTAGACTCTAAATTATTGCTTCACCTATGTGCTAAGTTGCATACCCATTATGCTAAGTTACATACCTAGCCCGTACTCCCATTCGTCCTGGAGCTCCGACCTGCCACCATTCGGCGTGTCTCCGTGGGGGCTAGGCACCACCTATTTCAAAGTGACATCACCTTCGTCTTCTTGTCGCTCACATTGCGCCTCATGTCATGGAATGCGGCACCGGCCACATCCGCGTCAATCGAGGTGAATTTGTACCTCGCGATGATGGCTGGCACAAGACATCAAATTGTTTCTTCACATTAGTGTTAAGTTATATTTTTGCCGGAGATATTATTGGTTCCATAGATGAGCTAAGTTGTTTTTTTGCACACAATTAATTGTTATCTCACACGTCTTGTTTTGTTAAGCCGTGTTTGTAGACAAAATAATTGTTACTCCACACATATATGATAAGTTGTATACTCATTATTTACTAAGTTCTATACCACTAGTGCTAAGTTATACACAATGAGTTGTTCATTCATATCTATATTTAGTAAACCGTTGTGTTGATGATAAATTTGTTGTGTCAGATATGTGCTAAGTTGCATACCCACTATTGCTAAATTGTCTACCCATTACTGCTAAGTTGCATACTCCTTTGTAAAGTTGTCTTGCTCTAAATCAGATTGACATGAACTTATTTTAAAGAGTGACAAAAACTATAGCCAACACCAAACGCAAATTTGTAGGGGTATATGCAACTAAAATACCACTAGAAGCAAGTTGATTTTTTATCCCAAGTTACATCCAATTATCAACTATGTTGTAGTTGGAACAAGCTCGGATGGGCCGTGACTAGTTCTGCAGTGTAGATCTCCTTATTCTCCTGCTAAATTTTACTTCTACTAATGCTATGTTGGATAACCACTGTTTGCTAAGTTTTATACCCACTAGAGTTAAATTGCATCCATTGTTCGACATAGTTGTAGACGGAACGTACATAGTTGCATTTTTCTCTATTTAATCTATTTCAGGCAGCTTTTTATTTGTCCCTCGTCCAATTATGGTTAAGTTGCAACCATTGTTCAACTAGTACTAAGTTTGATAGCACCATTTATGGGTGAAGTTGCGCACCATTGCTATAAACCTGCCTATCCCGACGCCCAAGTTGCCCACCATTGGTACTAAGTTGGCTAGCAGCATGCTACTGAAGTTGCGCGCCACTATCGTGAAGTTGCTTGCCACTAGTACTAAGTCGTCTAGCATCATGTCTAAGTTGTCTACTAATATTACCAAGTTGTTTTCTACCATCCATACTAAATTGGCTAGTACCAATTGTTGTGAAGTTTCAAACTATCATTGTGAAGTTGCCCACCGATGCGTCTAAGTTGTATTTTTCTTAGTACTAAATTTTCTACCTCAGAAATCAAATTGCCAACTATACTAGGAAATATGATAGACAACTAGTAGTTCAAAGTTACGGGTCTCGATACTATGAAGTTATTATCCATTATTTGTACGTTGGTATCTCGGAAACTAATTTGGCCAAAATATACAAAAAAGTTAGTGTACGCATCTCTTTGCATGAAGTTTTTTGTCACAACACTTGGTTGATTTTTTAAAATTTTGTCTAAATATATACATATGAAATCTAGTTTTAAAGATCCCGTAGAGATAGACATAGCGGTAAAAACGGATCGCGAAGTAGACAAGCAGTTTTAAAGTTATGACTTTTTGAATTTCTGCCCATGAAATTGAATGTGCAAGCAATCTCCGTGTGCTAAACTTATTGTTTATAGGTAAGTGCTCGGATAGCCTGAATAGCATCCGGGTGCTCCCTAGCAAGGCCCTTCCTTTTCTTATACTCCGTGTGATCAACCACCTGAGCGAGATCGTGATCTGATTTTCCTCTGCCGAACGAGTTCGGATGGAGAAACGCGTGTGATCCTTTTCTTCACGTGTCACAGTACCCCGGTTGGAAAATATCCTTGAGCGATACTTGATCCAACCGAAACTTACGCTGAATTCTGCACTTTCCTTTGCTAGGCTGTATACCATGCACTAACAAACACGACCGATTTATTCAACCCTCAACTCACCAGGAGTATCCGATCTCGACGAAAATTGATCTCCACCAAAACGCCAATGACAATTTCCGATCGACACCAACATACTCTCGGCGATACGCAGTCTGATCTACCTAGAAAACCAAAATAACGCCAGATACTCTTGCCGCCTTTGCAGATTAAAGATCTAGCAATAACAACAAGAACGTCTCCGATGGTGCAACTTGCACCGTGATCAACCTGGCGCTGTGATACCAAGATAATAAAGATTGTTGGCCCGATCTATCACGATGCACCTCCTGATCCAATGGATCGGATAGATCTCCCAACCATATGAGTGGAAAACGTAACCTGAAGATTGGGGAACGCCAGTCCTGCGAGAAAATCAACGACAAACGACGAACCTCACGCTGGAATAGACAAGCGAAAACTCGACGACCCTCGACAATTTGAGGACCTTCGCACAGACACGATAAATAGATTCAAGAACTCTCTTGACTTTATTATTGGACAACTAGACGAAAATCTGAGACACCATCACACACACCGATCCCGGAGGGAGGGTGATAATATGAACTTTAAGTTCTACATTATTCTGAATAAACTCAAAGTTGACCTAAACCCTAGACCGGACAGCTCCTTATATGAGGGCCGGGACCATCAGACTCGACCTAGTCGGGTTGGACAAGCCCAAAACGAACACACAAATAAAACCCCTAATTGGACCCTGACTCATAAACATAGCAATCCTTTGACACGATCTTAGACTAAATTATTACATGTTGTTGGATGTCCTAGTGTATCAAACTGCATAAGATGCCCACATCACAAAGGTGGGCCCAGCTCTGGTTCCTGAAACACCAACGGTGATGGCCAGGATGAAAACAGAGCCGTCCTCCCCCTCAAAAATTAGCCGCCGGCGTGCTGAGTCAAGGAACGGCACCTGCTCTTGGTGAAGTTGGGCGTGGCCGTATGAGATCCTAATCACTTCGATCAAGTGATCCTCTGCAAGGTGGACCACGAGCTCTACCAACGGGTCGGTGTAGTTGCAGTTTGGCTCCGTGCAGACGCACGCGCCATGCAGGCACGCGATCTCGGGGAGCAGGAGCTTGTAGTATGGGTAACGACGTAAGCCTCCTGGGTGGGAGCACACGAGTGGGTACATCGCTGCAAAGTTGCGAGTGATGATCTCCAGATTCTTGGGCTACAACAGCTCGCACTCCTCCTTCGGCAGCTCCCACATCTGAAGTTCGTCGAGAAATCAGATAAAAGATCCACAGTTAGATCGGCGAATAGCAGGAATATGTAAGATAAATTCGAATGCTTGTAAAATGATTTCTTACCTGAAGGTAGCGACCGGAAAATCAGTGGTTGTCATCCGGGCATGGTGCACGAAAGCCAGTGGCGTCGTACGAGCACAGTGACGTGCGGTGGAGGAGGGGGCTGTGGAGGAGAGGTGCTCACTCATGAGCTCTATGATATTACAACTAGGCTAGAGGGGAGTGGAAATAATAATAATATAAGTGAAAACTAAGCGCGGCTAATCATGTCGAAGAACAGCCTACTCGCGGATCGCTCTTACAAAGAACCATCTTAATCGTCCACGCACCCTAATCGAACGGTCTGCAACAACCGGGTCAGATAACAAGTTCTTCACGGGTGCGGGCCTTCTAGAAGACACGATCTAACAACCACCA
Source organism: Avena eriantha (assembly GCA_910589775.1). Classification (NCBI taxonomy): domain Eukaryota; kingdom Viridiplantae; phylum Streptophyta; class Magnoliopsida; order Poales; family Poaceae; genus Avena; species Avena eriantha. Next base: position 42,954,260 of record OU342746.1, read on the forward strand.
TTAGATGCCCCCCGATTGAACAGACTATAACAACTAGGACAAAAAGAAAGTGTTCATGCATGTGTTGTTTTTCTAAACCACACTAATCACCTAGTGTCATTGCATGCGTTCTTTTTCGAAACCACAATGATCACCTAGAGCCATTGCATGTGTTCTTTTCATAAACCACTTTGATCCACATTACAACACAGACTCCAGTGGATTCTCTGATGCAGCTTCTGCCACACTGGTGCAATATGCAATGTGGAAGCTATTTTCCTATGTGTTTTTGGTCTTTGTGACCAAGGTTTGACACATTGATCCACTAGTGGCATTGCATGTTTTCTTTTACTAAACCACATTAATCCACATGACAACACACACTATAGTGGTTTTTGTGATGCAACTTCTGCCACACTGGTGTAACATGCAATGTAGAAGCTGCTTACCTATGTGTTTTTGGTCTCTATGACTATGGTTTGACACATTGATCTACTAGTGTCATTTCATGTGTTCTTTTCATAAACCACATTGATCCATTAGTGTCATTGCATGTGTTATTTCCTAAAGCCACATGGATCCACATGACAACACACACTCCAGTGGATTCTATGATGCAACTTCTTTCACACTAGTGCAACATGCAATGTGGAAGCTGCTTTCCTATGTGTTTTTTGTCTCTGTTGGGGGATACCCCTGGGTAGGGTCACACCGGGATATATAGGCCAAGTTAGCCAAGGTACGACACGGTCAAAGAAAGTGCAGGCCAGGTCACCTCAAGGCAGGCCGACTTACAGAGTAACCCGGCCCATGGGGAAACTCCCTAGCGTTAACCCGGACGTCATAAAATATATGTCAGACATGTTTGTCTATCTATTACGTAGGTACCCTTATAGCCGGGTCAGCCATGTGCTAGCCAGATTACCGCTTGGCTTCCAAGAGAAGGAATGAATCTCCTGCTGGTCAAAAGGTGGCTTTTGCTAGCTGTAGCATGAGCGAAGCAAAGCAAAGAGAAGGACCAACGGGGCAGGGGCGACAAGATGACGTGGGAAATGTCGGCTGACGTATCCCGTGTCTGGTGACTTTTAAAGGCAAGGATTACGTGATGGGTTATGTCCATAGTTCGGACAAGGCATTAAAGAGAATATAGAAGCATCAAGATTTAGCCAAGGGGCATATTCGAAGAATATGCTGCCATGTGTGCCCTAACTTTGTAACCCGGGCTCCCCTATATAAGGGGCACCGGGGCCTTCATAGAGAGGGATCGATCATTTTCTCTGTCTAATATAGAACTCTAGAGCTAGGTTGTGGGGGGTAAGAGACATAGTTTCCTTCTCACGAACACCTCGAGGAGCACTTGTAACCACCATTGATAGAGGAAATACAACAACATCTGTGCGTGGAATCACCATGTTTTCCCTCCCTGGATTCCCCTAGCGCTCATTGGCCCCATCTTTAGCCTATTCATGGCATCTGCCATGCCACCACCACCACAGTTGGCGTCCACCTTGGGGCTAGCGATGCTAGCAGGGGTGAAAATCCGGACGAGAAGCATCTCCAACACCGGTGAGCGCATCGTCTCTGGCCTGGTTCAGCGTTTCGAAGCGCTGGACTACATCAGCGACAACGTAGGAAGCTTCGGCAGGCATCCCCCTTCGCGCAACAGCGTCTTCATCAAACTTGGCTCGCACAAGATCTACGTCGGCATGGACAAGTCCTGCATTCATCCACGGCACGCCATCGAGGGAGGCGAATCACCTCTCAGCGCAGCTCGCGGTGTGCGTATTGATCGCCCCGCTAGCAGCGTGGAGGTCATGATGGTCACGGTAGACGCGGGAGTGAGCAAGGACCCGGCGCTAGAGCCGGAAGTCACGCCAAAACATGCAAGATCTAGGTTTCGTCCACTAGAGAGGCCAGAGAATGTACTCCATCAAGCAATAGATAGCCTAGCAACGCCAATAGCTCCTGTGGTAGATCCGGCTCAAGCGCAAGCTGAGTTGGAGGAAACTAGGCAGAAAATGTTAGCTGGCGTGAAGAAAGTAGCGGAGTTACAACAGTGCTTGAACATTTCTTTGATAGAATATGCAAAGGCGATCCGCTTAGATGGAGCAAGGATTGGAGGTAGAAACCTGATTACTGAGATTGACAAGGAGTACAAGCCGGGTCAGACAGCCACAATAGTAATAGGAGGGCTGGAGAGGTACAGTACCTCGGCAAACAACCTCAGGGCGGTATACGCAGCTGCATCCGAGTTAGAGGGTCTAACCAGAGAGGCCCGGGAAAGGCAACAGGAGAGGGTGAACCACTTGCTGAGGGTGGCTTGCCAGCAAAACAAGGAAATGAACAAGGCAAACCCCGCACCACCAGGAGCATCGCACGTGGTTCATTCAACTAGAAATAACCCGGCCAAGTCTGGCGTGGCCGCATCATCTCCGGGTCATAACCCCAGGAGAGAAGAGGTAAACTCTGGGAGAAGGGACAAATAGATGGTCCCCTCTGACCAGATGAGAGCCAAAAAAGGCAAAGCAGTGCAAGTTGATGAAGATCACCACAGTACCATCCGAGGTGAAGCTGGACGAGGTAACCACGACCAAGGCAATGCCAGTCAGAGGAACACTACCAACAGCAATGCCGGACAGCGTGACCTGGCAGGAGCAGGGCAAAATATACCTCAGCAACAGCAGCAACACGCACCTCAGCAGGATAGAAGTGCAGGCCAAGCTGCACAACAACAAAACGCTTGTCCGGATCAAGAAAGGTACAATGATGGTTATTCGGCGATGGTTAACGACGGATACCCTAGACCGGAGCACCATGTAATTGGATCAAGGCTGGGAAGCAAGAACTTGCAGCCAGATGATGCAAGGCTGAAGCTAGACAGGATTTGTAGGTCGGAGTTGATCGAGGTACAAGGTCCACCTAGTCCGACATGCTTTGGGCCTCGGATCATGAGGGATCCGCCAGTGCCGAACTTTCAACTGGCTAGAGGAACAAGGACCTACGATGGTAGGACGAGACCAGAGGATTGGCTTATTGACTACGCAATAGCAAGATTTTGGCTAAACAACTTGCCACCAGGAAGTGTTAGCTATTGGCTGGACATTGAGGTGTTATTCATTACAACTTCTTAAGCACTTACAAGAGTCCCAATAGGCCACAGACTTTGGCGTTATGCCGACATAGACCGAATGAGCCAGACCGAGATTTCCTGACTCGGTGGTGCAACATGCGTAACTCATGCGAGGGAGTAATTGAATCACAAGCAATTGCATGGTTCGCCCAAGGCTGTAGGTATGGAAGTATGTTGTGGCAAAGGCTCCAGCGTGATATGCCAACCACCTTGGCTGAGACGATCTAGATTGCAGATTCTTATGCTTCGGGAGACACAACTCAACCCCGGCTGCAAGTGAGGCAAACGAGGAGTATTAACACCGAGACGGCTCCGGATCATCAAGGAGAAACGACTTCTGAGGCAAAATATGGGATGAATGTCTGGATTACCGGTACAGCTCGCAGCAAGTGGCAGCTATGGACAAAGATCAGCCTAATGCCGGCGCAAATCAGCGTCAGAAGACTAGAGGACAATAGTGGCAACTGAAGAGTGAGGGTAAGAAACCTTGGACCCCAGAGTAGAAAAAGCAATGGCAGGAGTGAAAAGATCATCCAAGGTATACGTTCGAGCCTATGTTGGATCAACCTTGTAAATTTCATACGCCCAGTCCGAATAGCCCAGCAAATTATACAACCCGGCACTATGGGTGGATGAGGAAGCTAGAACAAGGTAGTTCGGGGAATGCTCAGGCACCTTGGAATGAAGCACCTCGGAACGAAGCACCTCGGCAGCCATTACTCACTGGGGGAACCAACAGCAACTTATGCTGCCTCCACCATCACGAGGTATGAAAATCAGGAAAGGAGGGATACTGTGCATCAAGTAAAAAATAACTAGCAGTAGGACCAATATTACCATGCAAATGAGGGACGCAACGAATACAAGGAGCATCACCAAAGCTATTGTACCACGGAAGAAACTGACCGGAAAAGCTTGCAGCGCCGACATATGGAGGTAAACGCGGTAATGCCAACAGTGGTGAGATATATGCCTTGGTCAGATGAGGAGATCACATGGAGTATCAGGGATCACCTGAAGCTCATGCCTAGCCTAGGGACTTACGAAATAGTCCTCGATCCGATGTTCATCGGGCTGAACCTTAATGTGAGGTTTTCTAAGGTGCTGATAGATAATGGCAGTAGCATTAACATCATGTACAAGGATACCATGCACAAGTTGGGGATATCAGAGAATATGCTGCAAGCTACAAGGACCACCTTTCATGGCATTGTGCCAGGTATCTCCTGTGAGCCAATTGGTAAGGTCCGGGTTGATGTGCTGTTTGGTACAAGGGATAATTGCTCGACTGAAAATTTGGAGTTCGAAGTGGTGAATTTGGAGAGCGCCTATCACACGTTGCTCGGCAGGCCCGCACTAAACAAGTTCAAGGCAAGTACTCACATCAGCTACCTAAAGATGAAACTGCCTGGACCAGGGGGAGTAATAACCATATCAGGGGACTTCAGGCGTTCGATCGACTGCGCCTCTGCCGGATCTAACTTAGCCGAGTCACTTGTGATAGCTTAGGACAAAAGGAGAATCATGGAAGTGGCGGCATTGGCTAAGTCCGTACAGCAACATATGCCGGCCCTGACCAACCAGCATGGAAGTGTGCCATTTCAAGCAACAAAGGATACCAAGAAAGTACTAATTGATGATCAGTTCCCAGAGCACACCATAACCATTGGTGCCAGGTTAAGCAACGAATAGGAAAGCGAGCTCGTCAACTTCCTCTATGAGAATCGGGATATATTTGCTTGGTCCACACGAGATCTGCAAGGTGTGCCGAGGGAGTTGGCCGAGCACTTTATAAATGTGAGACCCGGTGCAAACCCGGTGAAGCAACCTCTCCGACGTTTCGCCGAGGATAGAAGAAAATTCATTGGGGATGAGATAGCTAGGCTCCTTGCAGCCGGATTTATAATGGAAGTACTCTATCCGGATTGGCTCTCTAATCCAGTGCTTGTGGAAAAGAAAAAGGATGATCCGAATGTGACCGTGGTATGGCGCATGTGCATTGATTACATGAACCTGAATAAGGCGTGTCCCAAAGACCCATTCCCACTGCCAAGGATAGACTAGGTCATAGATTCAAATGCGGGGTGTGAGTTGTTGTCATTCATAGATGCATATTCTGGTTTCCAGAAGACCCCTGAACCCGGATGATCAAATGAAGACTGCATTTATTAACCCGTACGGGGCTTATTGCTATCGCACTATGTTGTTTGGTTTACGTAACGCTGGAGCAACGTACCGGCGATGCATGCAAAAATGATTACATGACCAAATAGGTCGAAATGTGCAAGTTTACGTGGATGATGTGGTAATAAAAACTAAGGAAAGCAATACGCTCCTTGATGATATCCGGCAGACATTCGCGAACCTAACACGGTTCCGAATGAAGCTTAACCCGGAGAAATGCACCTTTGGCCTGCATGCAGGGAAATTACTCGGTTTCCTAGTATCAATCCGAGGTATCGAAGCTAATCCGATGATGATCCGGGCCATTGAGAGAATGGAATTGCCAAAATGTGTCAACGATGTGCAGAAGTTTACTGGTTGCCTGGCATCGTTGAGTCGGTTTGTATGTCGGTTCGGAGAGAAGGCACTACCCCTCTACCAGTTAATGAAAAAGGCAGACAAGTTTATGTGGACGCCGCAAGCAGATAACGTGTTTCGAGAATTAAAAAAGATGTTGTCTACTGCACCAATCCTAGCCGCACCACTACTCGAGGAGCCAATCTCTATGTAGCCACAACAAACCGAGTCGTAAGTGCAGTAATTGTAGTGGAACACGAAGAAGAAGGAAAGTCAGTGCAAAGGCCAGTATATTATCTGAGCGAGGTATTATCAGCTTCAAAACAAAACTATCCTCACTATCAAAAGATGGCGTATGGCGTGTATATGTCGGCCAAGAAACTCAAACACTACTTTGAGGAACATCCCATGAATGTGGTATGCGAGGCACCCATATCAGAGATCATGAATAACAAAGATGCTAGCTGCCGAATAGCAAAATGGGCAATTGAGCTATCCCCATATGCACCACAGTTTGACAGAAGAGATGCGATCAAATCGTAGGCTGTGGCGGATTTCTTTGTGGACAGGGCCGAGATGCAGTACGAACCACCTCTGCCGGACTCTAATTATTGGTGAATGCACTTTGACGGATCAAAACTGAAATAACGGCTTGGCGCCCGAGTAGTACTTACTTCTCCCAAGAAAGATCAACTAAAGTATGTCCTCCAAATCCACTTCAGCGCCTCGAATAATGTCACAGAATATGAAGCACTGGTGCATGGCCTCAAAGTGGCAAAATAAGTGGGAATACATCAAATACAGTCCTTTGGAGAGTCGGATTTGGTGGTACAGCAAGTATCCGGCAACTGGGATGCTTTGGATGCCAACAAGGCCCTTTACAGATTTCATGTGCAAAAGATAAGCCGATTCTTCAAAGGATGTGAATTCCATCACATACCTCGGATTGAAAACGAGACAGCCAACGTACTGTCTAAGTTGGGCTCATCCTGGCAGCCAATCCCACCAAATGTTGCCTTGGAACACTTGAGAAAACCATCTATTACCCCATCGCCAGAATCCGAGTCAATCTATAGCCCGGCCTTCTCCGGGCCAGAAGCTGCGCCAATGGAGATAGATTGGGGAGGCACCTCAGCAAACCGGAGGAGTGCTTCGGGAAACCGGGGGACGGCCTCAGCAAACCCGGGGACTATTCAGCAAAACCCGACAGGAGTTATGTCGGTGGATGCGATGGAAATTAACGAGGAACCTTTTCCCGTCTGAGCTACACCCGCTTGGGCCAAGCCAATATTTGACTTCTTGAAAGAGGGAATCTTGCCGGATGATGAGGTACTCTCAAGGCAGATCCAGAGAAGAGCAAAGGCCTATACCATTATCAATGCCAAACTATACAAAAGAAGTGTGACCATAGTGCTGCATCGATGTGTTGACCGAGAGGAAGTACTTGACATACTTCAGGATATCCACAAGGAGAATGTGGCCACCATGCATCTTCAAGATCATTAGTGGCAAAGTCTTTTTGGCATGAATTTTATTGGCCAAGTGCTTTGGAGCAAGCAGAGGATTTGGTGAGGAAATGCAATGGATGTCAGAGATACGCCACAAAAACCCACCTGCCAATGTCGGAAATCAAAACTATCCCCATTACGTGGCCATTTGTTGTATGGTGCCTAGACATGGTAGGACCATTTAAACCGGCTAAAGGAGGAATGACTCATATCCTAGTTATGGTGGACAAATTTACCAAGTGGATTGAAGTGAAGCCAATCATGAAATGTGATGGGGCAATAGCCGTAAGGTTTCTCATAGATATAATCTAGCATAGTATCATAACTAACAATGGCACAAATTTTACTGAAGGAGCATTTGCGAGGTTTTGCCGAGAAAAGAAGATCCGGTTAGATGTAGCCTCTGTGGCCCACCCCGCATCGAATGGGCAAGTGGAGAGATCCAACAGACTGGTGTTGTCCGGGATAAACCCCCGGCTCATGGAGCCACTGCAAAGATCAACGGGGTGCTGGATAGATGAGCTACCAGCGGTATTGTGGAGTTTAAGAACAACTCCGAATAGATCAACAGGCTATACGCCATTTTTTTCTAGTATATGCGGCGGAAGCTGTATTACCAGCCGACATAGAGCATGATTCGCCAAGGGTCACCCAATACACAGAAGCCGAAGTGCACGAAGCTCGGCAAAATGATGTTGATCTGCTGGAAGAAGTAAGAGAACTGGCCTTGTCCAGATTCGCCATATATCAGCAACATCTCTGGCACTATCATAACCAGAAAGTAAACCTCCGAGTTTTCCGGGAAGGTGATCTGGTACTCCGGCTGGTGTAGCGCACCTCCATGGGAAGGGCCATTCATTGTAAGCAAGGCTTTGCACAATGATTCCTACTATCTTATTGATGCATAGCCACAGGAAAAGAACAAGGCGGACATGTCCTGAGAGGAATCTAAGCGACCATGGAATGTAGCACTACTTCATTCCTTCTACACCTAGCAAAGAGGTGAATGTATCCGAGTCTCTCGTATGTCGGTATGTATGTCGACAACGAGCTTATCAATGAAACTTCAGCACCCCCACCAGAAACTCGGGGACTACCATAATAACTGTCTTTTTTGCTTACTTGTTTTTTATATATGTTGGCTGGCTTACATTACTTGTACCTTACCCAGATTAGTAGTGAGTGAGCACCAAAAACTCAACTCTTCGACTTTGCTGATGTCCAACAAGAATTGGCTTCATGACAAGCAACAGAACAAGTTTGGAATTGCAAAGCACATGAAAAACGACTAAGGGAAAGAACCTAAGTGTGCCGACATTTGTTATTCTGACTAACCCCTTGTTTACTTTATTCGCTTCTCGCCGGATTATTTTGAGCTGATCTCAAAGTTTCAAGTATTGTTGAAACAATTTTTTGAACCTCGGACTCGTAAGTCAAAAAACCAAATCAAGGTGGACGCGAGCCGAATCAAAAATTGGGGGAACAAGAAAAGGAAAATCGGGGACTTCGCCCACGATAATTCGACATTAAAAACGTATTAAAAACGACAATAATTGTAGCAAAACCGAACTACAGTACTTAAATACATTTTCACCCGGCATTCCGGGGATCTGACGAATACGGTTAAGTGTTTTTATGCTCAAGGAGCAGGGGAAGAAGTTGAATCATCAGCCGGTGGTGGAGGTACTTCGGAGTTTGTGGGCAGGGCGCTAGCCTCGTCCACATCCTCGGGGTTGGCCTCTTCATCCTCCGGATCTTCAGCTTCGTCACCAAGTTCGGAGGCCTAGCCCTCGCTTCCCTCGTCTTCCTCACCCTCAGAAGCATCATCAAATACATCAAGGTAGCTCGGCCCCTCGTTCCAAGCATGGTAGAAGGAGTAATGGATAAGCTTGTTAGCACAGGCTTTGCGACGAGCACCGCACTCCGGATCATCGGACCACTTTGATCTGGTGCGCATGCGGGTAAGCAACCCCAAGTCTATTCCTTCGTGCCACGAGAGGACGAACTGCAGGGCGATGTCAGCCCCGGCTCGAGCATCAGATTCTCGCCACAAATGCAGCCGAGTCTCGCACTCCATAAATTTGGCTATAGGTGCCGCATTTCCTTTGGGAGTGGGCTCACCGGGCTAGAGGGAGTTCAGCATCCGCATCGCCGCCGGCATGATATCTGCGCCATAATTCCTTACCCGCTCCATGCGAGCGACGAGTCTCACCAGTAGATCCTCTATCTCATAAGGGATTTACCCGGCAGCGGGACCTATGGGAATTCCATGTTGCTCGTGAGACAGGGCTACGGAAGCAACGGTGAGAGTGTCACCTTCTAGAAACTTGCCTGAGAACATAACAGCGGAAACAATGAGCAAAAGCACTAATCCGGAGAAGATGAAAATTGAGCAAGGGAAAGGAACTCACGGGAAATCTGGAAGAGGAGACGCTAGAGCTCGGCATGAACATTGGCACTATTAGCCTGGAGTTTCTCATATTCGGAGGTCACCGACGTAAGTTTTACGTCGTCTTCCTGCAGTAAGTCCTTCTCCTTGGAAATTTGCGTCGTTGGACGCTCTTTTTCCTCGGCAAACTCCTGGTCAGCCTTATCCAGTTCAGATTTGTGGAGGTCCTTAAGCCTCTGGATTTCGGCATTTAGCCGAGTAATCTCCGAGTCCTAGAGGCGCAGCCAAGCTATCTCGTCGTCCTTCTTCTTCAGTTCAGCTTGATGCTTGCCTGCTTGTTCGAGAAAATATGTCCTCATATCAGGAATAGGTACGCTGTCTTCAAGGGCAACTACACTAATAGGGTAATCTCGCGGAGCCGAAGTATAAATGTCTACCGAGTGAAGGAAAGAAGCACACAATTGTCAAGTGAACAAGACAAGTTACCTTGAATTTCACCCAGATTTTTCCGCATAATAATGTTCTCAGCCTCAACCTCGGCTACGTAATTCGGATAATAAGTCAATACAGATCAGGGATAACTCGAATGAACACAAGTGAAAAAGGAAAAGTCTTCTTTTCTTCTGGTGATCCTCTAAGAGCTTGCCATAACGGGAGCGAACATCTTTGTAGGAGTCCAGCAGGTGCTGGAACTCAGCAGTTCGGCGGTTAGTGGTAATCTGAAAAAACAAGACAAGATTAGTTCAAGGGGGAAGCGAGAATAATTCGAAGTCTACAAGACCCGGGAAAAGTGGAACTTAACCCGGCTCTAGGTGTGTGTATGTTCAAAGTCTACAAGACCCGGGCCAAGTGGAACTTAATCTGGCCCTAGGTGTGTGGATATTCGAAGTCTAGAAGATCCGGGCCAATTGGAACTTAACCCGGCTCTAGGTGTGTGGATATTCGAAGTCTACAAGACCCGGGCCAAGTGGAACTTAACCCGGCTCTAGGTGTGTGGATATTCGAAGTCTAGAAGATCCAGGACAAGTGGAACTTAACTTGGCTCTAGGTGTGTGGATATTCGAGGTCTACAAGATCCGGGCCAAGAGGAACTTAACCCGGCTCTAGGTGTTTGGATATTCGAAGTCTACAAGACCCGGGCCAAGTGGAACTTAACCTAGCTCTAGGTGTGTGGATATTCGAAGTCTATAAGATCCGGGCCAAGTGGAACTTAACCCATCTCTAGGTGTGTGGATATTCGAAGTCTACAAGATACGGACCAAGTTGAACTTAACCCGGCTCTAGGTGTGTGGATATTCGAAGTCTACAAGATCCTAGCCAAGTGGAACTTAACCCGGCTCTAGGTGTGTGGATATTCGAAGTCTACAAGTTCCGGGCCAAGTGGAAATTAACCCGGCTCTAGGTGTGTGGATAATCGAAGTATTCAAGATCCGGACCAAGTGGAACTTAACCCGGCTCTAACTTTATCACTAGTTAAAAATTGCTAAGGACGTAAACCAAATTCTCTAGGAGCATCCGACCGAGTAACAAGCTACTCCCTCGGAGGCTCGGGGACTAGGGGATATATCTATAAAAATTCATGCATGTAAAGTAGCATGGCAGAAGAAAAGGGTTACCTCCATCATCCGTCTAGCCAAAGAGATGGCCTTGGTGGTGGAGTTCATCTGAGCGCTGAACTCCGCTGGGCCGAACTTCTCCGGCAGATCATCCTTTGGATCGATAAATTCGGCGTTCTTCTAGTTGTTCACGTACTCTAGTAGCAGTGGGTTGTAAGTTTTGCTGCTCAGAGAATGGCTCGTCACTAGGCCTTTAGTATGGGCCTCTCACCTCGCGGATTGAGCAGCAGCAGGACTGCTATGAAGGACCAGTTGCCTACTGCCCTCTGATCCGGCAGCGGGAGACCCGGAAGTGGTGCCCTTGGCTGGCACGACAGCCTTCTTGAGCTTGCCAGATGATGTAGGGCGCTGGAGAAGATACGAGGCTGCTGGTCTGGATGGTGCCTGAGAAGCTGGCCAGAAGATGTCCGTAATGGGCACCGTAGATCTGAAGGCAGCAGATTGAGCTTTTCTCTTTGGAGGCTTGGTGGAGGCTGTCGCTGCTGTTTGGTTTAGTGTCAAGGCGGGTGGCAGGGCTGATGTTGTTGCTACTGATGTTGATGTTGTTGTTGCTGATGCTGATGCAAATGATGTTGATGCTGATGCTGTTGCTGCTGGTGCTGATGCTACTGGTGCTGATGCTATTACTGGTGCTGCTGGTGTCACTGGTGTTGTTGCTGCTGGTACTGGTATTGCTGGTTCAGAAGAAACTGGAGTCAAAGAAGAAACTGGTTGGGGCGGTGCCGGTGAAACTGGCACCCAAGAACTGAGCTAGGATTATCTGGCATACCCGTATCCCGGGCTGCCTCACTACCCCCCACGCCGACATTACCCTCCTCATGGCGACGTGGGCTCCGATCAGGCACAGCCACGGAGTCCTCTTGAATCGGACTGAGCTGGCGAACGTCGTCATCACGGGGGGGGGGGGAGAAGGAGTACTCTAGATCAGAGAAGCAATGTCGGAGCCGATCTAGGGAATGACCCTAGGAGCTCTGGAAAGTATAGGAAGAACAAGTCAAGAAGAGAAAGGAAGAACAAATAAAATGCAAGGGCAAAGGAATAAAGACTTACTCATCTGAAGTTGGAGGTGCCCGAGGTTTGGGAGCCCAACGGACCGTGCTCTTGGCCGCTGGCTTGGCCGATGCTTTCACCTTGGACTTCTTCTGCCTCTTCTTAGGCGGCGGCGCCTCCGATGCTGCAGCCAAGGTAGCCGCACGCTTTTGGGAGGGGACAGGGACCAGACCACCCATGGCAAGGGGGGAACCTTGTGGACATGACCGGCCGGGTTAGATGAAGATTCGAACATAACCAGAAATGTGTAAGAGATGGGCACTGGGTCAAGTACCTCAAGAACCTCAACATCTGAGTCATCGTCATCCGACCAATACCTTAAAGAAGAGGCCTTACCAAAGGTGCGTTTCACGGTGTCCGGAGTGGGCCAAAAACTCTCCGGATCAGGCTCCACCTCGTCCGGCTCAGCATGATCCGGCACCCACTTGCTCGCAAGCTCCTGGCAATCCTCTAGTGGCTGCTGGAGGAATCACTGAGAACAAAGCAGAAGTAGTTAAGTTAAAAAAGTTGTCCGACATACCAAGAAGACCCAGAAAACAGTAAGAGAGAAGTTTACCTTTGGAGGAGGGTTATCCCGGGTATAGGGCGCAAGCCCCCATCCCCAAGCCTCGGAGAATTCCTTCTCCATGTTGAATATGGCCTTAACCAGACGGTATACCGCCAAGTTATCAAGCTCGAAGGAGGAAGTCCGGTGGGGATCGAGGGGGCCACTCAAGTAGCAGATCTTGTGGGCGCGTTTCTGCAGGGGGGAGACTTAGCTGTGAACGAAGGTGATCATAATATCCCCCCCCCCCCCCCCCCGCCCGCAGTTTCTCTTTGAGTGGCTCCTTGATCCAGCGATCAACCTGGTTCACCAGGGTCGTGGGTTGCTTCGGAATGCTTTCCCATAGAGTGTTGTCCGGGACTCCAAGCTTGAAGGGGAGGAGCTGGATCAAATCTTCGTCCATGGTATTCCAGATGTAGAAAAAAGTCCGTGTCTAGCCCTTGCAAGACTCGAGCCCGGTGACCCGAAGAAAGTCGGAGCCCTTGCAGGGAGATATGGAGGCAGCCCCGCACTGGGTTAGATGCTTTTCTGCCAGAGTAAGCTCTGGATCAGGAACGACGTTCTTCCGCAGACCATAAAACTTGATCCACATCTCCTTGGATGGCTAGAGGACGATGTAGCCTCAATGCCGGAGGCAAAAGAAGAGAGAGAGAGGTGATGGCGTTGGCAGGGAGATGGTGCGGTTGCAATTGATAAGTGGAAATAAAGTCATGGAAGAAATCGGAAATAGGAAGGCCGAAGCCGCGCTGGAAGTGGGAGAGGAAAACCACATACTGCCCTAGATTTGGACAAGGGGAAATCTCGTCGGCGGTGAGGCAGCACGTGACACCCGCGGGGATGCGGCGCGTGGCGTATAGCCATTCCAAATCATCCTCGCAGATGAAGGCACCATCCCAGCCACCGCGCTCGTGGGCCTCATCTTCCTCCTCCTGCTGCGCGACCACGGCGGCCTCTTCCTCAGTCATGGTGAGGTCGAGGTCTTCGAGGACGAAGTCAGAGTAGAGGTAACCAGCCATGGGGAACCTAGAAGCACAAGGCCCCGTGGCAAAGATCTTGAACATTGGCGGTGACGCGGTTGCTGGGAGCGCCTCGATGCAGTTGCGGCGGCGCGGCACTAGCGAAGGAACGGTAGCGGCGGAAACGGTGCAATAGAGAAGAAAGAGGAGGAGAAGGGCGCTAAGTGAGGGGAAATCCCCCAAGATGGCCCCTGCCCTCTATTTAACCGCGTGGTAAGAGCATGTAGTGGGACAATTTGCGGCCGCCCAACCGCAGAGTGTGGCCGTGTACGCAGCGGAACAACCAATCAATTGTGAGCCACAGCAAGGGGCACATGGAGTAAAGGATCAAGTGACGTGACACGATGATGCGGTTAACAAGGCGCTGCAGTGAAGGGACACGCGTAGCAGTTATTCCTGACATTGCAACAGTAACCGATGCAGTAAGTGGGCCTGGCCCATAAAATGAGTCAAGGTGATGATTACCCTCCATGTAGGACGTGGGGAAGCGTATGAGAGAAGGAAAGGTAATCCGGATATGTGAGCAAAGACCCGGCCAGCGAGGAATAACTCGGAATGAACCTAGGGAACATAAAAGAAAAAGGTCTGGCTTACGGAGTAACTCGGCCAAAGAGGTTAAGATCCGGATAAGGGAACCTATTGTGGCCTTAACAACTAAGGTTGCTAAGACCGCACCAGCTTCGGGGACTAATGTCGGGGGGATACCCCCGGGTAGGGTCACGCCGAGGTATATAGGCCGAGTTAGCCGAGGTACGACACGCTCAAAGCAAGTGCAGGCCGGGTCACCTCAAGGCAGGCCGACTTACAGAGTAACCCGGCTTGTGGGGCAACTCCCTAGCATTATCCCGGCCAGCATAAAATATATGTCGGCCATGTTTGTCTGTCTATTATGCAGGTACCCTCGTAGCCGGGTCAGCCATGTGCTAGCCAGATTACCGCTTGGATTCCAAGAGAAGGAAGGAATCTCCCACAGGTCAAAAGGTGGCGTTTACTAGCTGTAGCATGAGCGAAGCAAAGCAGAGAGAAGGACCAGCGAGGCAGGGCGACCAAGATGACGCGGGTAATGTCGGCTGACGTAGACCGTGTCTGGTGACGCTTAAAGGCAAGGATTATGCGATGGGTTACGTCCATAGTCCGGACAAGCCGTTAAAGAGAATAAAGAAGCAGCAAGTTTTAGCCAAGGGGCATATTCGGAGAATATGCTGCGACGTGTGTCCTAACTTTGTAACCCGGGCCCCCCTATATAAGGGGCACCGGGGCCTCCATAGAGAGGGATCGATCATTTTCTCTGTCTAATATAGAACTCTAGAGCTAGGTTGTGGGGGGGGTAAGAGACATAGTCTCCTTCTCATGAACAGCTCGAGGAGCACTTGTAACCACCATTGATAGAGGAAATACAACAACATTTGTGCGTGGAATCACCACGTTTTCCCTCCCTGGATTCCCCTAGTGCTCATTGGCCCCATCTTTAGCCTATTCATGGCATCTGCCGTGCCACCACCACGACAATCACCATGGTTTGACACACTGATCCACTAGTTTCATTGCATGTGTTCTTTTCCTAAACCACATTGATCACCTAGAGTCATTAAATGTGTTATTTTCCTAAACCACACTGATCCACATGACAACACACATTCTAGTGGATTTTGCGATGCAACTTCTGCCACACTGGTGGAGTTGTTGGCATCCCAAAGGTGTGTATTAGAGACACAGAACAAGGTTGTCTCAATTCTTTCTCTTTTATTTGATCTAGTACCATGGTTTGATCCACAAGGTTATCTTTGGCATGCATCACAATTACCACTAAACTTCGTTTCAATCAAGCAATTCCTTTCATAAGTGTCGTCAAGACTATCAAAATATCTATGGGGTTAAATATCATCAAGGGTATACTCTCTAGACAACCATTCATCAAATAAGTCATAAATTTCAGACCTTTTCTTATTGTACTTGTTTTTCATTTTTATTTCCAAGGAAGTCTCGGTTAGCTAAAAGAACTAGAGCAAGAGCTTCAACAACTAATAATCATACCAATAAAAAGCTTTACTCTAACCATATTAAATTACTTCCCACTAGCATGGCATCTTAGCAAATCAACCAACTAAGATAAATAACTCAAACTTTGTAAGTGGGAGATATAGGACATAACTCTAACACGATTACTCTCATAATGATATTAAAGTAAAGAGGCAATGTGTGAATCCACGTTTACGAAAAAAGGAAAAATGGAAAAATCTTTTTGTATTTTTAAGGATAGGGAATAAAGAATAGAAAAGAACTTGCGACCAACCAAGGGTTTAAGAAAAGAAAAACAAACAAAAACAAAAAACAAAAAATAAACTAAAACGAAAGTAAATTAAAAAGCAGAGTGTTGGAACAAGCCAACACGAGTGTTTCAAAGCTCCCAAGGAGCTAGAGTCCAACCTCGTTATTACACAAATAAAATTGCCAGAGGAACACATTGATACGTCGTAAACGTACCTATAATTTTTGATGCTCCATGCTTGTTTTGTATCAACTTTCTTATGTTTTATTTACACCTTGAGGCATTTTTAGACATTTTCTGGAACTAACCTATTGATAAGATGCGGCAGTGCCAGTTGCCTGTTTTCTGCTGTTTTTGGTTTCAGAAAAGCTAGTAAAGAAATATTCTCAGAATTGGATGAAACAAAGCCTGAAGTTCCTTTTTTTCCGACACGAGACGGAGTCCAAAGGAGAGACGGAGGAGGGCCAGGGGCTGGCCACACACTATAGGGTGGCGCGGGTCACCCCTGGCCCCGCCACCAGGTGGTGTGGGCCCCTCGAGCAGCCACTGACCTTGCCTCTTCGCTTATATAAACCCCTCGAAACAAAAAACCCTAGGGGGAAGATCAGAATTCCACGAAAAGTTCCGCAGCACCGCCGCCATTGAAGAGGTGATTCGGAGGACAGAAGTCTCAGTTCCAGCACCCTGCTAGGACGGGAAAGTGCCCCCGGAGCCATCTCCATCGACTCCACCGCCATCTCCATCGTTGTTTCTGACTCCCACGATGAGGAGGGAGTAGTTCTCTCTCGAGGCTAAGGGCTCTACTGGTAGCTATGTGTTGGGGGGATACCCCCGGGTAGGGTAACACCGGGGTATAAGGGCCGAGTTAGAAGGGGTACGGCGCGGTTAAAGCAAATTGCTAACCTGGTCACCTCAAGGCAAGCCGAATCACGGTGTGGTCCCATGGGGCATTTCCTTGACAATGGTCCGGCGGGCATAAGATTTATGCCGGCCATGTCTATCTGTTTTGCAGGTAAATGGGTAAGCCGGATTAGCTATATGCTAGCCAGATTATCTTAGCTTCCAAGAGAAGGGATCCCCTGCTGGTCAAAAGGTGGATTTATTAGCTGGAACATGTGCAAACTAAAGTAAAGAAGAGGACCAGCGGGTCAGGGGCGACCAAGGTGACGCGGGCAAAGCCGGATGACATAGCCTGTGTCTGGTGACACCAAAAGGCAAGGATGACGCTGTGGGTTATGTCCAAAGCTCGGACGAGCTGTTAAAGAGGAATAAAGAAGCATCTGCTTTAGGAAAGGAGCATATTCGTCGAATATGCTGCCACCTGTGCCCTAGAATTGTAACCCAGGCTCCCCAATATAAGGAGCACCGGGGCCTCCATAGAGGGTACCACGGAAAAGAGATCAATCATTCTCTGTCCAAGGTAGAACTCAAGGCTAGGAAACAGGGAGTAAGAGACATCGTCTCCTTCTTGCTGAGGGCCTTAGGAGCACTTGTAAACACCATTGATAGAGAATATACAAGAACATCCATGCGTGGAATCACCACGCTCTCCCTTCCTGGATTCCCCTACCACTCATTGGCCCCATCTTTAGCCTATCCATGGCATCTGCCGTGCCACCACCACGACAGTTGGCGCCCACCATGGGGATAGCGGTGCTATCAAGGGTGAAAATTCAGACGGGAAACTTCTCAAGCATCAGTGAGTGAATCGTCTCAGGCTTGGTTCAACGCTTGGGAGCGCTGGACTATGTCAGCAACAACACGGGAAACTTCGGCAGGCACCCTCCACCGCGCAACGGCGTCTTCCTCAAGCTTGGCACGCACAAGATCTACGTCGGGATGGATGAGTCCTGCGTTCACCCGCGGCACATCGTCGAGGGAGGCGAACCACCTCTCAGCGCCACTCGTGGAGTGCATATCGCTCGCCCCACTAGTAGCATTGAAGTCCTGATGACCGCGCCAGATGCGGGACCAAGCAAAGATCCGGCACCAGAGCTAGAGGTAACGCCCAAATAGACAAGATCTAGGTTTCCTCCGCTAGAGAAGTCAGAGAATGTGCTCCAGCAAGTGATAGATAGCTTGGCAACACCAATAGCACCTATAGTAGATCCGGCTCAGGCGCAAGTTGAGTTAGAGGAAGCTAGGCGGAAGATGTTAGCCGGAGCAAAGAAGGTAGCAGAGCTGCATCAGTCGCTGAACATCACCTTGAGAGAGTATGCTAAGGCAAACAGTATCGATGGAGTGACAATCCGGGGCAGGAACCTGATCACTGAGATTGACAAGGAGTACGAGCCTAGGCCAGGTTAGACAGCTGCGATAGTAACAGGAGGGTTGGATCGGTACAATACCCTGGCAAAGAACCTCAGAGCAGCAAATGCAGCCGCGTCCGAGTTAGAAGGTTTAACCGGATAGGCCCGACAAAGGCAGGAAGAGAGGGTAAATCACCTGTTGAGAGTTGCATGCCAACAAAATGAAGAAATAAACAAAGCTAACCCGGCACCACCAGGGGCCTCATAGGTGGTACATTCGGCCAGAAATAACCCGACAAGATCCAGAGGAGCCGCATCGTCTCCGGGTCACGATCCCAGGAGAGAAGAGGTAGTGGACTCCGGGAGAATAAACAAGCAAATGGTCCCTTATGACCCGGTAAGGGCTGGAAAAGGCAAAGCACTGCAAGTTGATGAGGACCGCCACAGTACCAGCCGAGGTGTGGCTGCCTGAGGTAACCATGACCAAGGAAATGCCAGTCAAAGAAATACTGCCAACGGCAATGCCGGACAGCGCAATCCCATGGGAGCGGGGCAAAATTTACCTCGGACGCAACAATAACGTGTACCTCGGCAAGAAGTGCGGGACAAGCGGCACAATAGCATCATGCACGTCCAGATCAGGAAAGATACAATGATGGTTATTCGGCTATGGTCAACGATGGATACCCCAGACCAGATCACCATGTAATTGGATCACGGTTGGGAAGCAGGAACTTGCAGCCAGACGATGCGAGCTTGAAGTTGGATAGGATTTAGAGGTCGGAACAAATCGACTTACATGGTCCACCTGGTCCGGCGTGTTTTGGTCCCCGGATCATTAATGAGCCACCAGTGCCGAACTTTCAGCTTGCCATGATAAGCAACTTTGTCATGGATATTTTACAATTTCTCCCGTTGCTTGCATTAAGATGAATACTTGCTCTTTCACTTGTTTTTCTTGTAACAATAATTATCATATGTTTTCTATTGAGATGGCCCACATAGCCTTCACAAATTTTGGAGATTTTGGTTAATGCCATGATAAGCAAGTACCCCACTTGCATACTCGCTAATCGCCATGCATCTTTTTTACACTTGATTGACATTAATGGTGATGTGCACAAGAAACGATACGTCATGATGGATGATGTGTTTCTCTACCATGCACATACGTTCTTCCTTTTTTGTATGATGTGTGTAGGTACCCGCATGATCATGTCAACCTCGGTGGAGCATGAGTTGATAAAAAGAGCTCTAGAGAGCATCCCTAAAGTGAGTTCAAGATCGAACCCAACTCTGATACCTTTTGCATGCTTTGCATCTTTCATGTTGAAAAAATTGTATTTCCTATGGTTAGCTTGCAAGCATGTTAATGGTATCCTTTCACCTTGTGACAATCACGTTTCATTGCTATTGGATATTGACGCTTTGTGTGTTGTAACAAAAAAGTTGAACAATTTCTCTTGCTGATGTTTTGTGTACAACCATGATGCCATTATGAGCATGTATTATCATGAGAGCTTCCAAGTATCTCGTATTGTTGTTGAAACAAACATAAGGAACAATTTCTCTTTCATCTGGTTTGTTTGTAAACATGTTGATTTTTCTTCCTCTTGCAATACTCCAATGCCCATGATCTTTGATTATGATGATTTGTGTGTGGCATCCAACATATTGAACAATTTATATTTCCAATGGTTGGTTTGCACACATAATGATGTTGTTTTGGATATACTTCCTCATGTGTTTTTGCCGAATTCTCCTAGCTTTGCATCAAAGATGTTGATCAATATTTTAGTCCATTGCTTTGAGTGCCACACTAAGACGTTATATGGAGTTTTTGTGTTCCCACATTTGGATGATGTTCAAATGATTTCCATGCACATTGACCTTGCATATGCATTCCGTTTTATATACTTGAGTGGTGCTAATAGTGTGTGAACAATAATGGCATGCCACAATTGACATGCTCTTGTATCACACACAAACATATGTTGCTTCGTCTTTGTTGTGTGAAGGTACAACTACATACACGTCAACTTCTACCGACCAAGAGTTGATAAGACGAACCATAGAGAGTTACCTATGGATGCCCTTCATCGAGCTATATCTACACCGTAAGGTTACTTCCTTCTACTGTTAGTATCCCGATATGTATCGTAGTATATTACGATTTTACGATACCACAGTCGACAATCGATACATATCGTGATGGTATCTTAATATAATAGTATCTTACTCGTATCACGATACTTATCATAGTATCTTTAGTATCCCGAGACAAAATTGATACCATACGATCCCACAGTTTAGTAAAAAGTAAGGACATAATGGCTTAGTAAGCTAAAAGGGTAAAATTGTTTTGTATTCGCAAAGTAAACTAGGTACTTAAATAATAAAACTTCCATTGTTTTTAAGAATATTGAGTATAAAACAGGAGTTTGTGGGTTGAAATAAAGCAGTCAACTGGCCATATTTGTGTAATAGCTTTGAAGTATATAAATGGTCTTAGTTTTTGGTTTACGGATGCCTCTACAAAATACATGAAATATGCTTAAAATTAAAATTAATAATTAAATTAAAATATTTTAAGGTATTTTTTAATATATTCTTTCATTTTATTTAAAAACAAAAATTAATCTCATAGTATCATGATACTACGATACGATTCTACGATATGATATTGCTGACAAGAAAACGATACTACCTAGTATCCCGATACTGAAAGCCTTGGCTATAATCTTCATGAATTGGCTACTCTTTGAGTGTTGCTTCACTTTTGTTGTGAGCTTTGCATGCTACATGGAAAGTGAAGGAATGTTGAAGAGTTTCCACATCAAGCTTCTCGAGGACGACTACATGGCGAACCCTAGGATCAAGAATGTCTCTCGACCACCTCTACATGACGAGCGTATAGAGTCGAGGACGACTCTTTTCAAAGGGGGGAGCTGATGCAACCCTTCCTACGGACGCTACTACATCTACACCGCCAAGTCCCAAAGCTTGTCCCCAAGTCACCCAAGAAGACAGACGCAAGCGATACTACCACTCCCATCAGTGGTACTACCGTGCCCCGGTACTACCGGTCGGAATCAGCAGCACTACCGGTCTCGACTGAAGCATGCGCCATGGCCTCTGGACGCCCCGGTATCGGCTTGCGGTACTACCTCCCCCGAGCGGTACTAGCGGTCGTCATGTCTGGTACTACCGGTCATGACTAGGCATGCACGCCTCAACTGCTGGGCCACAGCCCATGTACCCCCTTATTATGTTGCAACCCTAGATCTATTCCCAAACTACCCCTATGTAAGTGGTTGGCCTATAAATATAGCCCCCACCCCTCATGTATCCCTTAGGCATAGATGATAGACTAAATACAACCCCCTTTGTGGAATCTCTAGTTTTGCCTCATCCCCTTACCAAAGGGGGCCGACTATCGTGACCACCTCGTTTGAATTTGCATCGCACCTCCCTCGTTGTACAAGGCCCATGTTTGCGAGTGCGTGAGCATAGTTGTCAAGACCCTCTCCAAGGTGTTCTTCCCTCTTTGCATGGGATCGAGGGAGCACATTGACTGATCTTTCCTCGCAAGGATTCTATCGGACCGGTGGCTACCCGCAGGAGCAATCGGCCTTGTACTGTGTGAGTTTTGTGTGTGTTTATCATGTTCTTTGTGAGGTGTGCACCCACTTCCGGTACCTTCCCCCCTTTCCCCTCACTTTCCCATCGATTTGACCACAGGATCCATGAAGATCGGGCCACCCTTGAGGTCATCCCTTATCACATGCTCACCAGTCTCAACCTTGTTGATGTCTTGTACTTTGGGTGCCATTGTGGTGGTGGCACTCATATAGGAAGTATTGGTCCTTGACGCCATCTTTGCCATTGCATCCAATTGTTCGCAAAGCAACTTGTTTTCTTCAATCTCATGGGAGGTCATATTTTTTATGGCCTCGTCCAACTTGGCGAAGTAGAGGTCCATCACTTTCTTGTATGACATTCTTGGAGTGCTTGGATAAGAAGTTGCATTGAAGCTCTTTTAGTTGGATGCTTCATCTTGAACTTGAAGTTTTGGTATTGAAGCTTGATGGCGTGGAAGAAGGCTTGATCTTGGTGCCATTTTGGTGTTTGCACTAGTAGTTGAAGGTGCCTTTTGATGGTGTCCATAGAAGTCATTGGCATGCCTTGCCAAAGGTTGATGTAGGTGGCGCACTTGGTCATCCACATGATGCTCGTGACGATGATCCTTGTCCTTGGCACTCTTCTTGTGCTTGTGGTGCAATCTTGAGGCAGACTCGTTAATTTTGGTGAGGATGCTCATGTTCTTGGCAAAGTTGTCGTCCATGTCCTTCTTGAAGTTTTTGAGGGCGCTTTGGAACTTGTCCATTCGATGGTGGACCTTGGCGCTCTCGAGGTGGAGGCCCCATCTTGGTCAACACGACTTGAGGAGCTTGTCATAGTCGTTCTTGAAGTCGTCCATGCTTGGGGAGTCATTGTTGTTGTAGTACTCCATATCACCCAAGCATGTTGAGCCATTGTCGGTGTAGTGCTCCATCATGTCATCCATGCTTGTGGAGACATATGCACGGTGGCCCATCATGGATTCTTCATAGATATCAACCTCGGCTTCGAAGTCCCTATACATTATTCACAAGACCAAGTGGTGTATATGGAAGTGGTAGGGGGTTAGGGATGCAATGTCAAACCTTACTTTACCTTGGAAGATAGTATCGTGCAAGTGGCCACACTTGAGAGCAATCAAAACCTAGTAAAGTGTAGTTCATGCGGAACACCAAAACCAACTAACCACTAAAAACACACACACACACAAAGCTTATGGTGGATAGGTATGGAAGGTGGCATGTCCAAGAACAATCCGAAATCAAGATATTGTAATGGCAAGTAAGAACCACGATGATCACAAAGCAAAACAAGTCAATCTACAAGATAGGAATTATGTACAAGTAAACACACACGGTGAGATAAATGGGACTTGTGTGATGGAGAAAGTGAGTTAAGAACCAAATGATTACCTAGCAAAGACTATAAGCTCGTGTCACACAAGTGCAAGGAGAGACGCTAGTTCGATTGCAATAAAGTTGGTGGGCTACAAGATATGCACAATAAGTACCACCTATATGATGTTCATCGAGCTTGCACGTCCTATTCTATGAGGCACTTGTTTCTTTCTTTTCTTTTTCTTTTTTCTTTTTTTCTTTTTTTATTCGTTTTCACTTGCCTCTTCCTTGTGCCAACATCTATACAAGATAGCTATATGAGAAAGCACTCACAACTTTTGCTCAGAATTCTACAAGGTATCAAATATGCATAACCCAAGCAATCATAGGAGCAACTAGTCTCAAAAGGTAAGTTGATCACAAAAATAGTGTAGCTCACAAAGGAATGCAAGTGGGGAGAATTCGTGGAATGTTTATACCTTTCATCGCCGATCTTCACCCTTTATTGTTGTATTCCGCCTTTCTCGGAGAATTTGGATGGATTTTATAGCATGAGCAACATGTATGATGATGTAGATATCTTTCTCCTCTTCGAAATGAGCTAAAGAACACCAAAATCCGAGATCGAATGCAAAAGTTATGCTCAAAACGGTGAGAAGGTGAAATCTGGGAATTCTGCTGATTCTGTTCAGTACCGGGCGGTAGTATCGGGTTTTTGGGCAGTAGTACCGGTCTTCCGGAAGCCCGGTAGTACCGTTTATGTTTTGGGGAGGTCCGGTAGTACCGGGTTTTGGGCCCGGTAGTACCTGTCTTTCTTGCGACGCGCAAATTTGACGTGTTTTCGCTATTTTGGGGCGATTTGGACGAAAAATCTTCAAGAAAAACACCAAATCAAAGGGGCAAATGATGGAATTAGGCCATGGGAACATAGGGGAAGGTAGATCGACAAGTTTAGCAAGTAATCCATGGATCAAAACCTACCAAAACACACTCAAATCATAGATCGGTCCAAAACACGAATTGGGGCTATTTTGGTGGAATTTTCGAATTTATGGGGAGAAGACCAAATAGATGAGAAATCCATGGCAACAAAAAGTTTCTGATACCAGATGATAAGGGATGACCTCAAGGGTGGCCTGATCTTCACGGATCTCGTATTAAAATCGATGGGAAAGCGAGGGAAAAGGGAGAAGGTAGCAAAAGCGAACGCACACCTCATGAAGAACACGATGAACACACGCAAAACTCACACAATACAAGGTTGATTACTCCCGCCGGTGGCCATCGGTCCGATAGAATCCTTGCAAGGAAAGATCGATCAACGTGCTCCCTTGATCCCAAGGGAGAGGGAAGAACGTCTTGGAGAGGGTCTTGACAAGTACGCTCACGCACTCGCAAATGTAGGCCTTGTACAACGAGGGAGGCACGATCCAAACTCCAACAAGGTGGTGACGATAGTCGGTTCCCTTTGTAAGGGGATGAGGCAAAACTAGAGATTCCACAAAGGGGGTGTCTTTAGTCTATCATCTATGCCTAGGGATACATGAGGGGATGGGGCTCTATATATAGGCCAGCCACTTACATAGGGGTAGTTTGGGGATAGATCTAGGGTTGGAACATAATAAAGGGGTACATAGGCTGTGGCCCAGAGTGCGCACGGGCATTGTGGTGAGCGGTAGTACTGGTCCTCGGGTTCGGTAGTACCGAATGGGAGCGGTAGCAGCTTCAGGTGGAGCGGTAGCTCCGGGCTTTAGTGGCAGGTGGTCTATAGGTCTGGTAGTACCGGTGGTGCGGTCCGGTAGTACCGGTGGCATCAGAGGAGTAGCCGGAGCTCGCTAGGTCTAGGTGATAGTATCGTTGTACGGAGAGGTAGTACCGGGGCGCGGTAGTACCGCTAATGGGAGCGGTAGTGTCACTCATTCTTGTCTCTTCCTTCTCCTCTTCCAAGCCTCCTTCTTGTCGGGCTTGATTCTCCGAGCTTCCTCCCGTGTCTCCGTACTTGGTTGTGTGAACTATCATGGTCATAGGATGGAGTATGAAGTAGTATACCATTTAATAGGGTAGGCAGTGAACTCTCATAGAGGATAGGATTCACCTTTGAAGTCCATGACGACTTGGCATAAGTTGGAGACCATGATGTGGTAACGACCGTAGGTGGGCTACATCATCATGTTTTAGGGGTTTCCTCGCTAGAAACCGAGAGCGCCTAAATCCTTTCCAAATCTTGCATATGGCACTACCATATTTATTAAAGTGTGGTGGGATGTTGATATAGGCAGAACTCACCCATGGGTGAGACTGTTCTCACATGCAACTTCTCTATCATGGATGTAGATATCAATGTGGTTTTGGAAAAGAACACATGCAATGTGGTCATGTGGATCAATGAATCTAGTGGAGATATAACTGTGTGGTTTAGGAAAATAACACATTCAATGACTCTAGGGGATCCATCTGTCAAACCCTTATGGTCACGGAGACCAAAACACACAGAGGAAAGCGGCTTCCATATTGCATGTTGCACCAGTATGACAGAAGTTGCATCAAAAAATCCACCGGAGTGTGTGTGATCATGTAGATATCAATGTGGTTTTGAAAGAGAACACATGAAATTTCGTCATGTGGATCAATGCTGACTGTAGTGTGGATATCAATGTGGGCTAGGAAAAGAACACATGCAATGACTACTCTAGGGATAGATCCATGTGTCAAACCATGGTGTGTACAGAGACCAAAAACACATAGGAAAGCAGCTTCCACATTAATTGCATGTTGCACCACTGTGACAGAAGTTGCATCACATAATCCACTGGAGTGTGTGTGGTCATGTAGATATATCAATGTGGTTTTGGAAAAGAACACATGCAATGTGATCATGTGGATCAATGATGACTCTAGTGGATATCAATGTGGGTTAGGAAAAGAACACATGCAATGACTACTCTAGGGGATAGATCCATGTGTCAAACCATGGTGTGTACAGAGACCAAAAACACATAGGAAAGCAGCTTCCACATTAATTGCATGTTGCACCAGTGTGATAGAAGTTGCATCACAGAATCCACTTGAGTGTGTGTGGTCATGTAGATATCAATGTGGGTTAGGAAAAGAACACATGCAATGACTACTCTAGGGTATAGATCCATGTGTCAAACCATGGTGTGTATAGAGACCAAAAACACATAGGAAAGAAGCTTCCACATTGCATGTTACACCAGTGTGACAAAAGTTGCATCACCGAATTCACTAGAATGTGTGTGGTCATGTAGATATCAATGTGGTTTTGGAAAAGAACACATGCAATGTGGTTGATATGGGGTGGATCGATCTTCTCAGTAAGCACTTGTCGATGATGATAGTGGATGATAGATAACTAGCTTCTAGCAGTGAACTCTCCTGCTCGAACCCTGATGCCAATGCAACAACTCTTGAACCCTGTGGGATATTCACAACACCATGCTCTTGCGCACGTAGCCGTCGACCATGAACGTTAGTTTGCAATCTACTAATTCCCAGTGCAACAACAGATCACACTCAATTGCAGTTGGTAAAATCGATCACAAGTAATTCCAGAGGTTCTATGAAAGAAACAACTCCAAAATAGTTTAAACGTGGTCTAGACCCTAACTATGGGACGTCCCAGGGGTTATAAGGGCGGCTGGAGCGGCCAGAAACCGAAACTTAGACGCGTACTACTCAAACGGATACATGCCGACTCGGACCAGATTTGGTTAGCAGGCGAACAGTCCGGTGGATATCGGCCAGACAGACCGGTCGGGCCAGACACTCTGGGTGAAGTCAACCGGACAGTCCGGTCCTACCGGAAACTTCAAAGTTTTCGGGTGGTGTCTAGGTAGTGTCCGATTTGGTGTGCAGATTGTCTGCACCAATTCTTCGCTCAGGCAGGTCGGACAGTCTGGGTGGACTCGGCAGGACACTCTGGTCGTGAAGGAGTTTCTTGCTTCCGTCTAGATGATCTTCTCCTCGCTCCATGGGCCTGCCTCCCGCTCCTCCCTCGCACCTCCTTGGATGATCATCACGTCAGACTCCTCACCTTCCTCCCTCTCCTTCCTGCTAGAGCTAGTCCGAAGGATATTAAATCTAGTCAAACAATAACACCATGATTTAGGTAGTCTAAAGTTCTTATAATTCAAAGTATCTTGTCTAACTAGGAATGAAGTCACCTGATAGTCATCATTAATTTGACTCAATATTTCCTTCCAGTTCAAACAGTCAGAATCATTGTAATCCCTGTATATATCCTCATGATCCTCCCTTTCTTCCAGAAAAGCCGTCCACGGCTTTGGGTAAGCTGAAAGTGGAAGAAACAAAAAGAACAACGTGTATGCAAAGTATATGTATATATAACATGTTGTATTATTGATGTTCACATGAAAAACATGTCCAGTATACATCAAGCAACTTAAATTGCAGGTATAAGTGAAGTACAAAGAATCATGATCATGGTGAAAAACAACTAAATATATAGTCTTGTTCTTCAATATTAAATTCAGTTTTCTCAAAGAAGATCTATGATCAAATTTGTGAACAAGATCAAACCAATTCAATATGTGTGAAAACCAAATTGATTCATGCCATGCTTCAACTGCGCTACTTTGATTATTATGAACATGATCATGTTGTCCAGTATGTAAGATGCAACTCAATTTGCAAATATCCGTGAAGTCTAAAGTAGTAACATAACTAGATAAAGACTTTTCGGACAAACACAAAGAATATGAAAACTTGGGTTCTATTCTAGCAAGATTAGGACAATCCAACATAGGTAAAATTACTTGTGTTGGTTGCAATATATCAACTAGACCAGCATGTATTTCCATAATATCTCGAACATGAACTATTGTCCCATAGCAAACATTTTGTGACACATTGCATATATGGTTGAAAACATCTTGTTTCAGTTCAGCGATTCTATCACAAGTAATGCATATGTGATCCACAAGAAAAAATTCATCCATGCTATATTCACCAATTAGATTGAAAGTGAAACAAGGAGAATATGTGCTAGAATTTAGACCTAAAATTGCAGAAATCTTATCCATAGGACAACTCATACTCATAGGTTCATTTAGCATGACGGAATACACAATATCAGCAGGTGGTATTCGAGCAAGTATTTTTTTGTGTAATCAGTACCACATGATCAAAATTAAAATTTGGTAAACTATCACATGGTGTTGAAACATTAGTGCAAGGCAAATCACAAGGAGGCTTCAGTAAAGGAATAGACTCACATGTCGCACATGTTGGCTGAAGCTCCAAATCAGTACCAATGTCATCAACAATCCCGTCAGTTGTAGTAGGTACTAAAACATCCTCCACAAGTGACAATGCACAGTCCAGTGATACAGGTTGTAAAATAGATGGCTCCCCTTCTTCAAAAGCAACCTGGATATCACAAGAAACAACACTAGGAGTAGAGATGATTACATTAGTAGAAACCTCATTTCTCTCATCAACTCTCACTCTCGGTTCTTCTGCGATAGGATCAACATGTGGATTTATGTTGGTGGTTATAGGTGCACATAGGTTTTGACGCCTAATCTCCTGAAATTGCCTAATATTTGAACGTGCTAACCACGTGTGCTTACCATTCCAAAAGATAGTAGGATCAGAACACTCACTACCAAAGGTAACCTGGAATGATTTACACCACTTTGTTCCCAACATGATATGGCAGGAGTTAACCGCTCTAGGAACGACAAAACAAGAAATATTTCTGCTAGGACCATAAATGCTGAGTGGAACAGATGCGATCTGAGTAACTGGTAGTGCATGACCAGAAGTTGCTAACATAAATGGTTTTTTAATGCACTTGTGTATAATCGTAGCTTTTCAATAGCCTCAACATTAACCAAATTTATGTAAGAACAAGTATCAATGGTAGTAGCAGCTTGTCTACCACTAATTTCTATGATGAAGTGGAACAAACCCGAAGTAGGCACCACTCCTGACTCCTCTTCCCAAAATGTGTTGTTGCAGTAGGATTATAATGGAAAGGGATAATCATCTGCATCTTTTTTGTGCATCACATCAACACTACTAGAAGACATGATTAATACATTAGTGCACAAAACAAAATCTAGTGGTGGAACTCTTACAACTCACTCACAACTGACAAGAAAGCAGATCTTACCGTTCCAAAGTGAATAGTGATGCTTACCAATTCGAATCAACAACTTATGCACAGATGTTATGAAGTGAATATCCAGGGTATAGAGAACAATCACAGGGCACACAGGTTTTTTATGGTGGAGCTCTAGGTATGGTATCCTAAGTACACCGCCAACAAGTCCTAGTGCTGATTGTATGACAAACACCCAAGGAAACACACACGGTGGAGATAAATGTGGCAAAGCAACTTATGAAAAGGAATATTGTAATGCACAAGAGAGACGCTAGTAAAAACTCAAAGTAAACAGGCACAAGATTGCTCAATCTGCAAGTGCTATGATCAACTAGGCCTCCAATAATGCACACTTTGATATCTCTTTTTGTCACGCTTGTAGCTCTTTTCTCTTTTTTTATACTGATTCTCTTTTCTTTTCTCTTTTTTTGATTTTTCAACTATATGAGTCAGTGCAAACACGAGTGCAGCACTTAGAACAAACTGTGTCAGATAGTCCAGATGATTTGCACCGGAGACTCCAGTCGGGCCAGATAGTCCGATGTAGATATGACGGATAGTCTGGTTTTTGCCTATCGAAAATTTCTGCACTTTGAAACCCTAATGAGCAGCCTGTCGGAGCAAAGCAACTAGTCTTGTGGGTACGTTCCTAGGCATGGATGTTGTAGATAGGCTGTGTCTATGGTATGCAAACAAAGGTATGCTATGTGGACTCAGACAAATGATGAAAACTTGCGGAAAACGGTGATGGTGGACTCGGCGGAAAAACAAGATCAAACCCTAAACCTAGAGACAAACGAAAACTAGACTCCTACGAGAAAAACATGTAGATCGGATCTATGAGAAGACACGATCGGCAACTAAAACTCGAAAGCAATGCAATCTAGGCTATGGAAAATCTTTTCGTGAACCTTTTACTTTATAGGAGGAAAACAAGATCTAATCTATGGATGGATTTGTGTATGCTCACCGAGTAAATGAGGAAATCTGATACCAAGATGATAGATAGGCTCTGATACCAAGATGATATGGGGTGTCCCGATCTTCTCAGTAAGCACTTGTCGATGATGATGGTGGATGATAAATAACTAGCCTGTTGCTATGAACTCTCCCGCTCGAACCCTAATGCCAATGCAACAGCTCTCGAACCCTGTGGGATATTCACAACACCATGCTCTTGCGCACGTAGCCGTCGACCATGAACGGTAGTATGCAATCTACTAATTCCCAGTGGTACAACAGATCACACCCAATTGCAGTTGGTAAAATCAATCACAAGTAATTCCAGAGGTTCTATGAAAGAAACAACTCCAAAATAGTTTAAACATGGTCTAAACCCTAACTATGGGGTGTCCAAGGGCTTATAAGGGTGGCTGGGTGGCCAAAAACCGAAACTAAGATGCGTAAGACTCAAATTGATACATGCCAACTCGGACCAGATTCGGTCGGCAGGCGGACAGTACGATGGATATCGGCCGGACAGTCCGGTCGGGCCGGACACTCTGGGTGGATTTAGCCGGACAGTCTAGTCCTACCGGCCTCTCCGCACCCAAACTTTTGCTATATGTCTCCATTGCCAGCTAATTCATAAGATGACCATATTCCTACTTTTTCTTATTTATCAGCGCATAGACATGCATCTTTTAAAAGCATGTTGTTCTTGCAGATTATATTTCTAATTGTTTTATTTAGTGTATGTTCTCTTCCATACCACCTGGTGCCACTTAAACAGATGCAGGCCTTCAAGATTGAAATGCCGCCGCCAACAACAACATCAACATCTAGTGTGTGAGAAGAATGGGGGAGATGGGGAAAGATGGCAACTAGACCTTCTTGGCACAGACAAAAATGGCGGAGCTACTTCATTGAAATGACATGGCCGAAGAACCTCCAATGCAGGCTCGGATCCTTCCTCTCACTGCCATCTTGGTTAGTGGCGAGGGCGCCCATGAAAGCTCGCTGTCGTTGAACCCTAGAAGTTGGGCGTCGAAAAGAGTGTCGCTCTCACCAATCATAGCTAATATACAAAAATGCTAGATTTTTTTGAAAGGAACGGGCTATTGGAATTCCTACATAAATGGCCTAGCCCATATTCCATTTAATAATTCATGAAAAATTCTAGAGGCCCATATGGCCCATTCATGCATGGCAAGAGGTGGGACAAATGTTTAGTTCCACATTGCTAGTTGAAGGAACTTTTCACCACCTTATAAGGAGGGTTATTCCACCACTTGGTAAAAGGATGATAAGAAGAGAGAGGTACACGTGTGCACCTCCTCCTCCGCTGCCCGCCTCGTCACAACGCGCGCGCGCTGCGGGTTGCGGGAATACCTCGAGCCGAGAGTTTTCCTTTCTTTTTGCTGCGCATGAATGGATTAATAATTTGAACAGTTTGTGTAAGTGGGTGTTTAATATGCACTCAATGGAGATTTAATTCAAACATTTCTCTGAGACTTAATACGAATGTTTCCTCTCAGATTTAATTCGAATGTTTCACTGAGACTTAATTCGAACGTTTCCTCTGAGATTTAACTCAAACTTAATGGAGGTCATTTCCTCTCCCGATGTTGCATTTTCGCCTATCTACTCGTTCCTATCAAAGTGAGAGGTCGCTCTTCTCCTGGTATGCGCTTTAGTACATCGCCTCCAGTTCTAGAGTAATGTGTTGCCGCTCCGTTCTTCCCCATCCCGTTTGATGTCTACGCACTTCTATTCTTGTAGACAGTTGTTGGGCCTCCAAGTGTAGAGGTTTGTAGAACAGCAGCAAGTTTTCCCTTAAGTGGATCGCCCAAGGTTTATCGAACTCAGGGAGGAAGTGGTCAAAGGTATCCCCTCTCAAGCAACCCTACAATCAAGATACAAGAAGTCTCTTGTGTCCCCAACACACCCAATACACTTGTCAGGTGTATAGGTGCACTAGTTCAGCGAAGAGATAGTGAAATACAAGTGGTATAGATAATTATAAGTGGTAACAGTGATAGAAAATAGCTTGATGGCGTGGAAAAGACTAAAGGAAACTGAAATAAAGATAGAAGCAAGCAAACATGTAATAGATCTAATAGCAAACGGTGTATCAATGCTTAGAAACAAGGCCTAGGGATTATACTTTCACTAGTGAACACTCTCTCATAAATATATTATCTTCATGATACTACTCTTAACTACTCTCTGGTTGGACACTCTAATCGATGGTAGGGCTATAACAGCACACCTCAAAGTAAGCCTTTCCCACCTAGAAAACTGTAGCACCCCGGTAAAACCACTACTAGAAAATTGCTTGGTATTTCTGTCTTGTGCATCATCATCATCATGCATATGTTTGTCTAAAACTAATTTCGAAAAAGTCTATTTTTGTTTTCTAAACACCCGTATTTATTTCAAATTGAAACACCAGGCCTCTTCCGGGTATTTTGTTTTGTCTAAAAATAGTTTACAAAAGGACTTTAAAATAAATAAAAATAATAAAACTATTTTTCGGACCGGGGAGGCAGCCCAGCCGTTAGGCCAGGCCACCTACAACCCGGCCCATCTAAAACAAAACCCTAGCTAACCCTAGTCCCACCCCTGCCGCTGCCACACCCCAACCCGCCAGCCTCCACAGCACGCACCACACATACACACACGTACCCGTGCAGCAGCAGCGCGCGGGGCACACCGACACGCCCACCCGCGTCGCTCAGGCCAACCACCCCACACCCACCGCCCCGCACCCTCGCACGCTTCCTGGCTCTACCCCGACTCGGTGTTCCCCCACGCGATGCCACTCGACCCCGCACCGAACGCCAGCCCACCCCCGCTCTCCCACCTACCGCGATGTGGGCCCTACCCCACCAACACGCTCCTGAGACCACCTTGCCTGCACGGAACCGCATCTGCCCCTACCTCGCATGCGACCTCGCCTCGTGATTCCCTGCCCCGCTCGTCCCCTGCATCCCCGCTGTCGTGGATGCCCCTGCGTCCCACCGCCCGAGCCCTCCCCACCAGACCGCGCCGGTCCCCGCCAGGAGAGGCCTAGCATCGCGCGGCTCCTCTTCTCCCGAGCGCGTTCGCTCGCCTCGCTCAGCGCCAGCCGCCGGTTTCTGCTTCCGCCGCCCACCTCGATTCCTGCACCACCGGCGCCTCTCCCTGTTGCCACCGGCTAGCAGACGAGCTCGCCGACCTCCTCTCGTTCGCCTAGCTCGCCATCCACCGCATCCGCCCCCACAAGGCAATGTCGCCACCTTCCTCTATCGGTCAAGCCAAGGACCGCGTCCGCACATCGTCGCACGCCTCCTCCCTGTGGACGTGCTGCCTCGCCGCGGCGTTTTCTGCGCGCCTCCCATCCTCCACAGCTAGGGTCGTCGCCATCTTTCCTCTACGAGCAGAGGCGCGACCCTCCTCTGCATCGACCCCGTCCTCCTGTTGGCCCTCGTCCCCGTGCCCTCCTACCGACCCTGCATCGTCGACTGTGTCCCCGTTCAGCTCTGCAGACCCGACAGAGTTCTACTCTGCTTGCACCTGCTGATGATGTGAGCCTCTGCTGTGTTGATGTGATGGTGCTGCTACCAGTTCTCGAAGGCAAGATCGATAGCTTGTTCCATTGCCTGATGTTATGGTATTGTTTGTGTACCTACATGAGTTGGTAGTGCGGTGAGTTTGGCTACATCGGCTAATAAAACCTCATCCGGTAATCCGAAGAATCTATGATGTGTAGCCCCCTGTCGCCACGCCAAGATCTACTTCCAAATGCGTTGACCGATGATCGAGATGGCACACCAAGTTCTTCATCCCGGAACGACAAGAGCATCGCAATAGAGCCGAAGACCCGATCCCGGAACCAGAACCTTCGGCACGCCAAGTACTGCAGAACTTCATGACCTCCTTCACGGATCCGGCGCACTCAGTGCCAAACCCGAAGACTGATCCCAGCGAGACCAAACCCGAACCACATTGAACCAAGAGCGTCGGACGCAAATGTGTGACCCCTTTTCCTGAGACCCCTATTTTATAAATGACATCTACTTGTTGCATATTAAATTATCCACGATTGCATACATATTGTGGGTGGTTGAGGGTATTTCGATGATTCACCTAAATTAAATATGGAGACCACATGCGGACTATTCTAGTCTTATATTGACTCCAATTAAATTTGCGTAGCGAACTGATACCATGTTTCGTCTTGTTAAGACAACATTTAACTTGTGGGGTAGCTAAACAACATGAACCTTTTAACTAATTGTCAGGACCCCGGTTCCGCTTAATATTGCCTAATTGCACCGCATCTTGCCATGCCATGCATCATATCATAATCATGCCGGATCTTCTGCCGTAGTATTAAATAGTGCATCTGGTGTTTCTTTTAGTGCCTTGCTTCTTCACGGATTAGGCCGTTGAGTGGATGCGAGTATCGACAAGTTCTTCGGATAATGAATCTTCGGCTATGTTTTCCAGGCGAGCATTCTCCCCCTTTCTACTTATTTTGCATTTATAGTCTTTATTTCCTCCTGTTGATCTATTGATATCCGTGTCGTGATGCTTTAGTGTTCCGTACCAGATGTATTCCGTGCAGCCTTTATATTGCCTTGGACACCTCCTATTACCTGTTGTTTGGTAGATAGATGGTCTTGCGAGTCGTAGTTGCTTGCTCAGGTGCTGCTAATCCACCGTTGTTGGAAGGTTGACACATGCTTTATGGTGGAAGTGATCATGACTTTAAATACAATTATTAAATTGCTGGGATAACTAATGAAAGAGGCACTGGTGGGCAATACATGTTATTTGGTTTTTCATGTCCACTTGTGTCCCGTAGGCCCCGAGTACTTGATACCTGTTCCTTGATTATTCGCACTATCCACATCCGGGAGACCCTATGGATCCCCCTTAGCCAGAGCTTGATTCATTTCTTATTTCTTGGGGCCACAAAGTAGTTTGGGGCTTTATTACGATCTTGTACTTATGCCATGCTTTACTGCTTTATTTACGATTGTGCGTGGAGCACCTGTACTGTTTTGGAACATGGAATGTTTTCGCGGTATCGACAAGCCCAGTCACACTTTCGGGTTCCCAGTCGTTTACAGCCATTGACATAAACCTTGGGTCCGTCTCGGAACTGGCCAACTTCGTTGCGGGTAGCTTAATGGGGTGGCCCCCTAAAATATTTTATGAATCATGTGATTGCTTTGTCGTGAAAGCCTTGTTGGGTTTTGAGTTGGTTTTTCCGAGGTTGATCGTGTGTGTGTTGCTATTTGTGCACCCCTACAAGGTAAATCTTTCTGAAAGCTGTGTCCGCGGTTATGGATGACTTGGAGCATAGTATCTCGATCATAGATAAGCATAACTAAAGTAGTGTTATAAATTTGACTTAATATGTCACTAGTAATCAGCTTCACTACAATGGAATGGATAATAAAAGTGCCAACAACTGGTGGAACTGGGGTGTATCGTGTCATGTTAAACCTGCCTAGTAAGTATCGCAACTCCAATGGAATGAAATAAAAGTGCCAACAACTGCTGGGTTTTGGGATGTCCCATGCTAATTGTATCTGACTAGTAAGTACTGCCACTACAACTGAATGGTTAACTAAAACTGCCCACTACTTATGCTATCAGGATGACTCATGCTATATGTATCTGACTAGTAAGTGCTTCAACTATAATGGAATGAATAAAACTGCCAACTATGTGAGTTCCTCGGTTTGACTTCCTCATTTGGTGTCGAGGGGGAAATGCCAGGATGGGTATGATTGGTGTTAGTATCAGGTTGGTCCCGAATAGGTCTCTCTTATCCCTCTCTAATAGCCGACAGTTGCATCGAGTCTCTATAGGTTGTTTATGCATGTTGTGATGTTGCTTCAGTCCACCATACCTATGTAGGCGAGAGCCGCCGAATTATAGCCTCGCCGTGTACTGGCCTCAGTACTGACACTCCTCTTTTTCCTTTGCCCTTTGTCGGCACCCCTTTGTTTTAGCAGGTTTGCGATCAACGTCGATAGCAGGGTTACCCTTCCGGCTTGTCCTAGGAAGGGTTATGGACGCCATTGGTTATTCTTCAGGGCTCTTAGCCCCATTTGCATCTTGTCCGTAGTCAGACGCTCTATCGTTTTCAAGGTGATTTGGATCTTTGTATAGTATATCTGTTTTCTTGACTCATGGAGTCGTTGTTGTATATATATGTTCTATGGGTTCCATCGTGGACTAATGTGTAATGGTATTACTTTGTTCTCCACTCGCACGCAAGTGCCTGGTGGGCGTCCTTGAATCGTTTCTATGCGGGTTTGGCGGGAAGCGCTAAAACTTGCATAGGGCGATTCGAGGGTGTTAAAAAAACCCCACACTGTCACCTTGAGCACTAGATGGTTCCAAGAAACACCACAATTTCATAAAGACATCCAACTCCAAATATAACTCATAACAAGTATTTGTAATCTCTAGCCTAAGTGCCACCATGGTGTGCACGCTGTCACTTTCACACACATGGGTAGAGCAGAGATCTATTAAAGCACTTGAGTAGCAAGGTAGATCTACTTGATTACAAAGCTCATGATCACAATATGATCATGCATAGAGAGAGAGAGATGAACACATAGCTACTGGTAGAACCCTTAGCCTCGAGAGAGAACTACTCCCTCCTCATCATGGGAATTAGCAATGGCGATGGAGATGGTGGTGGAGGTCGATGGAGATGGCTCCGGGGGCACTTCCCTGTCCCGGCAGGGTGCTAGAACATAGACTTTCTGTCCCCTGAATCTCCCCTTTGGTGGCAGCGGCGCAGTGGAACTTTTCGTGGATTTCTGATTGACTATTTAGGGTTTCTGCATCGGGGGAGATATATAGGCGAAAGAGGCAAGGTCGGTGGCTGGCCAGGGGCCCACACCATGCCCTGGCACGGCCTGGGTGGACCCGCACCTAGGGGTGGTTTGGCCACCCTGTGGCCCCTCTCCGGCTCTCCTTCTGGCTCCATGAATCTTCCGGGAAAATATCAACTTTGGCTTTTGTCCGGTCCAATTTCGAGAATATTCATTTTCTGACTTCCTGGAACCAAAAACAGCATAAAACGGGCAACTGGTACGGTGGCATCTTGTTAATAGGTTAGTCCAAGAAATCATATGAAAAGTACTCCAAAGTGTGGACAAAACACAAGAAAGTAAATAAAATCAAGCATGTAACATCAAAAATTATAGGTACATTTGCAATGTATCACCGTCTTGTGGCGCGCACCGCTAGCCGGGACAGTAGGCCTCCGAGACCCAGCTGCTTCTAGTTCTGCACTAGAGGCAGTAAGGTTTTTGGGGAGTGATATTTTGCGTGACTACTGGCTTCATCACAGACCCCTTCACGGATAGCGATTGCGCCGACGTCTTCCCCAATGAGGACTTATTTCCCGACATCAGGAACCTCTTCCTCGATGACATTTCTAACAATGGTGCCAACACCAACACCGGCGGTTCCTCTACCCGTCCATCTACTATGATGTACATCCTCTTCCTCAATATTGTTTATCTTAATCACATAGTATGTTGTTCCTTTGGTTTGTTATAGATCTTGCTCTGATCTTATCTCAAGTTATATGCTTTGCAATCCTCTTGGATAGCTGCCTTAATTTGTATCTGGTTTTTCATATGATTAGATTAACTTATGTTATTCTATTCATGTTTTATTTAGCGATTATCTTGGGTAAATTGCTCTTTAACTCAACAATCCAAAGACCTTAAAATAGGCAATTTTCTCCAAGTGGCTTTGTTGCATCCACGAAACCACCTGTGTTTGAAGGTGTGAATTACAAAAGATGGTGTGTGAGGGCATGCTCTGGTTTCAGACCATGAGGTGCTATAACATCATGTACGGCGCACCTGAGGAAGATCTTAATCCTGCTCAAGAAGAGACCTTTCAAAAACTTGATACCACATTTAAGGCTACCTTGATCAGCATCCTTGGCGAAAATATTGTCGATTCATATCTGTCATTTAGCAATGGCAAGGATATGTGGGATGCGCTCGAGAGAAAATTTAGAGTCTCCGATGCTGGCAGTGAACTGTATGTCATGGAACAATTCTATGACTATAAGATGGTTGATGACCACTCCATTGTGGAGCAGGCTCATGAAATACTGTCACTTGCCAGGGAGCTTGAGCACTTCACTTGTGTGTTATTAGACAAGTTTGTTGTCAGAGGCATTATTGCCAAGCTTCCCCAATCATGGAGGAATTTTGCTACTTCTCTGAAGCACAAGAGACAAGAGTTTTCCATGATGGATCTCATTAGGACTCTTGATGTGGAATAGAATGCGAAAGAAAAATACACACGTGCTCGAGGTACCGAGGCAGGTTCTAGTGCCAATTTGGTACAGAAAAGGAACTTCCAGTCTCAAAAGTTCAAGAACAAGGGCAAGTTTGATGGCAAAGGAAAGTTTGATGGAAAGAACAAGGGTTCACAGTCTACCAGCTTCAAGAAGAAGACTGATAAGAAGGAAGGTGCTTGTCATGTGTGTAGTGATCCTGATCATTAGGCTCCTGCTTGTCCCAACCGCTTTGACAAGCGGCGGCATGGAAAGGACAGCAAGACTGCTAATGGTTTCATGAGAGACGTGGAGATGAAATATGTTGGGTATGGTATATTACCTACTATTCTTTCATTAAGTCATTCTCTTGATTGGTGGATTGACATGGGCGCTAATGTACATGTCTATTCTGATATCTCCATGTTTTATTTATATTAAGTCAGAGGGAGACAAACCATGCTGATGGGGAACGGCTCGCATGCTTCTGTTCATGGTGTTGGTATGTTCGATCTGAAGTTCACTTCGGGAAAGACCGTGCGCCTGAAGAACATGCATCATGTTCCCTCAATAAATAAAAATGTTGTTAGCGGATCTTTTCTGTGTCGAGACGGCTGTAAGATTGTATTTGAGTCCAATAAGTTTGTAATTTCTAAGTATGGAACCTTTGTTGGTAAAGTTTATGAGTGTGGAGGCTTGTTCCGCTTATCTCTGTCAGACGTTTGTAATAAAGTTGTTCATCATATTTACATGAATTTTGAATCAAATATCTGGCATTCTCGTCTTTTCCATATTAATCTTGGTTGTATGACGCGACTAGCCAAAATGAATTTAATCCCTAATTTCACTACTGTTAAGGGATCTAAGTGCCAAGTCTACGGGCAAGCAAAACAACCTCGCAACTCACATAAGACTGCAGAAGTGAGAAATATTTAACACCACTAGAGCTCATACATTATGATCTTTGTGAAATGAATGGTGTGTTGACAAAAGGTGGAAAGAAATATTTCATGACGTTGATAAATGACAATACGAGATATTGTCATGTATATCTTCTGAAATAAAAAGATGAGGCTTTGAGTTTGTTCAAAATCTATTAAGCTGAAGCAGAAAACCAACTTGATCGAAAGATTAAGAGGCTTAGGTCTGATCATGGTGGAGAGTATTTTTCCAACAAGTTTGATTCCTTTTGTGCGGAACATGGTATAATCCATGATAGGATGCCTCCCTATTCACCCCAGTCAAATGGTGTAGCTGAAAGAAAGAACCGTACTCTATTAGATTTGGTTAACGCCATGTTAGATATATCGGGTCTATATAAGGAATGGTGGGGAGGCTCTATTGACTGCGTGTCATGTCCTAAACCGAGTTCCCACGAAGAATAAAGAAATTACTCCATTTGAAGAATGGGAGAAGAAAAGGTTAAAACTCTCTTACCTAAGGACTTGGGGATGTTTGGCAAAAGTTCATGTGCCAATTCCCAAGAAGCGCAAGCTTGGACCAAAAACCGTTGACTGTGTATTTCTGGGTTATGCTTTCAATAGCACTGGTTATAGATTCTTGATAGTAAAATTCAGGGTACCTGACATTCATGTCGGTACAATTATGGAGTCGACTGATGCGTTTTTCCTTGAAGATATCTTTCCTATGAAGGATATACCTAGCTCATCAAATCAGGGATGCCTAGTTCATCTAGTCAGGAATTTGCTACAAATTCTAAACCTACCACTCCAATTTAACATGTTGAAAATCCTAAGGAGGATGATAATGAAATTCCTAAAAGGAGCAAGACACAGAGGACTACAAAGTCATTTGGTGATGATTTCATTGTGTACCTCATGGATGATACTCCCACTTCTATTTCAGAAGCCTATGCATCTCCTAATGCTGACTACTGGAAGGAAGTCGTCCGCAGTGAGATGGATTCCATCTTAGCCAATGGAACATGGGAGATCACTGATCGTCCTTATGGGTGCAAATCTATAGGATGTAAATGGGTGTTCAAGAAAAATATTAGGCCCGATGGTACTATTGAGAAGTACAAGGCTCGGCTTGTGGCCAAGGGATACACTCAAAAAGAAGGTGAAGACTTCTTTGACACTTACTCATCTACTACCAGATTGACCACCATCGAGTACTACTTTCATTGGTTGCCTCTCGTGGTCTTCTCATTCATCAAATGGGCGTTAAGACAACTTTCCTAAATGGAGAATTGGATGAGGAAATTTACATGGATCAGCCAAGCGACTTTGTGGTAAATGGTCAAGAAGGAAAGGTGTGCAAATTGTTGAAGTCTTTATATGGCCTAAAACAAGCCCCTAAGCAGTGGCATGAGAAGTTTGAAAGAACTTTAACCGCTGCAGGCTTTGCTGTAAATGAAGCTGACAAATGTGTGTACCATCGCCATGGTGGGGGTGAAGGAGTCATCCTTTGTTTGTATGTTGATGACATACTAATTTTCGGAACCAACCTTAATGCAATTAAGGAACTCAAGGATTTCTTATGTCGTTCCTTTGAGATGAAGGATCTCGGAATAGCTCATGTTATCCTGAACATCAAGTTATTGAGATATGATGATGGTGGGATTACATTGCTTTAGTCTCACTATGTGGAAAAGGTCTTGAGTCGTTTTGGGTATAGTGATTGCAAGTCTTCTGCTACACTGTATGGTCCTAGTGTGTTGCTTCGAAAGAATCGAGGAAATACTAGAGACCAGCTAAGATACTCTCAAATTATTGGCTCGCTTATGTATTTAGCTAGCACCACGAGGCCTGACATCACTTTTGGTGTAAGCAAACTGAGTCGATTTGTTTCAAATCTAGGAGATGATCACTGGCATGCTCTTGAGAGAGTTATGCGTTATCTAAAAGGCACTGCGAGCTACGACATTCACTATACCGGGTATCCGAGGGTACTAGAGGGTTATAGTGATTCAAATTGGATATCTGATGTGGATGAGATAAAGGCCACGAGTGGATATGTTTTCACACTTGGTGGTGGAGCTGTTTCTTGGGAGTCTTGCAAGCAGACCATCTTAACGAGGTAAAATATGGAAGCAGAACTCACAACATTAGACACAGCCATATTTGAAGCAGAGTGGCTTTATGAACTCTTGATGAACTTACCTGTGGTTGAAAACCCAATACCTACAATCCCTATGAACTACGATAATCGAACAGTGATTTTCAAAGTGAATAGTTCTAAGGATAATATGAAGTCATCAAGACATGTGAAGAGGACACTGAAATCTATCAGGAAAATGAGAAACTCTGGAGTTGTTCAATTGGATTATATCCAAAAATCTAAAAACTTAGCAGATCCCTTCACAAAGGGTCTATCACACAATGTGATATACATCGAAGGAGATGGGTATGAGACCCACAATATGAGTTTTTCACAGTGGTAAACCAGTCTATGTGATCGGAGATCCCGTGAATTAGAATTTGGAGACAAGCTGTTGATTAGCTGAGAGGAAAGTATCCCTACTTCAATGAACACCACTCCATCAAGATGCAATACTTTCCTATTCTGCACGGCAGGTTGATTTATTAACTTAATGTGTTATAAGTGGCTTATCTTAAGCAGAGATGTTGTCCTGCAGAACATCTTTTGAAGAACACACCTATCTGAGTCCGACTGTTAAACGTCGTAGTCTATGAGAGTAGGGTACTCTCTAATAAACTCATGAAAGGCCATGGAGTATGACGCATAAGCTCCACCCGCGGGGAAGTCCCACGGTAGCCTAGTATCGGTCAAAAATTTGTGTGAATCTAGGTTTGCAGCAAACTTGTAGTTCAAGGCATAGCCCACTATACAAGTTGCAGCCTAGTGTAGCATATAGTTCTAGGTGAAAGTTCAACTTAACAGTCTCCACTATAGTACTGGTATATAAACAATGTTTTGGAACCAAAGACAAACTTCATGTGCCTCTGGGATCTGGTGGGGGATTATTGGAATTCTTGCCTAAATGGCCCAATCCATATTCTAATTTAATAATTCCTAAAAAATCCTATAGGCCCATATGGCCCATTCATGCATGGCAAGAGGTGGGACAAATGTTTTGTCCCACATTGCTAGTTGAAGGAAGTTTTCACCACCTTATAAGGAGGGTTCTTCAACCACTTGGTAAAAGGATGAGAAGGAGAGAGACGTACATGCGTGCTCCACCTCCTCTTCCGCCCGCCTCGCCACGTCTTGCCTCGCCTCGCCTCGTCACGACGTGCGCGCACGTGGGGTTGCGGGAATGCCTCGTGCCGAGGGCTTTTGTTTCTTTTTGCCGTGCATGAATGGATTAATAATCTGAACAGTCTGTGTAAGTAGGTGTTTAGTATGCACTCAATGGAGATTTAATTCGAACGTTTCTCTGAGACTTAATTCAAACATTTCCTCTGAGATTTAATTCGAATGTTTCTCTGAGACTTAATTTGAACATCTCCTCTGAGATTTAATTTGAACTTAATGGAGGTCGTTTCCTCTCCCGGCGCTGTCTGTTCGT
Source organism: Avena eriantha (assembly GCA_910589775.1). Taxonomy (NCBI): domain Eukaryota; kingdom Viridiplantae; phylum Streptophyta; class Magnoliopsida; order Poales; family Poaceae; genus Avena; species Avena eriantha. The sequence goes on from OU342746.1 coordinate 42,997,387, forward strand.
CTACCTACCTGATAAGGACATCCCTATACTTACACCCACCCCTACTACTAAACATGTTCAAGTTGCTGCAAGGAAGGATCAGTCCAATGAGATTAGAATTGGACCCATTACAAGAGCTCGTGCTAAGATACTTGAACAACAGGTGAATTCACTCATAAACGAATCTGGTACTTTAATTGATGAGAACTTTACTACCTAAGTCTATGCATTTATGTATGATCAGGTTCGTTAGAGAAATAAGCATGGCGCGAGGAGGAGAAGGGCTACAAGAGAAGCCCAGCATGATGATCGCCCAAGGATGTGCGAGGGAGGAGAGGGAGGAAGGCGCAAGAGAAGATCATCAAGACGGAGGCAAGAAACTCTACAACGACCGGAGTGTCTGACCGAGTCCACCCGGACTGACCGGCCTACCTAAGAGAAGAATTGGTGCAGACAATCAGTACACCAAATCGGACACTACCCGAACACCACCCGAAAACTTTGAAGTTTCCAGCCAGGCCGGACTGTCCGGCTGACTCCACACGGAGTATACGACCCGACTAGAATATCCGGTCCATTTCCACCGGACTATCCGCCCACCGACCAAATCTGGTCTGAGTCGGCATGTATCAATTTGAGTCATACGCGTCTTAGTTTTGGTGTCTAGCCGCCCTTATAAGCCCTAGGACGCCCCATAGTTAGGGTTGAGACCATGTTAAAACTATTTTGGATTTATTTCTTATTAAAACCTCTGGAATTACCCTGTGATCGAATTATAATACTGCAATTGAGTGTGATCTTTTGTTCCATTGGGAATTATTATATTGCAAACTACCGTTCGTGGTCGACGGCTACGTGCGTAAGAGCGTGGTGTTGTGAATATCCCACAGGGTTCGAGAGTTGTTGCATTGGCATCAGGGTTCGAGCGGGAGAGTTCATAGCTACAAGCTAGTTATCTATCCACCGTTATCATCATCGACTAGTGCTTGCTGAGAAGATCGGGCCACCCCATATCATCTTGGTGTCATATTTCCTCGTTTACTTGGTGAGTATCCACAATCCATCCATAGCATAGTTTATTTTTAGTCCTATACATAAAAAGCCTTACAAAAAGATTTGCCATAGACTAGATTGCATCATTTTCGAGTTTTAGTTGTTGATCATGTCTTCTCGTAGATCCGATCTGCTGGTTTTTCTCGTAGGAGTATAGTTTTTGTTTGTGTCTAGGTTTAGGGTTTGATCTTGTTTTTCGCCAAGTTGTAACTACCTCGGTGAATTACGCTCTCAGTTGCATGCCTGGATGAGTGAAAGTGGTTAAAATAGTACGCTGGGGCCCAGGGGCCACTCATAGGTAGACATTTCGGCCATCCTAACCACTTCCAGAACATCGGTACATGAACGAGCGGCGTAATCGGCAGGCGAATGGATTAACTACATACACAAGTGAGTATGTGCAAGCCACATACAACAGTTCTCAGAGCCATTCCATCTAAAAGAAATAGAAATATTGCCATACGGCAAGATCCAAATATCCTAGATAGAGATAATAGTTTAGGATAGTTCCTCATACATCAAACATCAGAGTATCAGGCGGAAGCGGAAATCAAGGTCCGAGTACGGATAAGAAGCAAATCGGCATAAGATGCCACATAAATAAACACATCCCGCCCACAGATCTCACGGATCCCCGTTCCCGGAATCTCTACACCGAGTGATCGTTGCCAACATCATCCGTCTCCTCCACCCAGTATCCATCTTGCGAGTGCACCTGTTCATCTGAATCAAACAATTTATTGTGTGAGACCCTAGGGGTACTCAGCAAGTCTTTATGCCTCTAAAGGGGACATATACCTGGGGTGACGCAATTGCAGCAAAAGATGATAACTAACAAGCCTAGAGATACTCGCTATCCATCCGCCTAACCAATGATAGACGGATGTCCGTTAATTAGAAACAACAGTTATAACAGTATAATTAACAGATCCATCCTCCTTCTCGCTTACCAACGAGAAAGCGGACGAACAACCCATCTGTTGGCAATTTTATTAACCATTCCATGAGTATTGCACTATTTACTAATCAGGTACTTAGTCAGATTAAAAGCGGTACTTTAGTTATACTTGTCTATGATCGAGAAACTGTGCTCCAAGTCGTCCATAACCGCGGACACGGCTTTCAGAAAGATTTACCCTACAGGGGTGCATAAATAGCAACACACACTCAATCAACCTCGGAAAAACCGACTCAAAACCCAACGAGGCATTCACGACCAAGCGATCACAGGATTCAGAAGTATTTCAGGGGGCCACCCCATTAAGCTACCCGCAATGAAGCTAGCTGACTCCGAGACGGACTCAAGGTTTGCTCCAATGGTTGTAAACGACTGGGAACCCGAAAGTGTGACTGGGCTTGTCGATACCGCGAAAACACTCCGCAATCCTAAACAGTACAGGTGCTCCTCGCACAATCTTAAATAAAACAGTAAAGCATGGCATAAGTACAGGATAGTAACAAAGCCCCAAACTAAGTTTAGGGTAAGGATTAGGGTTGGAAAGAGGGGTAAGGATTATGGGGTTTTAGGGTTTTAAATTGATCATGGCCCAAACAAGACCAAGATTTAGGGTTTAGAGGTGATCTACCAAGATCAAGCAAAGATGAAAGAAGGTGGTGAGGATAAGAAGGGAGAGGCTAGGGTTTTGGGTGTAAGATGGATATGACCACACATGGTCAGGTAAGGAGGGGGTGATGGTTGATGGAAAACAATAGACAAGGTGGTGAGGCTTGTGGTGCACACATGGTGGTGGTGGAAGAGAGCTAAAGGTGGAGCTCCACAAAAGATTAAGAATCACTTGGGATGAAAACAAAAGACAAGATCCACTTTAAAAACAAAGACAAAACCCAAAGGAGAAAAGGTGGTGGAAATTTGCATGGCCCATGCATGGGCATTAAATGCTAGGTTTTATCTTGTGAAAACAAAATAATGATCATGGCATTTGTACACATGCATTCCAAAATATGGAGTAAGGCCAAGCTAAAGGAAAATATAATTGGATTCATCCCAACCCACATGAGCTAGATTAAATGCCAAAAGAAAGTAAAAGCTCATGGGTAATTAGGATGGTGGAATTATAAGGTGGTGACAAAGAAAGGTGATGGAGTTGAATAAAAGATATGCCCCCAACTCAACTTGGGCATCAAGCATTTATCAAGATTCAAATACAATATAACAAGAGCCAAATACAATTAATAATGCATATGAGAGAAGAACCAAATGGAAAAGGGTTTTATATGATGCTCAAATGCAAGGTGGCATGATGACATGAGCATGATATAATTATGATGCAACAATTATATGTAGGAAGTAGCATATATATAGACTAGGCTAGTAGCATTGCAATTGTTAGACAATTGGGATGCTACACAAGTCCACCATCACTATTTCCACAAGTTTTCATCGTTTGTCCAAGTCCATATAGCGTACCTTGTTTGCTTACCATAGACACAGCCTATCTATAGCATCTATGCCTAGGAATGTACCCACGAGACTAGTTGCTTTGCTTTGATAGGCTGTTCATTAGGGTTTCGACGTGCAGAAATTTTCGACAGGCAAAGCCGGACTATCCGACATATATACACCGGACTATCCGGCCCGATCGGAGTCTCCGGCGCGCATCATCCGGACTATCCGGCCCAGTTTTGTTCTACGTTACTGCACTAGTCTTTGCATTGAATCATATAGCTAAAAAATCAAATAAAAAAGAGAAAACAAAAGAGAATCAGTAACAAAAGGAGAGGAGAAAAGAGCAATAAGCGTGACAAAAAGAGATATCAAAGTGTGGATTATTGGAGGCCTAGTTGATCATAGCACTTGTAAATTAAGCAATCTTGTGCCTATTTAATTTCAGCTTTTACTAGCGTCTCTCTTGTGCATTGCAATATTCCTTTTTCATAAGTTGCTTTGCCACGTTTATCCCCACCGTGTTTGTTTTTGGGTTTTTGTACGATCAGCACTAGGACTTGTTTACGATGTAGTTAGGATACCATACCTAGAGGTCCACCATAAATAACATGTGTATCCTATGATCGTTCTCCATACCCTTGATATTCACTTCATCACATCAGTGCATCAGTCTTTGATTTCAAATTGGTAAGCATCACTATTCACTTTGTAACGGTAAGATCTTCTTTCTTGTCAGTCTTGAGTGAGTTGTGAGAGTTCCACCACTAGATTTTGTTTTATGCACTAATGTACTAATCATGTCTTCTAGTAGTGTTGATATGATGCAGAAAAAGGATGGAGATGATTATCCCTTTCCATTATGTTCCTACTGCAGCAACACATTTTGGGAAGAGGAGTCAGGAGTGGTACCTAATTCGGGTTTGTTCCACTTCATCACAGAAATTAGTGGTAAAAAAGTTGTTACTACTGATACTTGTTCTTCCATAGATTTGGTTAGTATTGAGGTTGTTGAAAAGCTACAATTGTACACACGTGCAACAAAATCGCCATTCATGTTAGAAACTTCTAGTCATGCACTACCAATTACTCAGATCGCATGTGTTCCGCTCATCATTTATGGCCCTAAAACATATATTTCTTGCTATGTCGTTCCTAGAGCGTTTAACTCCTTCCATATCATGTTGGGAAAAAAGTGGTGTAATAAATTCCAGGTTATCTTTGGTAGTGAGTGTTCTGATCATTCTATCTTTTAGAATGGTAACCACATGTGGTTAGCACGTACACATATTAAGCAATTTTAGGATATTAGGCATCAAAACCTATGTGCACCTGTAACCACCAACATATAACCACATGTTGATCCTGTCGTAGAACCGAGAGTGAGAGTTGATGAGACAAATGAGGTTTCTACTAATGTAATCATCTCTACTCCTAGTGTTGTTTCTTGTGATATCTAGGTTGATTTTGAAGAAAAGGAGTTATCTATTTTACAACCTGTATCACTAGATTGTGCATTGTCACTTGTGGAGGATGTTTTAGTACCTACTACAACTGAGGAGATTGTTGATGACATTGGTACTGATTTGGAGCTTCAGCCAACATGTGTGACATATTGTGAGTCTATTCCTTTACTAAAGCCTCCTTGTGATTTGCCTTGCACTAATGTTTCAGCACCATGTGATAGTTTACCAAATTTTAATTTTGACCATGTGGTAGTGATTACACATAAAGAAATACTTGCTCGAATACCACATGTTGATATTGTGTATTCCATCATGCTAAATGAACCTATGAATATGAGTTGTGGTGTGGATAAGATTTCTGAAATTTCATGTCTAAATTCTAGCACATATTCTCCTTGTTTCACTTTCAATCTAATTGGTGAATATAGCATGGATGAAAATTTTCTTGCGGATTAAATATGCATTACTTGTGATAGAATCGCTCAACTGAAACAAGCTGTTTTCAGCCATATATGCTATGTGTCACAGAATGTTTACTATGGGACAATAGTCCATGTTCAAGATATTATGGAAATACATTGTCTAGTTGATATATTGCAACCAACACAAGTAATTTTACATATGTTGGATTATTCTAATCTTGCTAGAATAGAACCCGAGTTTTCATATTCGTTGTCTTTGTCCCAAAAGTCTTTGTCTAGTTATGCTACTACTTTAGACTTCACTTATATTTGCAAATTGAGTTGCATCTTACATATTGGACAACATGATCATGTTCATAATAATCAGAGTAGTGAAGTTGAAGCATGGCATGAAGCAATTTGGTTTTCACACATATTGAATTGGATTGATCTTGTTCACAAATTTGATCATAGATCTTCTTTGAGAAAACTAAATTTAATATTGAAGAATAAGACTATCTATTTAGTTGTTTTTCACCATGATCATGATTCTTTGTACTTCACTTATACCTGCAATTTAAGTTGCTTGATGTATACTGGACATGTTTTTCATGTGGACAATAATAATACAACATATTATATATACATATACTTTGCGTACACTTTGTTCTTTTTATTTCTTCCACTTTCAGCTTACCCAAAGTCGTGGATGACTTTTCCTGAAGAAAGGGAGGAGGATGAGGATATATACAGGGATTATGATGATTATGGCTACTTGAACTGGAAGGAAATATTGAGTCAAATCAATGATGACTATTAGGTGACTTCATTCCTAGTTGCACAAGATACTTTGATTTATAAGAACTTTATACTACCCAAATCATGGTGTTATTGTTTGACTAGATTTAATATCCTTTGGACCAGCGCTAGCGGGAAGGAGAGGGAGGAAGGCGAGGAGTCCGACGTGATGATCATCCAAGGATGCGCGAGTGAGGAGCGGGAGGCAGGCGCATGGAGCGAGGAGGAGATCATCAAGAAGGAAGGCGCAAGAATGCCTACGACGACCGGAGTGTCCAGCCGAGTCCACCCGGACTATCTGGCCTGCCTGAGAGAAGAATTGGTGCAGACAATCTGTACACCAAATCGGACACTACCTGGACACCACCCAAAAACTTTGAAGTTTCCAGCAGGATCGGACTGTCTGGCTGACTCCACCCGGAGTGTCCGGCCGATATCAATCAGACTGTCCGCGCGCCGACCGAATCTGGTCCGAGTCGGCATATATCAGTTTGAGTTGTACGCGTTTTAGTTTCAGTTTCTAGCCGCCCCAGCCATCCTTATAAGCCCTGGGACGCCTCATAGTTAGGGTTAAGATCACGTTAAAACTATTTTGAAGTTGTTTCTTTTTAGGACCTCTGGAATTACCTTGTGATCAAATTATACTACTGCAATTGAGTGTGATCTGTTGTTCCATTAGGAATTAGTAGATTGCAAACTACCGTTCATGGTCGACGGATGCGTGCGCAAGAGCATGGTGATGTGAATATCCCACAGGGTTCGAGAGTTGTTGCATTGGCATCAGGGTTCGAGCGGGAGAGTTCATAGCTACAGGCTAGTTATCTATACACCATTATCATCATCGACAAGTGCTTGCTAAGAAGATTGGGCCACCCCATATCACGTGGTGTTGGTCCTTACAAGGTGTTAGCCAAGATTAATGATAATGCCTACTCGATTGATATACCTATTGATGAGTTTGGTGGAGTTAGCAACGGCTTCAACGTTGCTGATTTATCACCATATGATGGAGACGACCTTGGAGCGTCGAGGTCGATGCCTTTTGAAGGGGGGAGATGATGAGGACATCCCTATACTTACACCCACCCCTACTACTAAATATGTTCCAGATGTTGCAAGGAAGGATCAGTCCAATGAGATTAGAATTGGACCCATTACAAGAGCTCGTGCTAAGCTACTTGAATAACAGGTGAATTCACTCCTAAGTGAATCTGGTACTTTAATTGATGAGAACTTTATACTACCTAAGTCTATGAATTTATGTATGATCAGGTTTGTTGGAGAAATAAGCATGGCGCGAGGAGGAGAAGGGCTACAAGAGAAGCCCATCATGATGATCGCCCAAGGATGCGCGAGGCAGGAGCGGGAGGAAGGCACAACAGAAGATCATCAAGACGGAGGCAAGAAACTCTGCAACGACCGGAGTGTCCGACCGAGTCCACCCGGACTGTCCGGCCTACCTGAGAGAAGAATTGCTACGGACAATCAGTACACCAAATTGGACACTACCCCACCCAAAAACTTTGAAGTTTTCGGCCGGACCGGACTGTCCGACTGACTCCACCCGGTGTGTCCGGCCCGACTGGAATGTCCGGCCCGTTTCCACCGGACTGTCCGCCCGCCGACCGAATCTGGTCCAAGTCGGCATGTATCAGTTTGAGTCGAATGCGTCTTAGTTTCAGTTTCTGGCCGCCCCAGCCGCCCTTATAAGACCTGGGATGCCCCATAGTTAGGGTTGAGACCACGTTAAAACTATTTTGTAGTTGTTTCTTATTATAACCTCTGGAATTACCATGTGATCGAATTATACTACTGCAATTGAGTGTGATCTGTTCTTCCATTGGGAATTAGTAGATTGCAAACTACCATTCGTGGTAGACGGCTACGTGCGCAAGAGCATGGTGTTGTGAATATCCCACAGGGTTCGAGAGTTGTTGCATTGGCATCAGGGTTCGAGCAGGAGAGTTCATAGCTACAAGCTAGTTATCTATCCACCATTATCATCATCGACTAGTGCTTGCTGAGAAGATCGGGGCACCCCATATCACTACACATGCCTATAAAAGTGAGAGGTCGCTCCTCTCCTGGTACACGCTTCACTACATCGCCTCCAGTTCTAGAGTATTGCGCTACCGCTCTGTTCTTCCCCATCCCGTCTTGCAGCGTGCACCGCTAGCCGGGACACTAGGCCTCCGAGACCCCGCTGCTTCGAGTCATGTACGGGGGAAGGGCGATAAGGTTTTTGGGGAGCGCTATTTTGTGCGACTACTGGCTTCATCACGGACTCCATCACGGATAGCGACTGCGCCGACGTCTTCCCCAACGAGTACTTCTTTCCTGACATCAGCAACCTCTTCCTCGACGACATGGCTGACGATGGTGCCAACGCCAACACCGGCGTTTCCTCTACCCGTCCATCTGTTGTGATGTACATCCTCTTCCTCAATCTTGTTTATCTTAATCAGATAGTATGTTGTTCCCTTTGGTTTGCTATAGATCTTGCTCCGATATTATCTCAAGTTATATGCTTTGAATCCTCTTAGATATCTGCCTTAATTTGTATCCGCTTTTTCATATGATTAGTTTAACTTCTGTTATTCTATTCATGTTTTATTCAGCGGTTATCTTGGGTAAATTGCTCTTTAACTCAACACGGGCAAGGGTAAGAATCAAGAGAGCAGAGACACTTATGTCCACGGATTTGGGCATAGAGAAGTTGTGCACGGGTAGGCATGCCACCTTTCTAGCCGCCGACGACACATTTTGTAGGGGACGCATCGTGTAGAGCAAGGAACTCGAATAAAAAAACTTCATCGAAAGAGGAGGCATGGTAGGGTATGACCTCACCTCCTAGTCACTGGCTGGACTGGAGTGCGTCAACCGCTGAGCGGCGACCGAGCTACTCGTCCAAACCTCGAGGGGACGATCCTAGCAAGATGAAGTTGAGGACACGGCAGGCCAGCCACAACCTACCACCGCATGGAGCTATAGGAGGCCATGGCCAACCTAGCTGCAGGAGCTCTAGGAGGAAGGCGTGTATGATGGTGGCGGCGGGTTTAGGGTTTTGCCGAGAGAGGGAAAAATAGATGTATTTCGATATGCGGCTAGAACAGTTAGACCGACTAGGTATTTTGTCAGAAATTATGTTAATTCGCCAGCAAATGAGGTTTAGCGTGCATTGAAAAAACGCACCAAAATCTGACGTGGACCGAGGCATACATGACAACCCAATAAAAAATAATCACAGTATAGAAAAGGAAAAAGATTGGAGTTCCGGTTGGCCCGTCAGTCACCTCGCACCTGCCCTGCTTGCCCGTCGCCGTCGCCGCACACCCTGCCCCTGCTCGCCGCCATCGTTGTGCGCCCTGCCACTACTCTCCACTGTCGATGTCTGCTCGCCATCGTCACTACGCACCCTACCCCTACTCATCGTTGCCGTGCGCCTGCTCATCGTTGCCGCGGCCTGCTCGCTGCCCATGCCCCTACTTGCACCCTGTGTGCCCGCTTCTCCGGCGCCAGGGGTGCTGCACAATGACAGCAAGAGTCAACCTCTCCCCCTTCCTTTTTTAGAGATGGAATAATATTTTTTATTTTTTAATTGCACTAGAAGGTGGGTCCCAGTCAACCTCACTAAATTGGCACTAGCATTTGGGTCCCACATAATAAAAACAGTGTCAATTCACGATCGATGTACGATTAGTGCTTTTGTAAAGAACCTACCAAAATCTGGTGGTTTTTTATCCCAAAAAATAAAGTGGTATGATACGGTAAATTTTGGAAGGAAACCGGTAGTTTTATGCTGTAAACTCGCTCAGCCTTCCTCTCCTTCCGGTACCTGACATGAAGAAGTTCGTAAACCAGCACGGCATGGTGGATTTTTCCAGCGCCACTCAGGATTTCTGTTAGCGCGCCAGACCAACTAATTGGCTACAGAGCCTGGTAATGCCTGGTAATGCCCGGTCATAGATATGTGCAAATGATTACGACAAAAAGTGTTGATCTCTGCAAAAACAAACCCATGTGGTTCTGTGCAACAAAAGCCCCAACATGTGATATCTTCTAATTCCTCCAAGCAGTAAGAAAACCCAACAATGGAGACGAGAAAAACCTTGTTTTTTTCCACATTGTTTCTGGTTCACGGGTCAAGTCTCAAGGCAATTGTAAAATAAGAGTGCTCCAAGAAGGCAACATAGATTCACTAAACAAAAATCTAAAGTAAAAAAGCTCATATCCAGCTATGATCATCAATGCTAACACCATTACACATACACATGATGCAGAGTTACACTATTTTATATGATCCGCAGTTAGAATGGCAACATAGTTTTTTTCAAATCAGCTAGTCACACTTCCAAGGCACAGCAAAGGCTTTACACCAGGCCACGAACAAAATAGCCGAACATGCGCCACCTTTTCTGTGTAATGATTGTCGATGAGTAAACTAAAGGGTGGCATGTCAGTATCCTCCGAAGATACTTACCCTGATTTCTCGCACTTGCACCTCAGGCAATGAAGGAAATTATCAGGGAAATCTTGATTAAATTCTCGGTGAAAGAAAGTCTTCATTCTGCTGCCATCGCATCCCTTCCACGTGTAAGCACACCAATTGATTCCCATTCCAGGGCGCAAACAACATCCTGCGTAAAAGCACAAGGAGATTATTACAACAGGAACTTCAAGAAATAAAAACTTGCTATACTCAGCCTAGAGCAGACAAACTTACAGAAGGGTTTTGAGGATCAATATCGAAGGAGTTGATCGCACAGGGCTCGGCAAGCAGTTCAAGAGGCCTCTCATCTGGTAATAAAATTGCCATATCTTAAGCAATTTGCACAAAGAAGTTAACAGTGGACACATTTATAGCTGTCTAGCTACATGATCACCTTGTTCGACAATTGCAAGGATTCCATCCTCTGAGCACATCATCACAGGTAATATTCTTGTTGAGCTAGCCGAAATAATATCAGATGACTGTGTGTAGTTATCAAAAAGAACCTCCCAGACCTCACTCTCACTGACTGGTTCTGCTGCTTCATGAAGGCCTACACCAGAGAGTGGTATTGGCTGCTGCGGCCAGCGTAGATCCCAAGCAAATATTGCCCCCAAAGAGCCTCCCACCTACAATCATTCAGAGGTGATTCATCTCTCTAGTAATGGCTTATCTAAATGCTTATATTTCAACCCGTTTCTACTATGTGCTCAACAGGGGTGTAGCAGTGTTTCAGTCATCAAGGGCCCGTGTTCTTGATAGGTAACAAGGGGTGGCTGCCCTCACCGGCAGCAAGGAAGCCATCTGCATCCTAGGTTTAGCAGTGTGGTCCAAGTTCCGCAGCTCAACCACCTTCCCACCTGACAGGTGTCCCTACTTCCCTACCGCTTTCTAGGCCCAGTCTCCAGCAGTTACTAGGCTCACTTCACAGGTATACACAACCCTGCCATACTGAGCAACTCGTTCTAATTTCACGACGTGTATTTTAGTTAATTGGTCACAACAACTCTGCCAGTATAATTTACAATTACAAATAAGTTTTACAAGATGGCTTTGTTGAGGCAAAGCTACACTCGCAGCTCATCGTTTGTTTATCACATGCAAAAATAATTCTATTCAAAGTTTTTCTCATCTTTGGTAAATGCGGGAAGTGAAACTCTTAGCAAACAGCAGCTAATGCCTTCACAATATTTGCAGGCCTTTACTGTAATTTTCATTTCAATCTTTTAGGTTACCCACAATATAAGCTTACATGGAAATACTGTGCATAGCTTCAGAGAATTGACATGAAACCAGCAAAAGCATCCAACCTAAGGATATTACAGGGACATCACTTGCCGTTATCTCTGAAAAAGGTCCAATTCTTATATGTAATCATGTAAACCAAAACATCTGGATACTGGAGATACTTCAAAAGGAGCACTGTTTACAACAGCTGCTGTGGATGGCATTTCAACCGTGCATTTTTTGAAAGACTGATTTACCTCTATATTGATGATTTACTGAGACAGGGTTGCATCCTCTCAATAAACTATATCAGGGCCTGTTTGGAATATCGAAACTGGGGATAGCCATAAATATTCACTCTTACTGGTTGTTCTATCAATCTATCCTACTGAATTTCATGTCGCAAAGTGGCTTACTGCTGTGTATTGACACTTGGTTGTTTGACTTTCAGCCCTACACAGTGTATCGCGTAGTTACACAGTAAATGGATAATTTCTTGTCCTAGTACCCATACTCTTTATCCTATTTTCTTGGACCTACTCTAACCACTAGTTTATACAATTGTTGCATGGTTTCTGCGTGAACGTTTAATTATGCTCAAGTTCCAAATATCTAGCGAAAGAACAAACATATCCTCACGAGCAAGAATTAAGTTTATGTTTATGGTCAATAAGAGGATACCAAATATCATAGGAAATTATATACAAACGAAGTTTTATCAAACGCATGTGTTAACTTACGAGAACATATATTGCTAGTTGACTATTTCCCAGTTCATGTAAAGAGTGATATTGAGCGTACCACGCAGATATGCTTCCTTGATGGATGAATATCAACGGAATGCACCATGCCGGCAGCAACGCCACGACCCCTAAAAATCACAAGTATATCAGGTCAAAATTGTAGCACTGCATGGCGCAGTAGGAACAATGAAAATATTAGAACAAGAAGTTTAATTGCTGAAAGCTAAACTTCAGAATAAACATGACAGCTGATCTCAAGGAGGAAAAGTTCCAAGAGGAAGTTGCGTATCAATAATAGCATAATACAGTCGTTACTATTTTACAACGAAAGACCCCCCCCCCCCCCCCCCCCCCCCAATCATCCAAATATATGTTTTCTGGAAGGCTACACATAATTCACATGACTTTCACGATTTACATGTGGACCTAAAAGCAACCAATTATCTGAAAAGCCATGGACGTACAATCTTTGACTAGTAGCCACATTACAGAATATCGTACACTACACTCAAAACACAAATTGATAGGACTGCAGCTTATGAAATTTTGCACCTGCAAGCTTATGCATAGCTACAAATAGGCCAACAAAATGACAAATAATAATCAATAACTTTCTGGAAATGGGACATAAAAGATAGCCAAGCATTTACAGAACATAATCGTCTGATCGAACATGAATTCCTTTAAAGAAAACGCTGGTGACATATTGACATAATACCATAACAGAATACTCCCTCAGTCCGCAAATAAGTGTACTTCTAGCTTTTGCTTTGAGTCAAACTTTTTAAAATTTGACTGATTTTGTAGTCAAATAAAACAATATATATATATATAATCAAATTGGTATATTATGAATCTACATTTCAAAAGGGATCTAATGGTACTAATTAAGTGTCATAAATGTTGCTATATTTTCCTATAAAGTTGATCAGATTTTATTAAGTTTGACTTAGAACAAAGGCTTATTTGTGAACGGAGGGAGTAAGAACATAAAAATAGAGTAAACATTAAAGCTTCTATCAATAAATAAAATATTTGGATGAACTGAATTAACTGTGCATCATTGCATATTTGCATAGCCAGTGAGACAAAATTTCCCTTCTAACCATAGCTGGATAACCAAACTAGCGAAATATAGATCAAAGTGACATATTTTTCACTAGCATTGAACGAATATTTTCCAGATTTCATTGCATCCTACAATCTGCAGAATGAGCATTCAGAGAACCTACATCGCATACTCACAACCGAGCACTTTCCAGCAATCGACCAACCAGGAAACTGCAAAGATCCAGCCTGCATCGCACTCACCAGATGCCCTTGCACTGCGCCACCACGGCGTCCCCTTTCCTCCGGTCCCACCACTGCACGCCGCAGCCGGCACCACCGGTGGCGAACTCTGCAGACGACGCCCATCTAGCCGTCTCGTACCACATCATCCCCTTCCCATCCCACACCCTCCTCGCCACCACCCTGCCGTCGCCGCCATCCGACACTAGATGCACCCTTCCGTCCTCCCCTGCCGTCACCCACTCCTCGCCACCACAGTCAAGCCCGCGCACGGGTCCCACGTGGAAACCCGCGCCGCTGGGAATGGATATCTCAGAGTCGGTGTCGAATGAGGAGGGAAGGAGGTGAATGGAGCCGGAGGAGGTGGCTGCGGCGAGGACGGAGGGGGAACAACGGAGGGCCGTGGGTCGGGAGGCAAGCGGGAGGGATGCGAGCGGGGATGCAGGGTCGGGGAGTGAGAGGAGGTGGAGGTGGGAGGAGGAGGGGAGGGCGGGATCGTGGACAGTGGCGGCGAGGAGGCGGCCGGAGGAGGTAGAGGAAGGGAGCCAACGGACGAGGTCAACGGAGAAGGGGAGTGGGTGGCGGCGGAAGGAGGGAGAGTCTGCCATTGTTGTCGTTTGGAGGGTTTGGTGGCGGTACCAAGAGCAGCTCCACTAGTTCGAGGTTCTCGGCCCTAAGTTCCGGCGCTTCTTACACCATCTTCACTCGTTTTCTTTCTCGGGTCAAAAATTTGTTTAGTATAAAACTAAATAGCTCCGAATAGAGCTAATTTTTAACCTGGGAATCACTGTTTCCCAGCCGGGTTCCCAGACGCCAGGGAGGCGAGGAAGGGTGCCGGAGAGGAGGGCACTGACGGCGGCGGACGAGGTAGCGCAGGGCGAGCACGAGGACGCCGGGAGGGAAGACGCACGGAACGGCGGTAGCGAGGAGGCGCTCGGAGAGGTAGCGGTGTGTGGGTCAGCGGCGGCACTCGTGCTAGCGCGACCGGGCCAACGAGGTCAGGGCGGCGGTGGTTGCTGGGCTCGCCGAGCGGGGGTAGGAGGAGGCGGTGGTGCTGGGAGGCGCGAGGAGTGGGCGCGGTCGGGCTCGCAGCAGGCAGCGGGCTCGATTTGTAGGGTGGCGGCGAGCTCAGAAGCAGCAGGAAGGAGCTCCAGGTGGGCGGCGGGACGAGGCTAAGAGGGTGGCGGCGGCGGCCGGGCCAGAGGAGAGAGGCGGGGTGCGGCGAAGGAGTGGCCGAAGAAGAGAGGTAGCTCGGCGAGGGAGCGAGGAGGGGTCGCATTGGGGGAGAGGGTAGCCGGAGGAAGGGGATCCGGTGCCGCCAGGGAGAGAGATGGGCGTGGAGAGAGACATGGGCGTGCGCCAGGGACACGTGGGGTGCCAGGATTGGCAAACCGTTACATCCGGCATTTCTAGGGCGTTCCCGGCTTCCTGGGATCGGCCTGAGAACGTGTAATACCTCGGAGATTACGCTCTAAGCACGAGCCTAGATGAACCAAAAGTAGATAAGTAATTCTACCACGGAGGCCCAAGGCCACCCACGTGTAGGCCCGTCGAAGTGGAGCAGGGCACGATACCGGCCTACCACCTTATCCACTTTCAAGAACATCGGGACAAGAGCGAGCGGCGTAAGCGATAGGTAACACGACCATGATATACACAAATGCGTATGTATGTCTGTGACTTACAATAGACATCAGAGTCACACCATCTAGAAACAATGGAAACAGAAATATTCAACGCCATACGACAAGATCCAAATATTCTAGATAGATATAATAGTTTGGGATACATCCTCATACATCACATGTCAGAGTATCAAGCGGAAACGAAAAACAAGATCCGAGTACGGATTAAGAAGCAAATTGGCATAAGATGCCTCTGAAATAAGCACATTCCGCCCACAGATCTCATGGATCTCCATCCCCGGAATCTCTACACCTGATGGTCATTGCCACCATCATCGGTCTCTTCGACCCAGTAGCCTTCCTAGGAGTATATTGTCCACCTAAACCAAATATTTATCGTGTCAGACCCTAGGGGTACTCAGCAAGTCTTAATGCATCTAAAGTGAACAACCTGGGGTGATGCAATTGCAGCGAAAGATAATATCTAAAAGTTCTATAGAGATACGCTACATCATCCGTCCAACCAGAGATGGATGAACGCTCATTAATTAGTGACAACAGTTATAACAGTAATAAATATAAACATCGCTCGCCCTCCTTCTCGCTTACCAATGAGAAGGCGGAAGAACATCCCATCTGTTGGCAATTTTATTAATCATTTTATGAGTGTTGCACTAATTACTAGTCATGTCTTAGTTAAATTAAAGACGGTACTTGAGTTATGCTTGTCTATGATCGAGAAATTATGCTCCAAGTCATCCATAACCGCGGACACGGCTTTTAGAAAGTTTTACCATGCAGGAGTGCACAAATAGCAACACACACACGATCAACTTCGGAAAGAACCAAATAAATGCAACGAGGCTTCACGACAAAGCATTTGCAGGATTCATAAATCATTTCAGGGGCCACCCCAATACGCTACCCGCAACGAAGTTGGCCGGCTCCGAGATGGACCCAGGGTTTGTGAGAATAGCTGTAAACGACTAGGAACCCGAAAGTGTGGTTGGGCTTGTCAATATCGTGAAATCGTGTCGTGATCCTAAACAGTACAGGTGCTCCACGCACAATCGTAAATAAAGGAGTAAAGCATGGCATAAGTACAGTATAGTAACAAAGCCCCAAACTAGTTTGTGGCCCCAAGAAATAAAGTGTAAATCAAGCTCAAACGAAGGGGATTCATGGTCCCACATGTGAATAGTGCGATAGTCAAAGAACAAGAATCAAGTACTCGGGGTCCTATGGGACACAAGTGAGCTTAAAGAACCAGCAGATAATGCTCACTGGTGCCTCTTTCATTAGTTCTCCTATTACTACTCAGATTAAGTTGTTTAGGTACCTCGTTATCCAAAGACACGTACAAATCCTACACATGCAATTCTACAACTCACGTGGCTCATACCGCTCCTGTAGTAATGGCTCATAGGATTGGGGAACAAGCTTCGGTGGGGTTTAAAAGTAAAGGCTATGCAATACTCAGAATTCACTTTAATGCAATCGTGACTCAATGATGCAAGAGTAAGATAGAAACATAGGTATTATATGTATATAAGCATGAGGAATTGCTTGTGTGGTAGTTATTTTGCCGAATAGGAAGGATCCGGGTAATACTCCCGAGGCTCCTGGTATTCTCCTTGCTCAGTGTCTATCCGGATAAAAACCAAACACACAAGGGCCAAAATAAATACATTGCACAATCGTATAAATCATATCCAACAAGCAAACAAGGTATGACATGATGAAATAATTCACAATTGCATGGTGTAACATAGCATGGCATGGGTGAGGTGTAGGAACAAGAAATAAGCATTTTCATTATTTTTTAGTCAAGTTTTGCTCCCATAAACATTGTTATATACTTAATATTTATATGATGCATGCTTCAATTCATATCATAGAATGCATTATCAGAACGGGCTCGTCGCACTAATCGGTTTAGACATATTATTTGCCCAATTCGGAGTTACGGAATTAACGTTATAAATTTATTAAGAAAAGGCATTTATTAGCAATTAAATAATTTCGAATTTTTAAATTGCTCAAAAATTATTTCGGATGGCATATTTGAATTCCTCACATTTTTCTAATCAGAAAACATATATCAATTGTATTATTTGAATTTATAAATTTAAAAATCATTATTTAATGCAATAATTCCAAAACAGGATCAAATGTCACATGTTTGACTAGTTAGGGTTGACTCTAGTCAAATTTATAAATTCGTTTGAATTCACGGTTAAATTTGAACCATATTTCATTTTGGAAATTATGTCAAATTCAAAAAGGACTAGGAGATATTGAATTGATTTGAGTGTGAGGGAATTTATGTTATTTGAGAAAAATAGATCAGAAGAAGAGTTGAACTCTGGCTGCTACGCGGGCCGTGGCGTGGCTATTTGCTGCTCATGGGCGAGGCCAAAAGAACGGGCTGGCCCAGAGAGGAACAATGCCAGGTGGAGAGTGGAGAAGTCCTAGGGGCTTTTGCACAAATCTTAAATTTGATTGCACGAAACAATGCTAGTTGGTCTGATCTTTGCCAAAAGATTATGAGCGCCTCGGACCATCGTTGTGAATGTCATTTGATGTCGCTGATATGTTGCTAACATATCCATAATTTTTGATGTTTCATGCTTGATTTTATCTACTTTCTTATGTTTTGTTACAACTTTGGGGTACTTTTCATACACTTTTTTAGACTAACCTATTAACAAAGAGCCACAGTGCCAGCTGCCTATTTTCTGCTATTTTTGGTTTTAGAAAGTCAGAAAATTAATATTTTCGGAATTGGACAGGATAAAAGTCAAAGTCAGCTTTTCACCGAGGGACACACGGAGTCAGAATACGAGACGGGAGGGGCTAGAGGGCGGCCATGTGGCGCCCCGCCAAAACCACTACTAAAAAATCGCGTTATTTTTGTGCATTGCATCATCATGACCGCATGCTCATGTCATCATGCCACCTTGCATTTGAGCATCGTCATGTCATCTTGGATTTGTTTGCATAAAACTATTTTCGAAAAGTCTGTTTCTGTTTTCTAAACGTCCCGTTATTATTTTAAATAAAAATTCAGGTCTTCAAAATATTTTGTTTTGTCTACCAACGGTTTGCAAAAGCCTCGTTTTCAATAAATAAAATATTTAAATTATTTTTGAGAGGCAGCCAGCCAGGCCTGAAAGCCCAGCCCGCCACCTCCAGATAAAAATCCTACCTATACTAGAAATCACCCAAATCCTTTTCCTACCTAAACCTAGCATACCCACCCTTCCTCCACCAACCAGCCACATCACCTCCTCCACTCGCAGCGCGACACGTCGCCGCGCTGGCCCGCCTGGTCCCACCACCTGCTCCTCCCGCCTCCACCTGCCCGCACCCCAGTCCCAACTGGCGCGCCCCACTCCCGTTTCCCGCCCACGCTCCCCTCCTGTCCCGCCTCGTTCACCGCCCCTGCACGCGACCCAACCCCACCCGGTCGACCCGGTCCACCCAGTGGACAGCCGTAGCCCCGCGCCCGTCGCCTGGCCCCACCCCGTTCTCCTCGCGCCGCGTGCCCCGCCTTCCTCTCTCGCACGTCTCCTCCCTTCCCCGCTCGCTCGTGCTCCCCTTCCTCCCCCGCGACCGCCTCGCCTACCCCGCCGCTGGCGTCCCCTCCGCCACCGCCCTCTGCTCCTCGTCGGCCCTGCTCACCCACCGCAGGCCGCTGCCGCTGCGACGACCTCGGCCTCCACCCCGCTCGCCGTCCCCGCCGCCATCTGCTTCCGCCGCCAGATCCTCTCGGGCCGTCTCTTCCCCACCGACGCGCCCCATACCCTGGCCCCGCCCTCTGGCGCCGCCGCGAGACCGATGTCCTCTCCTCCGCCTTCCCCCCCTCGGCGCCTACGCCCCCTCGTCGCCCTGCAAACCGCCGTCCCCGCGTCGCCTCATCGACGACCCCTCCGCCGCTCGTCGGGGCCCGCGCTTCCCCACCTCTGCACGGACTCCGCGTCGGCCCGGCCATTGACTTCACCATGTCGCCGGCCTCTCTCCACCCCGCCGTTCCGCCGTCTGACCCGGCTCTGGCTGCGGGTCGCCGTCCCCTATTTCGCCGCCGCCTCGGCCTCCTACTCGCGGGCATCCCCGCCCCCCGCTCGTCGGTGGGGCCTCAAGCTCGCCGGCACCCTGGGCTCCTCCACCGGTACTCTGCCCCGCCTCGCATCGCCTCCATCTTCCGAGCCGCCGCCGGTCAACTACCGTAGTGGCACGGTGCCACTGCCCCGAGGTCGCGGTCCTCTGCAAATTCCTCGTGGCCCCTGTGTAGGTTGCCTTAGTTGATGTGCCTGTGGTGTGCTGTAAGGAAAAAAGCTCCGATACATCGTGCTTCTAGTGTGTTTGTTGCGAGCGCCAAGGTCTTCTCCGTGTACCCGTGTCGCCATCGAGGTCGATAGACTGACACTAAGCGCCGCACCGACCTGAGGCTTCCGTGGAGACAAAAACGGCTAGTCAAGCACGAATTTGATGATGACGCTACAAGAGGTGATCCACCCCGACAAGATCTTCGACATGCGTCGCCATACTCGAAGCCACTTCACGGACCCGAAGATCACACATGCGACAAGACCTTCTTCCTACACCGATGCCCGACGACCGCGGATGCGACAAGATCATCTCTCGGACGCCAAGTTCTTCATCCCGAATGCCAAGATCGCCCGAGGCGCGGACCCGACAAGATCTTCGCGACGACAAGATCGACACCGACCAGGGCGAATCCGATGCGCCCCGACGCCAAACCAAGTGCTTCTTCCCAGATGCGACAAGATCTACTTCCGTTGTCCGAGACCGATCCCGTCGAGCCGTTTCCACACCCGTCGAACCTGTCAAACCCCGAACCCCTCGACACGCCAAGTTCGCCGAACCCTAATGTGATTCCCTATCCGAGACCTCATTAATTTAAAATATGACATTATCACTTGTTGCATATTAATTGTTCATCTCGCATGCATATCATAATCATGCCGGATCTTCTGCCGTAGTAATAAATATTGCATCCGGTGTTTCTTCTAGTGTTTGCTTCTTCGCGGACTAGGCCGATGAGTTGATGCGAGTATCGACAAGTTCTCCGATTATGAACCTTCGGCAGTGTTGTCCCAGGCGAGCATCTCTCCCCCTTCTACCTATTTTGCATTTATAGTCTTTATTTCCTCCTGTTGATCTATTGTTATCCGTGTCGCGATGCTTTAGTTTCCGTGCACCAGTTATATTCCGTGCAGCCTCTATATTGCCTTGGACACCTCCTATTACCCGTGTTTGGTAGATAGCTGGCCTTGCGAGTCATAGTTGCTTGCTCAGGTGTGATCTTGTGTTGTCGAGTACCACAGTTGTTGGAATGATGGCAGATGTTTATTTGTGGAGATGCTTATTGGTGGAGATAATCATGGCTTTAAATACAACTATTAAAATGCTAGATATAACTAATGCAGAGGCATCGGTGGGCAATAGATGTTATTTGGTTCTTCCACGCTCACTTGTGTCCCGTAGGACCCCGAGTACTTGATACCTGTTCCTCGATTTTTCGCACTACCCACATCCGGGAGGCCTTATGGACCCTCCTGAGCTAGAGCTTGATTCATTTCTATTTCTTGGGGCCACAAGTAGTTTGGGGCGTTATTACTATTCTGTACCTATGCCATGCTTTACTGCTTTATTTAAGATTGTGCGTGGAGCACCTGTACTGTTTTGGATCGTGCCACGTTTTCGCGGTATCGACAAGCCCAGTCACACTTTCGGGTTCCCAGTCGTTTATAGCCGTCGTCGCAAACCCTGGGTCCGTTCCGGAGCCGGCCAACTTCGTTGCGGGTAGCTTAGTGGGGTGGCCTCCTGAAATATCTGAATCCTGTGATCGCTTTGTCGTGAATGCCTCGTTGGGTTTTGAGTTGGTTTTTCCGAGGTTGATCGAGTGTGTGTTGCTATTTGTGCACCCCTGCAGGGTAACACTTTCTGAAAGCCGTGTCCGCGGTTATGGACGACTTGGAGCACAGTATCTCGATCATAGACAAGCATAACTAAAGTAGTGCTATAAATTTGACTAAATATATCTGACTAGTAATCAGCTTCACTATAATGGAATGGATATTAAAAATGCCAACCAGTGGTGGACCTGGATTGTTTTGTTATATCTGCCTAGTAAGTATTGCAACCCCAATGGAATGTGATGCTGGGTTTTGGGATTTCTCAGGACAATTATATCTGACTAGTAACTGTTCCAACTGCCACGGAATGATTAATTAAAACTGCCCACTACTTACGCTTCAGGATGACTCATGCTATCTATATCTGATTAGTAATTGCTGCAACTATAACGGAATGAGTAAAATTGCCAACTGTGTGAGTTCCTTGGTCCGACTTCCTCGTTTGGTCTCGAGGGGGAAATACCAGGATGGGTTTGTTTGGTGTTAGCTTCAGGTTGGATCCGAATAGGTCTTTCTTATCCCTCTCTGATAACCGCCAGTTGTACCGAGTCTCTATAGGTTGTCTATTGCCGCTGCGCTGCTGCTTCAGCCCACCATACCTATGTAGGCGAGAGCCGCCGAATTCTAGCCTCGCCATGTACTGGCCTCAGTACTGACGCTCCTCTTTTTCCTTTGCCCTTTGTCGGCACCCCTTTTGTTTTAGCAGGTTTGAGATCGACGCCGTTAGCAGGGTTACCCTTCCGGTTTGGCCTGGGCAGGGTTATGGACGCCATTGGTTATTCTTCAGGGCTCTTAGCCCCATTTGCATCTTGTCTGTAGTCGGACGCTCTATCGTTTTCAAGGTGATTTCGATCTTCGTATATTATATCTGTATTCTTGACTCATGGAGTCATTGTTGTATATATATGATCTGTGGGTCCCATCAAGGACTGATGTGTAATGGTATTACTTCGTTTTCCACCCGCACGAAAGTGCCTGGTGGGTGTCCTTGAATCGTTTCTATGCGGGTTTGGTGGGAAGCGCTAAAACTTGCATAGGGCCGATTTGAGGGTGTTACAGGCCACACCACCTGGCCATGCGGCCAGGCCTGGCCCGCGCCAGGGGTAGTGTGGCCATCCCAGGCACCCCCTCGGCCCCCCTTCCGACTATAAGATGCCTCCAATACAGAAACCATAAGTACCCGATCAAAATTCCATGAAAGAGTCTATAGCCGCCGTCATATCCATCCCTAGATCGGAAGGGGTCTGAAGCTCTTCTCGGCACCCTGCCGGAGAGGGGATTTCACCCTGGAGGCCTTCTTCATCATCATGCAAGCCTCCGGTGTGATGCGTGAGTAGTTCATCTCTAGACTACGGGTCCATGTAGTAGCTAGATGGCTGGTTCTCCTCCTTTGTGTTATCATGTTTAGATCTTGTGAGCTCCGTTCATGATCAAGATCATCTATTTGTAATTCTTCATGTTGTGTTTGCGGGGATCCGATGGATATTGAGATGCTATTTCAGATTGATTATTGATTCTATCATGTCTTTGTTATTTGTGATCTTGCATGCTTTCCGTTGTTAGTAGCTATCTTGGCCAAGTAGATGCTAGCAACTCCAAGAGTTAGTATTTATGCTCGATAGTGGGTTCATGCCT
This sequence comes from Avena eriantha, assembly GCA_910589775.1. Taxonomy (NCBI): domain Eukaryota; kingdom Viridiplantae; phylum Streptophyta; class Magnoliopsida; order Poales; family Poaceae; genus Avena; species Avena eriantha. Next base: position 43,020,439 of record OU342746.1, read on the forward strand.
CTAGCAATCTGGGGAAGTGACAGAAATCTCTAAGGTACTATATGTGATGTTGCTACTACAGAGAAAACAACAATCCTTTATTCATAGAACAATCGTATTGTTTACTTTACACACAATTCGTAATGCAATTATCTGTTGCTTGCAACTTAATACTGGAGGGGGTTCGGATGATAACCTGAAGGTGGATTATTAGTCATAGATGCAGTTGGATGGCGGTCTATGTATAATGTTGTAATGTCCAATCAAGTCTCAAAGGAGTCAAGATGATTAGTATATGCATGTGTTACTTTCTCGATGTTTGTCAATTGCCCCGCTATAATTTGTTCACCCAACATGTTATCTATCTTAAGGAGATCCACCACTAGTGAACTATGGACCCCGGTCCTTTCTTTTACAATCAATCTACAATCAACTGTTTACTGCTTTGTGTTTACTTTCTGCAAACTATTACTTTCTTCCACTCGATACGTTTAATCCTTTGTTTCCAGCAAAACCGGTGAGATTGACAACCTCATCGCAAGTTGGGGGCAAAGTTCTGTGGTCGTTGTGCAGCTATCCACGTTGCTGCTGATGCTGGTAGTGCACCCTGCCAAAGTCTAGCTAGCAACACCTTTGGGGTGTTTCCTTGCTCCTACTGGATTGATAACCTTGGTTTCATAACTGAGGGATAACTTGTTGGTGTGCTCATCATACCTTCCTCTTGGGGTTCCCCAACGAGCTCGATATATTTTGGGCCATCAAGCATATTTTCTGGCGCCGTTGCCGGGGAGTCAAGGACATCTTCACAAGGGGAGTCCCTCATAACCAATCTCTTTACTTTGTTATTTTTGTTTTGCTTAGTTTACTTTTGCTTTATTTGCTTGTTTCTTTATCAAAAACACACAAAAATAGTTTTACAAGTTTGCTTTCTTTATTAAAAACACAAAAAATGACTACTCTCAAAAAATACTAAGTTGTGTGACTTCACTAGCACCAACAACAATGATTTCATGAGCACACCTATTGCTCCACCAGTTCCCGAGGCTACTTTCTTTGAAATAAAACCTGCTTTACTCAATCTTGTTATGAGAGAATAATTTTCTGGTATTGGTAATGAAGATGTTGCTACTCATCTAAATTGAAGGAGATATGCCCTAGAGGCAAATAAGAAATAGGTTTTTATTGTCATATCTCAATTAGTTTATAATAGTTTCATATTGTGCTAGAACTGTGCCAAGTAGAAACATTGGTACAGGCGTGGTATGAAACAACCAAGTCCCTAGTAGCCTCTATTCATACTAGTTCGTTGGTCACGAAGATGATCTGGGTTTCAAGATCATGGGCATTTATGCCGACTGACAACGAGATCATGTTATTGGAGAATGATGTGGTTGGACATTCCTTGAAGGATTGCAACACGATCAAGTCATATAGTTCATTGTTGCAACAACTATACCTAGACTCCTTCTTCTTAGACCGTGAGCTCATATTACTCACTGTTTCCCTAGGCTGCTTTGACTGCATCAAACGCCACTTGGTAATGCGGTGGTCATAAAGGTGTACGTTGGGTATTCCGAAGAAACAGTAGATGACATGTGACTACAAGACCGAGATTTGTCCGCCCACATGACGGGTAAAGATACATACGACCGACTTGGTGAGATTACATCTATAAATGTTGCAACATGTGACTAGGTCACGGGGATGTAATATCATGGTAATAAGAAAACATAACTTGTTGTGAACGAGATTGAACAAGGTATGGGATACCAGTGATCGGATCTCTGACAAGTTGTATCGAGAAACAAAAGGAAGAGGATGCTACATTTAGACAGTTCAAATGACATTGTCATCAGGAATGCATAGGGGTCACATGGATATCCCTAGTCCCTCTGTTGATCATTGATACAGATCATGTCTAGAGCATTCTCGAGCCGTGAGAGGATACACTTAAGGGTACGATGAGAGCGATCATTCGTAAGAAGGAATCATAGTAGAGAAAGAGCGAAAGCCGGAAATGTTCCGCGGAGAGATCCGAAGTTGTTCGGAGAAAGAATAAAGGAAAAGCCCCGAAAAGTGTTTTCGGATAAATGGGAATTTTTATATATATTTATTATATGTTAATTATGAATTAATATATTATAAATAATATTTAGATTAAGATTTATAAAGTCAACTTTTATATTAGGCCAAATCCCAGAGGGAAAAGGCCTAGAAATAAAACTGCAAGAAAATGAAAGGAAAAAGAAAAACAGCCAGCCCAAGTGGGCGGCGGATAATAGCCGCCGCACTAGGCCACAGATAGCAGGGCGACGCCTGGCCGCCGCGGGCCGCCGGCCCACCCGGGCGGGGCAGGGCAGAGCACAGGCCGCCACCGGGCGGGGCGAGCTAGGCCGCTCGTGGCACCGGCCCACCTGGGTCGCGGGCGCCAACGGGCCATCGGGGGTGGCCAGCCCACCTGGGGTCGCTGCCCCAGCAGGCCGCCGCATCGCGGGTGAGGCTGAGCGCGGGGTGGGTCGCGCCAAAGGCCCACCCGGCCAGCCCCTGCTGCTTCCCTTTTTCTTTTTGCTGTTTATTTTTTGTTTGCCTATTGGGCTGAGTAGAAACAGCCCATTTGGCAGTCCGAATTTCTGCTGACTTTTTCCTTTAGTATTAGTCCCACATGGCTTAGCCTTTGAGAAAGGTACACCCCTTAGCCTATATAAAGGGGTGCCCATGGGTGGGATTCAACACACAACTTGAGAAGTCCTTTGATTGACTTTCTCCTCCTCCCTCTCTCTATACCTTGTGACCATGGCTCCAAGTCTAGGCTGTGCGATCGAGGCCACCTGCAGTACGCCGTTGCGCTGCAGGGATTCCTAGCCGGATATCAACTTCCGCACTCCCGGCAGGATCGGGGAGCCGGAGGTCTCATCGTGCACCGGATGTGTACGAAGACACGAGGCACAACACTTGGGCGCTTAAATGTTGTGAGCCGGAGCTGTTGCACGATGAAGATCAAGAAGGAGCATGGGGGTGACCTGCGAGGAGCTTCGCGACCTTGAGGTCAGCTACGAGTACGACTACTTCAACCACGTTCCCCGCGGAACGTTAACCGCGTACGGTCTACAAGGGTATGTACTCTCTACACATTGGCCGTTACTGCATTACTACATAGATAGATCCTAGGCTAGTTTCTGGGGTTCCTTCGTAGGAAATTTTTTGTTTTCTACGCCGATCCCCAACAGTGGTATCAGAGCCGATCTATGTGTAGGAGTGTTGTACGGCCAGTACGCACAAGTATTGTGCGGGCATTGATCCCTTAGTTGTTACCCTCTAACGTGTACTCGTTTATATCGCGGTATTGTTTGTTGAAGCGGAACGGACCGACCTTATGCGTATTTGTATGCGAGACTGGTTCCACGCTCAACATACGGCTTGTACCGTATAAGTGGCTAGCGGGTGTCTGTCTCTCATTCAATAGTTGATATAACATTTACAACAGAGGGCCCCGAAAGGGGTGTAGTAGAGACAACTGTTGGATCCATGTTGTGATTGGAAAGTTCATAGTTTAGAAACAGTTCTAGTGCGAAAGCCCTAACAACCACGTAAAACTTGCAATAGATAAAGTAGAGGCGTCTAACTTTATTTTGCAGGGGGTCATGTGATTATGACATGCAATGGTCATTGCGAAGGTAAAGTAGTTTACTTTTCTGTTACTAAGTAGTATAGTAATAGTCATCGTTCCGATGGACGACCTGGTGGTGGCGTCGTAGACTTGGCGTCAAACCAAGGGCACGCTGGAGATCATGCCGGAGCACTCGATGGAGATCAAGGCGCAAGAAGAAAGACCATATCATATCACATTATACATATGATGTTGATACCGGTTTTACATCTTATTGTGTGCTAGTATTTAGATACTCAACGGTAGCAAATAAGATAATCCCTATTTAATTCCAATGTTCCGTGTTCCCCTTGTGTGTGCACCACCAAGAAAGTTCTTCGGTATGAGGCGATCTAGGGTTATAGGCCTGGGTGTTAAACATATCTACGTTCGCATACAGTGGGTGTAAGCCATGTTGCACAGCGAATACACACAAGTTAGATTTGGCGAGCCTAGCACGCTAGAGAAGCGTGGCCTCGAAACACAAGAGATCGAAAGATCGAGCATGAGTCACATGGATGATGTGATTGACATTAGTGAATGTCTACCTTTGATAATGCACTGATGGCCGTGACGATCGGGGGAGGTGCAGAGGATAGGGATCATGCGATCACTAAAATCGTCCAGGGGATGACCGTTTTAGTGGAGACCAATTATAAATTGATCTCTTATTATAAACTTAGTCTAGATGTCTGTTTGCAAATATCTTAGTAGATCTTAGCCTATCCCATTAAGGTCCTTTGCGACCATGGGAATATATTGCTTTATTTGGAACTTAGCAAAAGGGTCCAACTTCATAGATTAATACCCACGCCTGAGGGATGTCCTCGTAAAAGGTGATCTTCTCTTCTTGATACAATAACCATTAGGAGATAATTCGATGACTCCGAAAAGTTTGGAGAAACACTTAGTGATCTTGCATTAGAGTTGAGAACTCTTAGAAGGGCTTGATTGCAAATGGAGGTCATGGATGAAAAGGTATATATAAGATATGCAAATTATAAATGTGGTTCTTGCAGAACTCATTGCAGTTTGCAAAGTATTTGATACTTGTCCCATTTTGTGAAAACAGGATGATCTGCCTGAGCATTGCTGGATTTGAGGCAATGAGACATGATGAAGGCAAGCAAATTAGTTCATGGCCGACATCACCTCTTTCCTCAAAGTTTGTCATTTGGATTAGTGGACTTGAATATAATTTGTAATCCTTGTTTGTGTGTCTTGCTTTTAGCGAGACGATTATTCATATGAACATGTTACAAACCAGTTTGTACTATTCTTATGAACAATACCTTATGGTCACATTATGATTGCAACTAAGTTATTCTCATCACTATGTTGATGATAATAGTTTAAACATTTAGAAAGGATTAGAATGCTAAAAGATATCCAAAGCTTAATAATGAAATGACACTACAGTTTAAGTCATTTTGGTTATTGCAGGTTCTTTATGAAAGATCGGGGTCCTAGATGCTTAATCTAGAGACTTTGCAAAACCATGCCTCTTGGGCAGAATGACTAAAACTCCGCATTCTGGTAAAACGGTGATATGCGAAGAAATGTTGAATCTTATACATAGTGATGTATCATACTTTCAACAAGTAGTGGAAATCGTTAGTCAATTGTGGACTTAAGTGAATAAGTGTATTTACTCAATGAAACATGAAGTTTGAAATGATTTGAATTGTTCAAATGAGTTCATAACTAAATGGGATATTGAATTAACTGAATTAACAAAGTCTCTTCGATTTGATCGACACGACTAAAGTATTCAAGTTAAGTTTAGCATAAAAAGGAACTTGTGAAAGATGTTTCACAATTTATGATAATTAGACGAATTCAAACTATGTTGAAATGTCTAAACATCATAATCAATATGTATTAGATACATATGGTGTAATATTATCTCTTATCGGGGTTGTAGTTGTCGTTTAGAGTTAAAGATCGAAATAAGCAAACACTCATTTGAAATGCAAAGGAACATCCAAAGATTCGTGGAAACAACACCATAAGAGTTATGGCAAGTTCGAGTTTCTGGAGATTTCGACAAGTCGAAGTCGTGGTGAATAAACAAGTCTTTGTAAAGCATTCTTAGGAAGCTATGAATGCATCTTCCACAAGGGGCAAACTTGTTGTTGTCCTAAGTTGATGTGTCTTGATGAAGATACAGGTGAAAGAATGTAAAAGATCAAAACAAGGTATTTGACCTTACCTCCGATTTGTAGAGTGGCGCAGCGGAATTTGTTTCGTGAACCAAACTCTACAAATAGAGGAGAAACCAATGATAATGATCATAAAGTTTCATTGAATACTTTTACTAAAGAAAGTAAGATTCAACCATATATTCTACAAGTTTGTGGAATTATATTATTGATTCGCTTGTCATGTTTTGAACAAGACATTCCTACAAATTACAAAGAAGCGTGATGGACCTAAGTACGAGAAATGAATAGTCATTGAAATCTCGTTATTGGGATTCTCGATTTGATGATGATCAAGGAATTTTGGAATGTTCAAGATTATCGAGAGGACCTAGATTTGAGTGGGAGCAAATCAGCTTGGCTAATTCATAATATGTAGCTGACATATTCTGAGTGGGAGCTAAGTAAAATCCCTGGATCTCAAACATGAATGTCATATTTGAGTGGGAGCGTGAAATCATTCTGGGATATGTGGACGACATATGTGAATGATGTGATTGGTGTTAATAACATTTAAGTTAGATAAATAAGGATGAAGTTGAAGTTATTAAACAAAGAGATCTATCAGGATATATTGGTGAGTTTAATAAACACTAAATGTCTAATGCTTCCTCGACTTGATTCTGAAAGATGTTCAGAAAGTCCTAAGCAAGATTCTGAAGAAGTTCAGAATGGAGCAAGGTAAGAAAGAAGTTCTTGCTATATGAAGCATTGAGTATAGCAACTATGGTTGAAAGAAAGAGATGCATTGCATCTCCTATTCCTCAGTCATAGGTTCTTCCATATAACCGTGTTGTATACTCGACATAAAGTGACCCGAGGTTCTGGTTGATAGGACAAAGTCTTAACTGTAAGAGCATGTCTTTAAGTGATTCCTGAGTAGATCACTGAACCAGAATTAAGTTTGTACTTAAAAGCAAGAAGCAATGTAAGTGGCATAGATGCATTTCATGCACTAGGATCTACATAGATATAGAAGTATAAAAGCTACATCTGATGTGATGTATAATGTTATGGAGGAGCTAGTTCGCTTTTAACGTAGAATGATGTGTCCCAGGGCCCAGTGCCCATGAGAAAGCCCTCGAGGTTGATCTAAAGTCACTGTAAGCTCCTGGAATCCGGCCTCGTTCTACTGCCATGACTATAGTATATACACAAAGGATAGCAAAGTGTGTTTTGAAGTTTAGATGACAACAGTGAAAAACGACCATCATCATAAACACTAGAAACAAAAGTCTCACTTTGTTTCCAAACAAATACTTCGACCCATTATAAGATAATGGTGTGAATGTCAAAATTAGGAAGACATTAACGATTTGCAAAAGACATAATGATCTGGTAAAACAGAACATGGACATGACGTTTCCCATGAGCATGCATGATCTATAAACGCATATGGTATATGGTTTATATGAGTAAAAAGCAAGCTAGATTATTTGTACTCTAGTGCAAGTGGGAGACTGAAGGAGATATGCCCTAGAGGCAAATAAGAAATAGGTTTTTATTGTCATATCTCAATTAGTTTATAATAGTTTTATATTGTGCTAGAACTGTGCCAAGTAGAAACATTGGTACAGGTGTGGTATGAAACAACCAAGTCCCTAGTAGCCTCTATTCATACTAGTTCGTTGGCCACGAAGATGATCTGGGTTTCAAGATCATGGGCATTTATGCCGACTGACAACGAGATCATGTCATTGGAGAATGATGTGGTTGGACATTCCTCGAAGGATTACAACACGATCAAGTCATATAGTTCATTGTTGCAACAGCTATACCTAGACTCCTTCTCCTTAGACCGTGAGCTCATATTACTCACTGTTTCCCTAGGCTGCTTTGACTGCATCAAACGCCACTTGGTAATGTGGTGGTCATAAAGGTGTACGTTGTGTATTCCGAAGGAATAGAAGATGACATGTGACTGCAAGACCGGGATTTGTTCGCCCACATGACTGGTAAAGATACATACGGGCGACTTAGTGAGATTATATCTATAAATGTTGCAACATGTGACTAGGTCACGGGGATGTAATATTACGGTAACAAGAAAACATAACTCGTTGTGAACGAGATTGAACAAGGTATGCGATACCAGTGATCGGATCTCGGACAATTTGTATCGAGAAACAAAAGGAAGAGGATGCTACATTTAGACGGTTCAAACGACATTGTCATTAGGAATGCATAGGGGTCACATGGATATCCCTAGTCCCTCTATTGATCATTGATACAGATCATGTCTAGATTATTCCCGAGCCGTGAGAGGATACACTTAAGGGTACGATGAGAGCGATCATTTGTAAGATGGAATCGTAGTAGAGAAAGAGAGAGAGCCGGAAATGTTCCACGGAGAGATCCGAAGTTGTTCGGAGAAAGAATAAAGGAAAAGCCTCGAAAAGTGTTTTCGGATAAATAGGAATTTAAATATATATTTATTATATGTTAATTATGAATTAATATATTATAAATAATATTTAGATTAAGATTTATAAAGTCAACTTTTATATTAAGCCGAATCCTAGAGGGAAAAGGCCTAGAAATAAAACTGCAGGAAAATAAAAGGAAAAAGAAAAACAGCCAACCCAAGTGGGCGGCAGATAATAGCCACCGCACTGGGCGGCAGATAGCAGGGCGACACCTGGCCGCCGCGGGCCGTCGGCCCACCCGGGCGGGGCAGTGCAGAGCACAGGCCGCCACCAGGCGGGGCGAGCTGGGCTGCTCGTGGCACCGGCCCACCCGGGTCGCGGGCGCCAACTGGCCGCCGGGGGTGGCCAGCCCACCCGGGGTCGCTGCCCCAGCAGGCCGCCGCGTCGCGGGTGAGGCTGAGCACGGGGTGGGCCGCGCCAAAGGCCCACCCAGCCAGCCCCTGCTGCTTCCCTTTTTCTTTTTGCTATTTATTTTCTGTTTGCCTATTGGGCTGAGTAGAAACAGCCCATTTGGCAGTCCGAATTTCTGCTAACTTTTTCCTTTAGTATTAGTCCCACATGGCTTAGCCTTTGAAAAAGGTACACCCCCTTAGCCTATATAAAGGGGTGCCCATGGGTGGGATTCAACACACAACTTGAGAAGTCCTTTGGTTGACTTTCTCCTCCTCCCTCTCTCTATACCTTGTGACCATGGCCCCAAGTCTGGGCTGTGCGATCGAGGCCACCTGCAGTACGCCGTTGCGCTGCAGGGATTCCTAGCCGGATATCAACTTCCGCACTCCCGGCGGGATCGGGGAGCCGGAGGTCTCATCGTGCACCAGATGTGTACGAAGACACGAGGCGCAACACTTGGGGCGCTTAAATGTCGTGAGTCGGAGCTGTTGCACGATGAAGATCAAGAAGGAGCAAAGGGGTGACCTGCGAGGAGCTTCGCGACCTTGAGGTCGGCTACGAGTATGACTACTTCAACCACGTTCCCCGCGGAACGTTAACCGCGTACGGTCTACAAGGGTATGTACTCTCTACGCATTGGCCGTTACTCCATTACTACATACATAGATCCTAGGCTAGTTTCTAGGGTTCCTTCGTAGGAATTTTTTTGTTTTTGCGCCGATCCCCAAGATAAATAACTTTGTTGAACTTTGTGAGATGCAAAAGCATAGGGATATAGATGGATATATTATTAAGCTTAAATTGTTTCCTTTCTCTTTGAGAGGAAAAGCTAAAGAATGGTTGAATTCCTTAACTAGGAATAGTATTGATTCTTGGACTAAATGCAAAGATGCTTTCATTGGAAAATACTATCCTCCTGGTAAAATTATATCTATGAGAAGTGAAATAATGAAGTTTAAACAATTTGATAATGAACATGTTGCTCAAGCTTGGGAAAGAATGAAATCTTTGGTAAATAATTGTCTCACTCATGGAATGACTGCTTGGATGATCATCCAAACCATTTATGCAGGATTGAACTATTCTTCAAGAAATATATTGGATTCTACCATTGGAGGTACCTTTATGACCATTAATTTGGGTGCTGCAACAAAGTTGCTGGATAATATGATCGTTAACTATTCTGAATGGCATACTGAGAGAGCTCCACAAGGTAAGAAGGTAAATTCTGTTGAGGAAACCTCTTCCTCGAGTGATAAAATTGATGTTATTATGTCTATGCTTGTTAATGGGAAGACTCATATTGATCCAAATAATGTTCCCTTAGCTTCTTTGGTTTCTTAAGAAGAGCAAGTTGATGTGAACTTTATACGAAATAACAATTTTAGCAACAATGCCTATAGGAATAATTTTGGTAACAACAATTATAGGCCATATCCTCCCAACAATGGTAATGCTTATGGAAATTCCTACAACAATTATAGAAGTGCTCCCTCTAAACTTGAAGTTATGCTTAAAGACTTTATTAGTAAACAAACTGCTTTCAATAAAACTATTGAGGAGAAACTCTCTAATGCTGAAAGAAATATAGCATCATTGGCTGAAGCTCAATCTTCTTTGAATAAAATGGCTGCTAAACCTGAAACTATTAATAATCCTTTTGCTGCTACTAATGCCATACAAGTTAGAATTGATGAAAATGTTAGATTATTAGCTTAATTGCATGCTAAGTGGGAAAGAGAAGATGAAATTGCTAGAAACGTTTGTGTTTCTACTATCACTACCACTAATGGTGAAGCTAGTAATAATTCTACTACTTTAGATGATAAATGTGATTTTGATCTTGATGGTTGCAATATCTCTGAAGTTATTAAGTTTCTACAAAAGCTTGCTAAAAGTCCTAATGCTAGTGCTATGAATATGGCCTTTACAAAACACATTACTGATGCTCTCATAAAAATTAAAGAAGAAAAGATGAAACATAAAACTACTATTCCAATAAAACAAGAAGATGGTTGGGAACCCATCATTAATATGAAAGTGAATGATTTTGATTTCAAAGCTTTATGTGATCTCGATAGTAGTGTTTCTATTATGCCTAGAAGGATTTATGATATACTTGATTTGCCACCACTTGAAGATTGTTATTTGAATGTCCCATTTGATGATAATGCTAGAAACAAACTCATAGGGGGTCTTAATGATGTTCTTATTATGGTTAGAAATACCTATGTCCCCATTGATTTCTATATTTTGGATGTTGAATGCAATGCTTCTTGTCCTATTACTTTGGAAAGACCTTTTCTTAGAACTGTTGGTGCCATTATTGATATGAAGGAAGGCACCATTAAATATCAACTCTCACTCAAGAAAGGTATAGAACACTTCCCTAAGAATATAGAGAAGATTTCTTTTGTCTCTCATATGAAAACAAAATTTTCTCTTAATGCTTCTTCATTTGAGAACACTTGATTCTTTTTCTTGCTTCTTATACCTAACTTAAAGGCGTTAAAGAAAAGTACTTATTGGGAGATAACCCAAAAGTTTTAGATGAGTCTTGGAAGTTATTACCACTGTAATAACCGCTCCTTATCATTTTTATTTGCTTTTTGTGCCAAGAGTAACCTCTGAGAGAGAAGTAATGATTGGGAAAGTTGCTGTCCCGAAACAAATTTATGTGCTTCACCGTAAAACAAATTGTAAAATCTCTGTACGTCCTTTTGAGGCGTGAATTTTTGTGCTTCTGCCCCAGGTTGTTATCTAACTTTTGTTAGTTCAACACTTTTCGATTTGAGCAACAGAAGGTCTTCGAAAAAAATCGTCTTTACCTGATGGTCTGTTTTGATAGATTTCTGCCATTATTTGCATTTGCTTCTTGTTGGTTCCTTTTTGAGTTCTTTTGGGGAATTGAGCTTTTTGAGGGAAGTGCTACAGTATCTTGTGTTTTATTGGAAGTTTTATTGGTGTTGAAACTAAATCCAAAGATTTATTATCTTGAGTGCACTAATATTGCTAATAAAGATTGTGTGAAGTTTTGTATGAAGGAAAAATTTCAGGTGTATGGAAGGAATGAGTAATGAGATGAAGGATGGACTAAATCTCAAGCTTGGGGATGCCACGTGTGTCACCCCAAGAAATATCCAATAAGTACAAGTGTCAAAGCTTGGGGATGCCCAAGGCATCCCCTTCTTCATCAATAAAAATCCCAGGTTTCTTCCAAACGCTTCATTTTTATTGTTTCATGCATAGTTGTGTTGTTCTTGGAGCGTCTTCTTTTTCGTTTTCTTTTTGGTTTTTAGTTTGCTTGGTTTTTTTAGTTTGCTGAATAAATTGGTTGGACCCCCTCTTTCATACATTGGTTTTCAAATAGTTTGGTTTGGATTGGAAAAGAGTAGGAAAGTTCATGCTTAAGTGGTAAAGAGAACTTGTTTTTGACTGTGGCCTATGCTTTGTCATGCCATGCTTGATATTGTTTTGGCTTTATTCCTAGTATTCTTTGTTGTAGCATGACATGTTATAAACAATTGAGATTGCTTAATGTGCCTTGGAAGAATCATGCATTGTTTTAGCATATTAAAGCATAGTATTCTGGTATTCTCCTTTGATGCTTTATTTGGGTTGACTTGGCACATTCTCACACCATGTTATGACCATCCAAAGTAACCATAGCCTTGATGATCTTTTAGTTTTCAACTTGTAGTATCACTTTATGCTTTGATGAATGATGTTTTGTCGCTTTGCATGATTATGGCCATTATTTCTCTCTTAGTTTGTCACTCCTAGTCTTTTGCTAGCCTCCGTAACCAAGTATGAGTTCCACTCATGCATCCAACTCCTTAAACCAAGTTATTCCAAAGAGTCCACCATACCTACCTATTAGCATTTGCTATTCCAAGTATATTCATGTTTTTATCTACCTTCCAAATTAAATTTGTTATGTGAAAATTAGTGATTAAACCTCTCACGAACTTGATGGCACACTTTACTTTTCTTGCATTTAATAAACTTGAACCATTGGGTCCTTCTTTGTTGCGTATATGCTTGCTCTTTATAAGTTGAAATTAGCAGAACAATGTATCATGGGGAACGCTTTCAACATTGCACTTGTACTTTGTACCCCGTTGATATCATGTTCTTTTGCTTATGGATCCCGACGGTGTGAAATAAAACTGGAACTTGTAAAATCATGGAGTTTGTATGTGTGTTAGAGAAACGCCTGGGCTGCTAGCCTAAGCCATGCCTAATCATGGTGGAAACTTGAAGCATCACCATAATGAGCACTCTATGAAGCATCCTCAATAAAAACCTATGCAAATAGCAAATAAAAAGATCGCTGAGATGCTCATTGTCTGCTTGCCTTGTCATTTTGATTATGGGATAGCTCCTGTATCATGTGCAAGGGGTACCCCGTTGGCGGTTCTTTATGATACATATGTACTTACAATGACAAGAGCTTACTCATGACTAAAGTTGAGTAGCATGAGGTTCGGTCTTCGTAAGTAAGGGGCATGAGATTTCGGCTTATAACTTGTCAAGCATATCCTCTTAGTTGTGTCACTTTAACCTTAATCACCTTAAAGATGCTTATGATAGGGGCAATGAGAGCTGAAAGCTAACAAGTACCATAATTTTTGGAAGATCTTTACGAGACTTGAATCCCTACTTCCTTCTATGAAGGCCTTTCTTTTACTTTTTATGTTGAGTCTCCACCTTCTACCTTTATGCACCTACTTTGAGAGCATAGTGGCCATTCTTAGTTCTATGTGCATTGTCCCAAGACTTGTTGATTGATGCATACTTTGATATTGCTTGTTTTAAACTACTTGTATCTAGTCACTCTTATTAACTTTGAAGGTGTCCTATGCATTTATGTTTTACTACTCTATGAGGGACAAGCTGAATGCCACTATGCTATGTTTTCTTTATGTGAAACAAACAAACGTCTTGCAAAGCATTGTTATTCATGAATCTTTTGTTTGTGCCTTTTCATGTTGCAACATAGTTGCTTTGTCTTATTGCTAGAACTTTATCTTTTATGCTATGGTGAAGTACTATGATCCCAGCTTTGAATGTTTTACAAATACTTTGATCAAGTTTATGATGGTGCATGTCACCTCAAAAATTATTCATTCTTTTTATCACTTACCTACTCGAGGACGAGCAAGAGTTAAGCTTGGGGATGTTGATACGTTGCTAATGTATCCATAATTTTTGATGTTTCATGCTTGGTTTTATCTACTTTCTTATGTTTTGTTACAACTTTGGAGTACTTTTCATACACTTTCTTGGACTAACCTATTAACAAAGTGCCACAGTGCCAGCTGCCTGTTTTCTGCTGTTTTTGGTTCCAGGAAGTCAGAAAATGAATATTCTCGGAATTGGACGGGGCAAAAGCCAAAGTCAGTTTTTCACCGAGGGACACACGAAGTTAGAATACGAGACTGAGAGGGGCTAGAGGGCGGCCACACCACCTGGCCGCACGACCAGGCCTGGCCCGCGCCAAGGGGTGGTGTAGCCAGCCTAGGCACCCCCTCGGCCTCCCCTTCCACCTATAAAATGCCTCCGATACAGAAACCCTAAGTACCCGATCAAAAAATCCACAAAAGAGTCTGTAGCCGCCGTCATCTCCATCCATAGATCGGGAGGGATCTGAAGCTCTTCCCGGCACCCTGCCGGAGAGGGGATTTCACCCTGGGGGCCTTCTTCATCATCATGCAAGCCTCCGGTGTGATGCGTGAGTAGTTCATCTCTGGACTACACGTCCATGTAGTAGCTAGATGGCTGGTTCTCCTCCTTTGTGCTATCATGTTTAGATCTTGTGAGCTCCGTTCATGATCAAGATCATCTATTTGTAATTCTGCATGTTGTGTTTGCGGGGATCCGATGGATATTGAGATGCTATTTCAGATTGATTATTGATTCTATCATGTGTTTGTTATTTGTGATCTTGCATGCTTTCTGTTCTTAGTAGCTATCTTGGCCAAGTAGATGCTAGCAACTCCAAGAGTTAGTATTTATGCTCGATAGTGGGTTCATGCCTCTAGTAATCTGGGGAAGTGACAGAAATCTCTAAGGTACTAGATGTGATGTTGCTACTACGGAGAAAACAACAATCCTTTGTTCATAGAACAATCGTATTGTTTACTTTACACACAATTCGTAATGCAATTATCTGTTGCTTGCAACTTAATACTGGAGGGGGTTCGGATGATAACCTGAAGGTGGATTATTAGTCATAGATGCAGTTGCATGGCGGTCTATGTATAATGTTGTAATGCCCAATCAAGTCTCAAAGGAGTCAAGATGATTAGTATATGCATGTGTTGCTTTCTCGATGTTTGTCAATTGCCCCGCTGTAATTTGTTCACCCAACATGTTATCTATCTTAAGGAGATCCACCGCTAGTGAACTATGGACCCCGGTCCTTTCTTTTACAATCAATCTACAATCAATTGTTTACTGCTTTGTGTTTACTTTCTGCAAACTATTACTTTCTTCCACTCGATAAGTTTAATCCTTTGTTTCCAGCAAAACGGGTGAGATTGACAACCTCATCGCAAGTTGGGGGCAAAGTTATGTGGTTGTGTTGTGCAGGTCTCCACATTGCAGCTGACGCCGGTAGTGCGCCCTGCCAAAGTCCAGCTAGCAACACCTTTGGGGTGTTTCCTTGCTCCTACTGGATTGATAACCTTGGTTTCATAACTGAGGGAAAACTTGTTGCTGTGCTCATCATACCTTCCTCTTGGGGTTCCCCAACGAGCTCGATATATTTTGGGCCATCAGTCGCGCGTAGAAGGGACAAAGCAGAAGAGGTATCCACGTAGACATTCACCGGAGGTTGTCTATGGAGATCGAGATCTTGATGGGAACCAAGGCGGCAACCAGGTTACTGATGGTCAATCTGGACTACAACTTTAACAACAACGTAGTGAAGTTTGCCCAAGTTCATGGGATGATTCTGAACTCTACCGACCATGGATTTGAGCAAACATTGCGGTGCTGGTAAAAGGAAACTGCCGGGAAGAAGAACATGTGAAGAGAGGCATCGGAGATGGGATATGCTGGTCGAAACTTGAGTGGGTCAGAGATGAGATCACATAGTTTTTGCTGACATAAACTGACGAACGAGACATGTTTAAACATCGGTTTTGATCAGGAGATTTTTTGAGGGCCGAGGTCAATCGTTTGAGGTGGGGTTTTCTCCGGCGTGTTGCCTGATGTACTAGGTACAACTCCCATGTTGGGAATTTTGCCGGAGAAGCTCTAGACTGCCAGGAAAAGTGCCAGGAATAGGGGCCAAAACCGAGGTCGAGCTACTACCCGTTGTTACCTTCAGTTTGGTGCGCGCGGCTGCTATTGTGCGCGTCGCGCGCGGTAGAGTGATACAGGCAGAAGCAGGGCATCGGCAGTAGCGCAAGATCGAGATGAAATACTAGCAGAAATGGTTCGCGGGCTCACCGGGAGGGTGTTGGCATAGACGTTGCTGCCCGGGTACGAGGGAGACGACCGGGGGAGGATGGAGACGGCGACGCGGTGGTTCCTTGACATCCCTCTTTGGCTCAACAGAGAACGTCATCGGGGAGGCGGTGCTTGGTTGCCTGGCTCCTCCTGATACTCCCAGCGAACGAGGAAGAAGTGATGCAGCCGGTACCCGGTCTTGGACAGCACGACACGTACCCACAGCGGCGGCTAGCATAAGGTCACGCCATGACCTTAGCGCCCTTACCCGGGACAGAGAAGAAGAGGGGGGAAAAGAGGTGGAGGCGCTAGGAAGGTGACATGGGTATACCCTACAGGTACTCAAGCTTGGTATATACGGTCCAAATACGTACAGGCCCATGGTGTCGCCAAGGCCCAAACAAGGGACTCGAGTGGCCTATGGACTCTCGATTGCTTGAAGAACAAGAAGAAGTTAAAGATAGAAAGTTTGAAGGGGAAAAACCCTAACTTGTAACCGACTCGACCTGCTACCCGAGACCTAGCCTATCTATATAAAGGCTCGGAGGGGGCGGCGAGGAGGACACACGCAACCCTAGTTTCTATAGCCCTCTCCAGATTGCATCTGCACACCATTGTAACTTTCGACTCCTTCGATAATTCCACGAGCAGACAAGCAGGAGTAGGGACCTCTACGAGGCCTGAACCTGGGTAAATCCTTTGTCCCCTGTGTGCTTGTTTGCTAGCCGATAGATGTCTCCAGCGCTCCCTCCTTCTCCAAAACCCAAGTCCATAATAATGGGCATTGATGAGTTAAACCCTCGCCAATTGGCGCCGTCTGTGGGAATTGGGAGTGCTGATGTTGCGGCTTCTTCGGCCCCATCAACTGCGATCTACAACTCCGCAACAGCGGAGATTCACCAGCTCTTCAGCACCTTCGACTTCACCGTCCACACGCCGGCCACCCGCCCGGCCTTCGAGTCTGTGTGCGACGGAATTAGCCTGGCGATTGGGAGCTTCCGCTTCCAAGTTGGTCAGATGGGCACGCTTCGCATGCCTGATCAGCCGACTGCACTGGCGATTGCCCCGGCATCATGGTTCCCTCCATCGATCGGCACCCTCAGCGAGCTCAACGCCCCGGTGGCAGTCGAGAATACGATCAGCGACAACAGTCGTGATTCTGATCTGAGCGATCTGGCCACTGAAGATGGAACCTACGGTTCCGGATCTGAAAGTTGTGGAAGCAACAGCTTCCCCAATCACTTTATGTGCGCCGTCATCAACGCAGGCGATACCTCCGCCAATCGCGACAACGGTGGTAACACCAGTAACGGCACCGATCCACCCAACGCTGGCAACGGTGACAACGGTGGCAACGGCGGTAATGGCGGCAATCGCGCTCCCTTCAACAATGGAGGAGCAGTCGAGCCTCCCAGCATAATCAATGAGCAAACCAGCGAACGCGTCGTAATCAAGCTCAACGAGCAAGAATGGGCTCGCTGCCGCGAGGCCCTGCGAGGCGCCCCTTTACCCTTCGGATCCCCGCAAGAACTGCTGATGGGCTACCACTGGCTCCTGAAGGAAGAATTCAAGCGCCAGGTGCAAACAATCGCGCAACTTGAGGCACGTAAAAAGGCAGCGGACGAATCGAGCCTTCGTTGCGCTGGGCTCTCCTCCTACGGAGGATCCTCCTCAAGGGGCAACGAGTACCTCGCCAAGAAGAGGCAATCGTGGATGGCTCATCTTACCGAGAAAGAACGCATAGAAGCCGCGAAAGTCCTCGACTTCGGCTCTATGACAGTCGACACGAGGGGCAACGTGGTCCCCAGGACGCCACAGGCTGCGGTGACGGCAGCCACCATGTACCTTCTCAATAACCAGCCGCCAGCTGGAGATCCTCGAACTGCCATGCACCGATCTACGATCGCAGGCTTGGGATTAATTGAGGCCGCCCTTGACAAGGAGCCAACACCAGACCCAAAAAAGGGCAAAGTGCTAGCAAAGCGCCACTCCTCGCCCTCATCCAGCGACGACAGTCACGACCTGTCTCGGCGCCGCCGCTCATGGCGACATGATCGTGACTACGATGCACGCGATGACCTCACGCAACGCAAGATCGACAAGTCAAGGGCACGACATGCTCGGTCGACTGACACGGAAGAGGAAGATTGGGAGGCGGCGCTAGATGCTTCAGCAGATCCATTAGGAAGAAGCGAATGTCTAAAGGGTTTAAACTCCCGTCGGAGAACCCAAAATTCGACGGTCTATAGGACCCCAAGATCTAGCTGGAGGATCACATCTCCTCCGTCAGACTCCACGAAGGCAGTTGAAGTACTGCCATGCAATGCTTGCAGCTACAGCTGCAGGGCGCCGCCCGAGCATGGCTCAATAACCTCCCATGCGGATCCATTCGCAGTTGGGATGAGCTGGTTTACAGCTTCGTGCGTAACTTTAAGGGCACGTACAAACGGCCCGCATCAATCGAAGAGCTGAGATGCTGCCAACAAAGATCTAGCGAATCGTTGCGCTCCTACATCCAAAGGTGGTCCATCATCAAGAACTCCCCGGAGAACATCTCGGAAGACCGCGCGATTGATGCATTCAATGGTGGTGTCCGCCGCCTAGAGCTCAGGGAGGAGCTGGGCTGCTCAAAGCCCCAGACCATCGACCACCTGATGGAAATCGCGAATCGATGGGCCGATGGAGAAGATTCGGTGAAGAATCCTGCTCACTCCGACGATGAGGCGGAACTCGAACGCAGACGCGACCGCCGAGGCAAGCGCCGCATGCGCATCTATGATGATCGCGACGACGTCAACATGGTCGCAGCTGGCTACGCCGATAGACGCGACGATAACCGCAACAGTGGATACCGTAGCGACGGATACCTCGACTCCGGGAAAACCACGCAAGTATGGCAACGCCGCACTCGTGATGAGGCACCGGCGACCTCCATCGAGGACAAGCTGTCCGGGCCATGCACAGTACACTTCTACATCAACAAGCATGACGACAAGAGAAAGTCCAGCCACCTCCTCAAAGACTGCCGCGAGTTCCTCAAGCTACACGAGGGATTGGTTCAGATGAACCGCAATGCAGTGGAAAGAGGCTACGGAGCCGCTCCAGGCGCCGTGGCACGTGGCGCGCCACCACTACCACCTAGGCCACCCCCTTACGGAGCCGCACCGGACCAGCACCACGGAGGAGAACCGTACCCACGGGCCATGGGTACCATGATGATCCAAAAAGGACGCCCCTCCAACAGGGTGCAGAAGGCCATCACTCACCAATTCAACTTGGCCACGCACTCACCACCATCCACCACTGAGTACCTCAGTGGGAGCGAGTTGTGCATCACCTTCGACAAACGTGACCACCCACCTCAGATACCTCGTCCAGGTCATTTCCCCCTCGTACTCGAGCGCAAATTGGAGGTTTCGACATGAGTCGCGTCTTCATGACGGCGGAAGCGACATCAACCTCATATTCGCAAGTATCTTGCGAGCGATGAGGATCCCTCCAACCTGCTTGGAAGCATCGGACACAAAGTTCCACGGCATCGTCCCAGGGAAAGGCGTATACCCCCTGGGCAAAATCAACCTCGACGTCATCTTCGGCACGCCGAAGAACTTCCGGCGCGAGCGCATCGACTTCGAGGTCGTCGACTGGCCCTCATAGTACCACTGCATCCTCGGGCGCGTCGCGTTCGCTAGGTTCCTGGCAGTACCCCACTACGCCTACCTGCAGATGAAAATGCCAGGTCCCAATGGCGTCATCACGATCGACGGGAGCTTTGAGCGATCTGACAGTTGCGACATGGAATTCAACCGAATCTCCTAGTCCTTTGGCACGCAGGAGGAACTCGCAAAACTGAAAGAGGTGACAGACAACAGTCTGCCTCCCCTGAGTAGGCCAAGCTCACCTGACCTCTCCTTCGACTCATCTGTGCACACAAAGAAGGTACAGGTCCATCCATCGGATCCCGCCAAGACGGCCCACATCGCCAACAACTGGAGTCCTGCATAGGAACTCGCGCTCGTCGAATTCCTCCGTGAGCACTGGGAAATCTTTGCCTGGTGTCCTGTGGACATGCCAGGAGTTCCTAGGGAATTCGCCGAGCACACACTCAACGTCAACCCCGACGCAAGGCCAGTCAAGCAAACAATTAGGCGTCTGTCTGAGCCACGAGCGCAGGCAGTCGGAATGGAGATCAACAGACTCCTTGAGGCCAAGTTCATACGTGAGATCAAGGAAAGCACTTGGCTCGCCAATACGGTGCTGGTACCAAAAAAGGACATGGATATCCTGCGGATGTGCGTGGACTTCACTTCTCTGAACAAGCACTGCCCAAAGGATCACTTCCTGCTGCCACGGATCGACCAGATCATCGACTCCACCGCGGGATGCGAGCGTCTCTGCTTCCTCGACGCCTACTCAGGCTATAATCAAATTCAAATGAAGGAGGAAGATCAAGAGAAAACAGCGTTTACAACGCCCTTTGGTGTTTTCTGCTACAACACAATGCCCTTCGGGCTAAAAAACGCGGGAGCCACCTACCAGCGGTGCATGCAGGCTTGCCTCAAGGAACAACTGGGTCGCAACATCCAAGTCTATGTCGACGACATAGTAATCAAGACCAAGGAAGAAGCCTCTCTAATCGATGATTTGCGCGAAACCTTCGCCAACCTCGACCGCTACCGGATCAAGCTCAATCCGGACAAGTGCGCCTTCGGCGTACCATCTGAGCAGCTACTTGGGTATCTCATCTCCGCGAGGGGAATCGAGGTGAACCCGAAGAAGATAAAAGCCATACTGGCCATGGAGAAGCCGAAGAACATAAGAGGCGTCCAGCAACTGGCCGGACGAATCGCGGCCCTCAGTCGATTTATCAGTCGGATGGGTGAAAAGGCGCTGCCCTTCTACCAGCTCCTCCGCAAAGCTGAAAAATTCGAGTGGACCAATGAAGCGCAAGAAGCATTCAAAGATCTCAAGCGCCTGCTATCCACTTCGCCAGTGCTGGTGACTCCACGAGCAGTTTAGCACACTCTTTGTTGCTACTATGGGGCCCGGAAGCACAAGGAGATTTTACTCGTTGGTGTCAATTAGGCGGTCTATGGACTTTTGTAGCTCCACTGTTGTTGTACATCTCCGCCACCAACCAGGTGGTCAGCACAGTGCTTGTCGTCGAGCGAGCTGAGGAAAACAAGGTCCATGGCGTACAACGCCCAGTATACTACGTCAGCGAGGTCCTCACGCCAACAAAACAGCGGTACCCGCACTACCAAAAGCTGGCGTACGGCATCTTTATGACCGGCCGGCGACTGCGCCACTACTTCCAGGAACACCCAATCGTGGTAGTCAGCGACACCCCGTTGGGACATATCCTTAATAACCCCGACGCCACGGGGCGAGTCGCGCTTTGGGGAATAGAGCTGTCTCAACAAGACATCACGTACGAAAAGTGCGATGCAATCAAGTCGTAAGTTCTCCCTGACTTCCTCGTGCACTGGATGGAGAACCAACTCCCGGACAAGCCAGATATGTCCTACCTCTGGACAATGCAGTTCAATGGGTCCAAGCGGAAAGACGGAGCAGGTGCAGGTGTCATACTGACATCACCTCAAGGGGACAAGCTGAAGTATATCCTGCGAATGCAGTTCACGGCCTCAAACAACGAGGCCGAATACGAGGCCCTGTTGCACGAGATGAGGATGGCAAAAGCTTGCGGCGCCAAGAGGCTCATCATATATGGCGACTCCAAGTTGGTCGTCAACCAAATAATGCATGAGTGCGATGCACTGAACGACAACATGATCGCGTACCGCGACCTCTACGATACACTCGAGGGAGACTTTGATGGTTGCGAGCCGCGACACGTAGGTCGCGAAAGCAACGAAGAGGCGGACGCACTCGCCAACATAGGCTCCACCTGCGCCCCCATACCACCTGGGGTATTTCTCGAGCGCATATGCGAGCGCTCCATCAAGCCAAAGGCCGCAGAGAAAACAAGCGCAGCAACGGACTCGGGGGCTACGCCACCCAATGAGCCAATGGCACTCGATGACTTGGAGCTGGACACAGGACTCGAGGGACCAATGAGCGTCATGGTGACCGAGCAATCTTGGACGTAGCCGTACATTACGTACCTCCTCAGCAAGAGACTACCGGACGACCCGACAGATGCATGGCACATCGCGTGGCGCTCCAAGGCATTCGTCCTTATCAACGGTGAACTGTATAAACGCAGCATCACAGGAGTGCTACAACGATGCGTCTCCATGGCCGATGGAAGAGCCGTTCTCCTCGACATCTATGAAGGGACCTGCGGGCACCACGCTGGCAGTCGCGCCCTCGTTGCCAAAGCTCTACGAGCTGGATTCTACTAGCGTACGTCCATGCACGACGCCAAGGACATCGTCCAAAAATGCAACGCTTGCTAGCGATTTGCGGACAAGCCACACGCACCGGGCGCAGAGCTACGGCCAATCCCATTGGCCTGGCCCTTCGCGCAATGGGGGCTCGACATGGTCGGCAAGCTTCCAAGGTCCTCACGAGGAGGCTACATCTACCTCTTGGTTACAGTCAACAAATTCACCAAGTGGATTGAGGCCATGCCAGTAACCAACCAATCCGCGCATAGCGTAGTCAAATTCTTTGAGTTCATCGTCTACCGCTTCGGGGTGCCACACAGTAGCATCACCGACAACGGGACGAACTTCACATCCAAGGAGTTCCAAGAATTCTGCGAGAACCTAGGGATCAACATTAGCTACGCCTCAGTAGCGCATCCACAGACCAACGGTCAGGTGGAAAAGGCAAACGGGCTCGTCTGCAGCGGCATCAAGAAGCGACTCCTTCGGCCACTCGAACAAGCTGCGGGTTGCTGGCCGGACGAACTGCAATATGTACTCTGGAGCTTACGTACAACTCCAAACAGCGCCACGGGCTACACGCCATTTTTTATGGTGCACGGAGTAGAGGCAGTGCTACCAGCTGAGGTACGGTACAAGGCGCCACGCGTGGTCGCTTACAGCGAACAAGAGTCACCCCCCGCACTCAAAGATTCCGTCGACCTCCTTGACGAAGCAAGGGAAATCGCCGCAGAAAGATCAACGATCTATCAGCAGAACCTGCGCAACTACCATAGTAGAAGGCTTCTCCCTAGATCCTTCGTCGAAGGTGACCTGGTCCTGCGACTGAAGCAGTAGGGGCATCTCAAGCTCGAGTCCCCCTGGGAAGGACCGTACGTGATTACAGAAGTAATCCCAGGTGGCGCTTATCGCCTTCAAGATTTAGAGACAGGAGTCGCATACTCCAACCCCCGGAACGTCGCACAGCTACGACGCTTCTACCCTTAGTCGTTTTTTACTTTTACATTGCAAATAAGGCTACTCAGCCAAGGCTACTTAGCCACACATTGTACCTCGCACTGTTCTTCGAATAAATAAAAGCTAAGTGCCCCAAAACTCTGTGTTTTCCTTTACTTTTTCAATTTATATACTCGGGGGCTGCGCCACCCTATACACATCTGTTCTTCGAACTAAAACGCGATATCCTGAGTAGCTGGTATATCAATCGAAACCCTTAAACACAACCTCAATCCAGCTGCAACGCACCTGACAGGTTGACAAGGGACTGAGATAAAACATGGCCAGGCTAACGAAAAGGACTCGCATAGTGCAACGCACTTCATGCTAACAAAACTCTTTGTGCACATACAACAATAAAATATTTACAAGACCTATACGAACTTTACAACACAAGTACACTTATGTGCATGATACAAAAAAGGCTACTACAGCAGCAGAAGAATGTTGGTTTGTTCCTCAAAGAAGTCGACGATCTCTTCTGCTAGGCGGTCCACCGCCTGGTAGTGCGGCACCATATTCCAAGCAGAACCTGCTGGCGGTGCTGGTGGCCCAGACGCAACGGCGGCGACATCTACGTCAGGCCTATGCAATCGCACCATTGAGAGAGCAGCCTTGGCACCAGCCACCAACTGTTGCCTCACGCATTCGCGAACTGCAGACAGATCTTGAAATTTGGCAAGAAGGGCCAACAGGCTTGATGGACTATCACCCAGCAGGAACATTGCCCGACAAATGTTCTTCAAGCATGACTACGATTTCTTCAGGAAGAGCAGCACTCGCGACGCGCGATCCTGCAGAGTCGCCAATGCAGTCGCACGATCATGATCTACCCAGAAGTATCCACTCTCTTGAAGTTGCTCCTGGGTGAGATCATGAAGGCGAATGACAATTCTATCCTTCTCCTCCTGCGGATGGCGCGCGCTAACAACTACATGAAGCAGCATCAATAGCATGAGTACAACGTACCGCTGTGAATAACTACAAAGGAAAAGATGAGAATAAGCAAACTAACACTTAAACTGGTCGCCCAGCCGCGTCACCGTGCCAAGCAGATATTGCTCGCGGACGGCGGCTTTTTCCGCCTTCGACTTCCATACGTCTGCGCTACCGCGGATCACGGGCAACTCACGCTCCAGCTGCTTCACGCGATCACGAAGTCGCGAAAGCAGGGATAGCTCCTCTACCCTGGAGCGCGGTGGTGCCACCGTGTCATCAAGAGATGGCGAGTCCTGGGTTCCCCCCACGGGATCACTTGATGTACCCTACCACAAGTCAAGACAGAGGCAAATAAGGTGACCAAATTAACATAAAGGCAAAGGGGTCAAATGCATTCAAAACCGACATAAGTATCAATAGACACACTCGCCAGCAGGCATGTTCTTAAACAAAAGGACAATTAATCAACTATTACAAAAGCTAACTATGGAGCAGCTGGCTTCTTCGACTTCGACGACTTCGGGGGCTTCATCAAGTCCGTGGCAGTGTCATACGCCACTGACTTTCCGCCGGCCCCTGAGGCCGAAGCCTTCGCCGCCTTCTTGGCATGTTGGAGCTCCTCCGAGTACTTCGCGACAGTATTTATCAAGTGATGCCCATATTTGCCACAGGCAGTCGCGAAAGGAGCGAAGACTACCTGCTGACCGTCTGCGCCAACAAGCATCGCCTTCGACACCGCGGAGGGATCGATCTCGACTCCGTGGGTCTACACCATGGCGAGTGACATGGTCGCGCCAGCCGCGCGGAGGGAATTCTTGTAGGTGAAAGGCACACCCCCGGTGAGTGACTCTGCCAGCTCGTTCATATTATCGACCAGCTCCGCCTTCGGCATCAACTCCTCCCGGAGGCGACTGAGGGCGACCTTGGCCTTGGAAAGTGTATCTTGGACGGCGACGCTACGGTCCTCGACTGCAGCCACCGCACCTGCCAGAGCGTCATCGCGACGAAGGCCTGCGGGTCAAAGCCAAACGCCAGCATATGTACATGAACCCACACATGGATCAAAACTTCAACGTCACCAGCAAAAACATTCGATGCAGAGAAGGATAACAATATCTACAAGCAAAAGTACCTGAGAGAGCCTTGGTGACTAAGAACAGTTGTTCTTCGAACAACTTTTCCCTGGAAGCAAAGGAGGCACGCAGATCCTCTTCACGCTTCAGCGCCTCGTCACGCGCTACGATCGCCTCGTCGCCACCCTTCACAGCCGCAGCCAGTGTCTTCTCCAAGGTGGCGGCGTCACGCAATAGAGCATTATGCTCAGCTACAAGACAAACAAAATTTGACTATCAGTCTACTACACCAAAAAAGAGAAGACGAAGAAGAGTAAGTGTAGAACACTCACTTTCAACCACACGGTGACGCGTCTCCAGCATTGCATGCTGGCGGCCCATCGCCATCACTTACTCTGCCAAGTGCGCGGTTTCCTTTACAAGGAGCTGTCGCACAAACAAAGAACCATCAGAGGAAATATATAACATCGACTGCAACACTACAAAGAAGGAAACAACTACACTTATATGGTCCTCCAATGACTCCGAAGATGTTTGTTGTGCCGTCATCCGGGCAACCATTCGATGCTCCCCTGCGTGAGGAGAGCTGGAAGAGTTGTGCCTGGAGTGGGCCGCCACGGGAGGGGAAGGAGCACGCTCGACCTCTTTCTTGGCCTTTGAGGTCGCAACTCCAGATTCCTTCAAAAATTCGACGTCGCCAGAAGATGACGACGCCTCTTGACTACAAGACAAAACCCACCTTGAGAAAGGGCAAAATCCAGGGCAAGCCAACAAGAAGAAAAAGAACAATTGAACTCGAAAACTTACCAGTCAAACTTGTCAATATCAAACATGGCCTCCGCCGACTCCGACGAAGACTCCTTAGGCAATCGCATCTTCTTGCGAGAAGACGGTGCCACAGCCCTCACAGGGACGGCAGGAATTGGCGACTCCGCGCCAACGACCGTATCTTCTGGAGTCAAAGGAGACGACGCGTCAGAATCCTCGCTACGCGAATGCTTGCGAGTGTCCGGACTCTCGGACTCGAGGGCTTCCTCCTCCACATCAGAAGGGACAGTCGACTCAGACTCATCCTCTTCCAAGGCTTCACGAGGAATAACCCCCTCAGGGAGAGGGGGCATACAAGGCGACGCCGCCCAATCCTGCATACAGACAACAAAAATCAGCAAAAATCAAGTAAGTAACAGAAAAGCAATCGAGAAAATAAGCTACTGCGTAGCACAACTGTACCTCAGGAGGAGGATTCGAAGCATCAAAAGGAGGAACAACTGGCTCATTCTACATCCTTGCCAGTGTACTTCGTGACCAGTCGAACCCTCTTATCCACCTCACTCGCGGACATGCCATCGGCAGACACGCAAGTGGCATCATCAGCGCCAGCCCACTGAAACATGGGATGAACTCTAGCTTGAAGGGGTTGGACGCGACGGCGCAGCCAGGTTCGGATAAGGGCGCAACCTCCCTCTTCTGCGCCTATGCGACTCTCGAGGTCGCAGGAGCGTTGATACAGCACGTCTGTCTCTGCGAGTTCGCCAGGCATAACTACGTTCTTCCAGGAATGCATCTTCTTGCAGGGAGTCACGGGATAGAAGGGCGCGAGTCCAAAGTGCTCATCTTTGGACTTCTGATCGCGGACATAGAACCATTTGTCCCTCCATCCCTGGACGAACTTGGTGAGCTTGATGTCGAAGTAAGTGGCGGATGGGTTGACGTGGATTCCGCAACCACCTACGTCATAAACTAAAGAGCCAGATGCGGACTGACGCTTCAATTTAAATATGCGCTTGAAAAGACCAAAGTGTGGCTCGATTCCGAGCCAGCACTCGCAAAGAGTGATGAAGCAGGTGATGTGGAGGATCGAATTTGGGGACAGCTGATGGAGCTGGAGCCCGTAGAAACAAAGAAGACCCCTAAGAAAGGGGTGGAGAGGCAAGGAAAGACCACGAATGACGAATGCAATAAACATCACTCGAAAACCAGCGGGAGGAGCAGGAATGGTCTCACCGCTAGGGACACACGTATCGGTGACTGCTGCGGAGATAACTCCGTCTTGGCGAAGAAGACGGAGATCCGACGCCTTGATGATGGAAGGGCGCCATGCACCATTTGTCACGCGGGTGCCCGCGACCTTCTTCTTCCCGCTGGCGGCGGTGCTGGTGCCCGCAGCATCGGAGCCACCCTTCTTCTTCGCCGCGGCAACAGTGGCCGCGGAATAAACAGCAGCGCCTCCCTTCTTCTTCCCCATTGCGCGACGACGGTGAGAACAGAGGAAGTAGCTGGGGAAGATACGGAGCTGGTCCAGCACCGCAGCAAGAAAGAGCGCAAGGAAGCAGAGAGCAACAGCAATGGCGATGGCAGCAAGGATGAATGAGAACAGATGGGAAAATTACCGTCGTAGTTTCGCTACTTAACCCCTGGAAGATGCAATCCAACGGCTCAGAAAAACCCTACCGGACGCGTGGCACACATCGCGTTGGACACATGGAGAAGGGGAAGCACGAACCGTCCCTCCACTACTCCCATTACGCACGGAAATCAAGGAGGCGCAGTTAAAATAAAGATTTGCACGTCCAGTCAAATCAAAGTCAGGAAGTGGGACCCACCGCTTGTCACGTCCCGTCAAACTCGCTCACGTGGGCAACTGAGGTCATACAAGCGTCAGCACTGACGTCATCAAAGCTACGTAGTGAAAAAATTTGACTACTTTAGTCCTTGCTAGAGTCTTCGACTCCACCAAGCACTTGGGGGCTACTCCCATAGGGAGCGCTGGTCGTGCACCCTACGACTTTCTTTTTCTTTTTGTAGGAACATGGACAATCAGAAGCAAACCCAAACCATTCGAAATACGATTCGATTATGGACATGGGTTACTCCCATAGGGAGCGCTAGAAAATTTTGACTGAAACAAAGCAACCAAAAGACGACAGCAGTCGCAAAAGTTATTTAGTCCCTGCCTGAGTCTTCGACTCAACCAGACACTCGGGGGCTACTCCCATAGGGAGCGCTGGTCGCGCACCCTATGATTATTTATACAAAATACTGTGTGTTGATAACATCCACACTCGAAGCTTATGGCGACACCGCCTTATAATTTTTCCTACAAAGAGATTGCGTCTCCTGGGTCACCCGAATCGTCTCCGCGATGATAAAATTCGGATGCCGCGCTTACAGCGTGAAGGTAAGACCTGAATAAGGCCTTGCAACGCATTAGCTGCGCACTACCAGAAATGTATCCGTGCCTACAGGTACGATGAACATGCCTTGACGGACGCGTCGAGTGCTCACACCCGTATAACTGGAATTCGACTCCTGTAAGACCTCCGCGGCTTGAGTCGAATTACACCAGCACTTTTCTGGATTCGAGTCCGGGGACTCGAGTTCGAGTAGATTACGTTGTTTCACCCTAAGGTGGTTAACTGATACCGATACTTCGGTTGTATCAGGCACGTATATCAACAATCCCTATGACACAAATAAAAAGAAGTCGAAATGCACTATTTCAGGCACTCGAAGACTTCAAAAAGTTCCCAGTCGAATCTGCGATTCCACTAGGCACTCGGGGGCTACTGACATGGGTATACCCTATAGGTACTCGAGCTTGGTATATACGGTCCAAATACGTACAGGCCCACGGTGTCGCCAAGGCCCAAACAAGGGACTCGAGTGGCCTACGGACTCTCGATTTCTTGAAGAACAAGAAGAAGTTAAAGATAGAAAGTTTGAAGGGGAAAAACCCTAACTTGTAACCGACTCGACCTGCTACCCGATACCTAGCCTATCTATATAAAGGATAGGAGGGGGCGGCGAGGAGGACACACACAACCCTAGTTTCTACAGCCCTCGCCACATTGCATCTGCGCACCATTGTAACTTTCGACTCCTTCGATCATTCCACGAGCAGACAAGCAGGAGTAGGGACCTCTACGGGGCCTGAACCTGGGTAAATCCTTTGTCCCCTGTGTGCTTGTTTGCTAGCCGATAGATGTCTCCAGCGCTCCCTCCTTCTCCAAAACCCAAGTCCATAATAATGAGCATTGATGAGTTAAACCCTCGTCAAAAGGAGAGGTAGGGTTTTGAAGGGGCCTCCTCTGCTAGAGATAAGGAGGGCCGGGTGCTGGTGTGGTGTGACAAGGATGATGGTGGGGGAAACAGCCACCTACCCGCTTCCGTGAGCGCTTAGAGAGGCAAAAGGGAATGGTGACCATGGGGAGAAGGCAAACAGTGACGGAGGTGTTGGGTCCGCAGCATAGAAAACAAAAAAATTCCTACGATGAGAACTATACGCCAAGATCTATCTACTAGATACAGAGCAACGGGTGGACATACATCCATGGAGAACTTACCCTCGAAGACAACGAGTTTTGTTAATGAGTAGGAACTCGTGGTTGATGTAGTCGTATGCTTGCCGATCTCAAGATCGTGTGGAAGTCCGAGCGCCGCAAATCAGCAGCGCATCCGTCCTCGCACACACGTTCAAGCCACCGGACAACCTCCACCTCCTCGCTCCAGCGAATCAGCGGAAGCAGCAACTCCTTCCAGACGCAAGGCCACCGGGAACATGTATCTCGCTAATCCGAGACCATGGGGGAATATCTAGAGGGGGAGAGAGATCCTTCACGAGGAGGTGTGAGGATGAAGGAGGGAATGGGTGGCCTTTTATAGGAGGAGGGGGGCGCCCCCTCTCTCCATGGCCGGCGCATGGGGGGGTGACCCCTCACCTCCCCCATTCATGTGGTGGTAACCCCTCCACATTAAAATGCCCCTTAACATTCTCTTTTAAAGTCTCCATTTTAAATGCATTAAATTTCTCCAAATTTAATGCTCTCTCATTTAATAAAACTCTTTTATTTATTTTATTCAGAATTTTGTTAATTACTTTAATTAACAAACATTCACATAAAACCCCTTGCAACATTTCAATATCACATGCATAACCACTTTCTGCAATTTCACCCGAAACAATTCCGGTTTCTATCGAACAAATTCATGTTTCTATCGAAACATTTCCTATGCTTTGCAAACCTTTTGTCTGGAACATATGTGATCCTAAATGGTGTCCGGCAACCCTTAAGTGTGTCACCCTACGGTTCGCGAATAATACAGACATGATTGAGACTCCTCTCAGATCAATAATCAGAAGCGGGACCTGGAGATCCATACTGACTCCTGCACATTCAACGATGACTTCTGTGATCGTGAGAACCTTTAACGTCAGCAATTTAATACCTTTGTCTCATGATATAATACATGTCCAAGATTCGATCATCGGTATCCAAATACCTAGTTTGATCTCGTTACCGACATGCACTCTTTTCTCGTTCCCGTGATATAACATTCTAGTGATCACATCACTTGCTTGCAAGCTATCTTAATGTGATATCACCGAGAGGGCCCAGAGTATATCTATCCGTCATCTGGATTGACAAATTCCACTCTTGATCCATGAGCCTCAACATAACACCTTCGTAGTACTGAACCCATCTTTATAGTCACCCTGTTACGGTGTGACGTTTGATGTTATGAAGATACTCTTCCGGTGTTAGCAATTAACATGATCTCATGGTCTAAGGACTAAGACTACTTTGTATGATGTTATAGCAATATAAACATAATGACTTGATCGTAATGCTATACTTCGGATGAATGTTCATCACATCATTTCACAAATGCTGTGACCTTGTTATTAACAACATCCAATGTCCATGATCAGGAAACTTTGATCATCTTGTTAATCAACAAGCTATTCTATAAGAGAGGCATAACTAGGAACCCTTTTTGTTTATTAAACACACATGTATTGATATTTCCTATCAATACAATTATAGCATGCAAAATAAACATCTATCATATACAAGAAATATATAATAACAACTTTATTATTGCCTCTCAGGGCATATTTGCTTCAGGAGGATTCCAGGTTTCTTTTGTTTGTTTGCTTGCTTATTTGAAAAAGAAAAAAGGAAACAGCTCCTGTTTTGAACACAGCTGAAAGGCAACAATCATCATGATAGATAGGAGGTTTTAAGTAAAGAAGGAGATGGATAAAATAGATAGGTTTATATATGATGCTTTTTTTCTTTATTTGTTTTCAACCATACTCAAAAGGTCAAACACCTATCTCAAAAGAATCAAATAAAACCAACCATAGCATAGATAGGGAAAAGGAGGATAAAGGATAATTGATTGAATTTGTTAAACAAGCTTTTCCAAACTCAGAGAAATACAAAAGAAGAAGGTGGTTCCATTTGCATGGTCCATGCATGAGCCATAATGAACAATGACTAGTTGTGAAAACAACTAGAGGGCAAAGTGGACACATTTCCCATGCATGCTCTCAAATTTGAATCAAACCATGCCAAAGAATGGAAGCTTGATAACCACATGGAATATATGGGGTTAAGAAGGGGATCCATCTTTATATATGTGAACTAGACAAAAGCCAAAAGAGATGCAAGTGCCCACATATAGTTTGGATGGTGGGATTATAAGGTGGTGACAAAGATACAGTGGTGGAGTGGAGAAAAGATATGCCCCCAACTCAACTTGGGCATGAAGCAATATATCAAGAACCAACTACAATGTATCAAGAGGAAAATGCTATTAATAAGAATACAAATGCATATGAGAGAAGAACCAAATTAAGAGGGGTTTTATATGATGCTCAAACGCAATGTGGCATGATGACATGAGCATGATATAAGGATGATGCAACAATACATGTATGAAGTACAATTTTATTATTAGACCATGTAGCATTATAGGTGTTAGATAGATGGGATGCTACAACTCTCCCCCACTAAATATGAATCTCGCCCCGAGATTCTAGGAAGAAGAAGACTCAAAGAGAATAGGGTAGTCAGAACGGAGGTCGTCCTCATGCTCCCAAGTGGCTTCATCAACGGAATGGTGCGACCACTGCACCTTGTAGAACTTGATAGACTTGTTGCGAGTCTTCCGTTCTGTGACTTCAAGAATTTTGACAGGGTGTTCTTTATAGGAGAGGTCTTCTTGGAGATTGATGAGCTCATGATCCACGGTCCTGCTGGGGTCCTTGAAGCACTTCTTGAGTTGAGAGATGTGGAAGACATCGTGAACCTTGAGTTTTTCAGGAAGCTCAAGAGCATAAGCCACTTCTCCTATTTTGCCACGGATTTTGAAAGGACTGATGTATCTAGGAGCCAGCTTCCCTTTGATACCAAAGCGATGAGTGCCCCTCATGGGAGTGAGACGAAGGTACACAAAATCACCAGGGACATACTCCATGTCCGTGTGTTTTCTGTCATAGTTGCTTTTCTGACGACTCTGAGCAACTTTCAAGTTCTCAAGAATGATAAGAACCTTCTCTTCTGCTTGAGTGACAATGTCAGGGCCAAAGAATTTTCTTTCACCTGCCCCTAACCAACCAATCGGAGTTCGGGACTTGCGACCATAGAGGACCTCAAAGGGTGCCATCTAGAGACTCTTATGATAGCTGTTCTTGTAAGAGAATTCAACATATGGAAGGCACTCTTCCCACTTCATGCCGAAAGAAATGACGCAAGCACGGAGCATATCTTCTAGAATTTGATTTATCCTTTTGACTTGCCCTTGCGACTGAGGGTGGTAAGCTGTGATGAAGTTTAGCTTTGTTCCCAAGCCTTGTTGGAAACTTTCCCAGTACTTGGAGGTAAAGATACTCCCACAGTCTAAGCTAATTACAAGAGGAACCCCATATAGAGAGACAATTATGTTGATATAGAGCTCGGCCAGCTGACTACCAGAATTTTTTTTCCTTAACTGGAAAGAAGTGAGCCACTTTTGAGAGCCTATCAATGACAAAAAAGATTGCATTGTTGCCTTTTTGAGAACTTGGAAAGCCAGTTATGAAGTCCATCTCTACTTTCTCCCGTTTCCATTCTGGAGGCTTCAAAGGTTGTCATTCAAAGGTTGAAGAAGACCATAAGGTTTTTGATGAACAACTTTCACTCTGCGGCAGACATCGCACTTGGAGACATACTTGGCACAATCATGTTTCAATATAGGCCACCAATACTGTGTTTTCAGGTACATGTACATCTTTGTGCTACCAGGGTGGATAGAAAGAAGAGAATCATGAGCTTCCTTGAGTACTTGCTCTCTTAAGCCGAGAAGTTCTGGAACAATCATCCGATGATCATAGAAAAGAGTGCCCTGATCATCCAAGTGGTAAGACTCATACTTAGGATTCCGAGACTTGATGGCAAACTCTTTGCAAAAAGGATCATCAAGATGAGTTGAGCGAATCTTTTCTTCTAAGGAAGGAGTAGCTACCAAGCTGGCAAGATAGCCACGGGTACAAGCTCGAGGTTGAGTTAACGAAATTCCTTGCACAAGGGAGGTTCATCTTCTTTGATCACGAGGTTATTCACATATGCCTTGCGACTGAGGGCATCGGCCATCACATTTGCTTTTCCTGGAGTGTAGTTAATCGAAAGATCAAAGTCGTTGATGGTTTCAATCCATCTCCTCTGGCGAAGGTTGAGGTCTGGTTGAGTGAAGATATATTTCAGACTTTTGTGGTCAAAGAAGATCTCACAACGGTTTCCAAGCAAGTAGTGCCTCCATACTTTCAGAGCAAAAACAACCGCTTCAAGTCAAGATCACATGTTGGATAGTTGAGCTCATGAGTTTTCAACTGACGAGAGGCATAAGCAACCACTTGTTTATCTTGAATGAGGACCGCACCAATCCTTGCAAGGAGGCATCACAAAATATCTGAAAAGGCTTTGATGTATCTGGAGGAATCAAGACTGGTGTGGAGGTGAGCTTCTCTTTGAGAGTTTCAAAGCTTGCTTAACACGCTGGTGACCAAAGAAATTTCTTGCCTTTCTTGAGGAGATCGGTAAGAGGCTTAGCAAGTTTTGAGAAGTTCTGAACGAACCGACGGTAATAACTAGCCAATCCAAGAAAACTCTGGACTTCTTTGACATTTTTGGGAGGGAGCCACTCCACAATTGTCTGAATAGTCTCTAGGTTGACAGCAATGCCCTTATAAGAAATGACGTGCCCCAGAAAGGTGACTTCAGGAAGCCAAAATTCGCACTTGGAGAACTTTGCATAGAGGCGGTTCTCACGAAGCTTGGTAAGTACACAACGGAGATGTTCTGCATGTTCTTCTTTTGACTTGGAATAGACCAAGATGTCATCAAGATAGACCACCACGAACTTATCAAAATACTCCATGAAAACTGAATTCATAAGCCTTGATAATGTAGCAGGAGCATTGGTGAGGCCAAAGGACATGATCGTGTACTCATACAGGCCATAGCGAGTGGTGAAAGCTGTTTTAGGAACATATTCCTTGCGAATCTTGATCTGATGATATCCACTTCTCAAGTCAAGCTTGGAGAATACCACTACTCCTGCAAGCTGATCGAAGAGGTCATCGATCCGCGGAAGGGGATATTTATTCTTGATGGTTTTTGCATTGAGAGCTCGGTAGTCAACACAAAGTCGATCAGTCTGGTCTCGCTTCTTCATAAAGATTGTTGGGCTGCCCCAAGAGGAAGTGCTATGCTGAATGAAACCCAACTTTTCTTATTCATCAAGCTGCCGTTTGAGTTCAGCCAACTCTGCAGGACCCATCTTATAAGGCCGCTTGGAGATAGGAGCGGTTCCAGGTTCAAGATCAATCACGAACTCGACCTCCCGGTTAGGAGGCATACCTGGTAACTCTTCTGGAAACACATCTAGAAACTCACGGACCACAGGAACATCTTGCAAGGCTTCCATAACATCAATGTTTTGGACACCCGAAGAGTAGAGCTAAATAGAAGGAGTTTGCCTTGGAGAATAGACTATGTGGCCTGCAGGAATTTTAGGGAAACCAAGTATTCAGCACAATCAATTACGGCTCCATTTGCAGCCAACCAATCCATGTGCAATATGACATCAATATCAGAATTGCCCAACTCAATGAGGGATGCTTGAAAATTTTGGTTGCCAATTTCAATTTGGTTCCCATGACTTATTTGAGAACCTTCATGGTTGATCCTAGTGATTGCACCCTAAGAACTTTGGACAAGGATTAAATCAAAAGGCCTTGTTGCCGAGAGAACCTCTAAGACAAAAAAGAATGCGATGCACCAATATCGAATAACACTTGTGCAGAAACTGAGTTAACAGAAATCGTACCCAGCACAACTCCAGGTGCGTTCTTAGCTTGAACAATGTTGATGTTGTTGGTGCGAGCAACAGTGGACCCGGACTAAGTGTTGATGTTGAGAGCCCGTGGTGCAGGTGCACGAGCAGCAGCAGTCGAAGCAGGTCTTGGAGGTGGAGGAGGAAGAGCCTTGTTGTTCATAGGATAGTTCCACTGCTGGTGTCTAGTTTTCCCACATGAGAAACAAGCGCCACTCGGACGAGGAGTAGAGTATCCTAGAATTCCACCATACGGCGCCCTAGGGTAGTTGTGGTTATAGCCCCTTGGAGCGGCGTTGTAAGAGTAAAGTGGCCTTGGCGAGAAACCTAGCGGTCTTGGCAGAGCAGGGAGCAGCGGTGCGGTACTAGGGACCCACACACGACGCTTAGAAGGAGCGGCCCCTACTGAAGAACCACCAGTGTCATGGCTGTGCTTCTTGGAATCATCATATGCTTGTTTACTTGCCTATTCTTAGAGAGCTGTTTGTTGAAGCTTGAGCAACGAGTTTGGAGTGGCATGAGTGATAACATATTTGATTGAAGCATTTAGCCCTTGACAGAACCTCTTCTGTCTTTTCTTATCATCAGAAACCTCATCACCCCCATAGCAAGATAAGTTTGCAAAGTTCTTGATGTAGGTGCTGACATTGTCGCTTCCTTGCTTGAGATTGAGAAATACCTACTTCATGCGCTCCATGACAATTTCAGGCAGATATTGCTCCTTGAAAGCATCAGAGAATTGCCCCCATGTTGGCTGAAATCTAGGAGGACTTGCTCTCAGATAGCTCTCCCACCAAATAGCGGCTTCCCCACACAGAAGGTGAGTAGCGCACTTGACCTTGTCGTGATCAACCACATCTGCGGTATCCAGTAGCCTCGTGATCTCCCGGAGCCAATCGTCGGCATCCAGTGGCTCGGCGGTCACCTCGAAGTGTCGTGGGGCGAAATTCAGAAAGTCCTTCAAGTTGCCACACTGGGGAGGTGGTGGAGGTGGTGCAAACTCATTCCTCCAGACGCTCTCCTCGAATCTCTGCTGGTTTTGCTCGCCAAACTGACAAGCGCAGCACCCAGCTCTGGCAAACCCGGGACATCATCATTGCGGCGAGGCATCCTGTTATTGATGGAAAAACTTGCGTTAGTACCATAATGGAGAATTATTAATAATCCAAAATAGCACTAAAACACAATTAACCAAGATTAAAGGATACAATTTACTAAGATGATATTCAAATATCAAGCAAAGTTCATAGCACCTAGAAGATAGTTAGCATATCGCACATGATTGAAAAGGAGTGTGGAACACAAATCTACCAAAGAAATTTTTCCCACAAATTTCGGCATAAAATACAAGCAAGATGCAAAACCACTTAACAGTTAGAGCTTAGCAGCTTCACCCATCCAATGTACAAGAGCGAATGATAAAAGTAGTGGCATGGTCATGACTCCATCCCGCACTCAAAGCATTACTTCACACAAGAATAAGAAAAACGTGCAATCCAACTCTTATCCTTCTTCAATAGAAAGAGATTAACAGATACAGAACGAACACCCCTAACTATACCGCGTCGGTTACAAAGAGTAAGACAGATCACATCAGTTTACAAAGAATCGGATATATCACGTCGGTTTACACAAAGCATGTCGGTATGGAATGTACCAACAGTTTATAACCAAAGGTAAATAGCGACAACAAGGTTGGATGCAACAGATAGACAAATAATTACACACACATCCTATGGTACTACGGAAACCCCAAACACGTGAATCCTAGTTTGAATTTTTAGAAGAGGATAGACAAACGTTACACTTCCTTACCAGAATAGCGTGAGTGGGTGGGTAAGAAGAAAAATGGAAGTAGCCCTACTCTCACGTTTAGTTTTTCCCTAGTATACATAGCTACCAAACATATTTTCTAGACTGACAACAACCATCTTGGCTGAGACCCTGAAGGGCGGAATGGCTCTGATACCAATTGTAATACCTCAGATATTACGCTCTAAGCACGAGCCTGGATGAACCAAAATTGGATAAGTAATTCTACCGCGGAGGCCCAAGGCCACCCACGTGTAGGCCCGTCGAAGCGGAGCAGCGCACGGTACCGGCCTACCACCTTATCCACTTTCAAGAACATCGAGACAAGAGCAAGCGGCATAAGCGACAGGTAACGCGACCACGACATACACAAATGAGTATGTATGTCTGCGACTTACAATAGACATCAGAGTCACACCATCTAGAAAACAATGGAAACAGAAATATTCAACGCGATATGGCAAGATCTAAATATTCTAGATAGATATAATAGTTTTGGATACATGCTTATACATCACACATCAGAGTATCAAGCGAAAACAGAAAACAAGATCCGAGTACGGATTAAGAAGCAAATTGGAATAATATGCCTCTGAAATAAGCACATTCCGCCCACAGATCACATGGATCTCCATCCCCGGAATCTCTACACCTAATGGTCATTGCCACCATCATCGGTCTCTTCGAACCAGTAGCCTTCCTGAGAGCATACCTGTCAACCTAAACCAAATATTTATCGTGTGAGACCCTAGGGGTACTCAGAAAGTCTTGATGCATCTAAAGGGAACAACCTGGGGTGACGCAATTGCAGCAAAAGATAATATCTAAAAGTTCTATAGAGACACGCTACATCATCCGTCCAACCAGAGATGGACGGACACTTGTTAATTAGTGACAACAGTTGTAACAGTAATAAATATAAACATCACTCGCCCTCCTTCTCGCTTACCAATGAGAAGGCAGAAGAACATCCCATCTGTTGGCAATTTTATTAACCATTCCATGAGTGTTGCACTAATTACTAGTCATGTCTTAGTGAAATTAAAGGCGGTACTTGAGTTATGCTTGTCTGTGATCGAGAAACTGTGCTCCAAGTCGTCCATAACCGTGGACACGGCTTTCAGAAAGATTTACCCTACAGGGGTGCATAAATAGCAACACACACACGATCAACCTCGGAAAGAACCAACTAAAACGCAATGAGGCCTCACGACAAAGCATTCACATGATTCATAAATCATTTTAGGGAGCCACCCCAATAAGCTACCCACAATGAAGTTGGCCGGCTCCGAGACGGACCCAGGGTTTGCGAGAAAGGCTATAAACGTCTGGGAACCCGAAAGTGTGACTGGGCTTGTCGATACCGTGAAATCGTGCTGTGATCCTAAATAGTACATGTGCTCCACACACAATTGTAAATAAAGCAGTAAAGCATGGCATAAGTACAGGATAGTAATAAAGATCCAAACTAGTTTGTGGCCCCAAGAAATAAAGTGTGAATCAAGCTCAGGCGAAGGGGATTCATGGTCCCACAAGCGAATAGTGCGATAGTCAAGGAACATGAATCAAGTAGTCGGGATCCTACGGGACACAAGTGAGCTTAAAGAACCAAATAGCAGATAATGCTCACCCGTGCCTCTTTCATTAGTTCTCCAATTACTACTCAGATTAAGTTGTTTAAGTACCTCATTATCCAAAGACACGCACAAACCCACCATATGCAATTCTACGACTCACATGGCTCATATAACTCCTGTAGTAATGGATCATAGGATTGAGGAACAAGCTTCGATGCGGTTTAAAAGTAAAGGCTATGCAGTACTCAGGATTCACTTTAATGCAATCACGACTCAGTGATGCAAGAGTAAGAATGTAAGATAGAAGCATAGGTACTATATGTATGCAAGCATAGGGAATTGCTTGCCTGGTAGTTCTGTTGCCGAATAGGAAGGATCCGGATAATACTCCTGAGGCTCCTGGTATTCTCCTTCCTCAGTGTCTATCCGGATAAAAACCAAACACACAAGGACTGAAATAAATACATTGCAAAATCGTATAAATCATATGCAACAAGCAACCAAGGTATGCCATGATGAAATGATGCACAATTGCATGGTGTAACATAGCATGGCATGGGTGAGGTGTAGGAACAAGAAATAAGCATTTTCATTAATTTTTAGTCAAGTTTTGCTCCCATAAACATTGTTGTATACTTAATATTTATACGATGCATGCTTCAATTCATATCATAGAATGCATTATCAAAACGGGCTCGTCGCACTGATCAGTTTAGACATATTATTTGCCCAATTCGGAGTTACATAATTAAAGTTATGAATTTATTAAGAAAAGGCATTTATTAGCAATTAAATAATTTCGAAATTTGAAATTGCTCATAAATTATTTTGGATGACATATTTGAATTCCTCACATTTTTCTGACCAGAAAGCATCTATCATTTGTATTATTCGAATTTAAAAATTTTAAAATCTTTATTTAATGCAATAATTCCAAAACAGCATCGAATGTCACATGTTTGACTAGTTAGGGTTGACTCTGGTCAAATTTGTAAATTTGTTTGAATTCACGGTTAAATTTGAATATATTTCATTTTGGAAATTCTGTCAAATTCAAAAAGGACTAGGAGATATTGAATTGATTTGAGTTTGAGGGAATTTATGTTATTTGAGAAAATTAGATCAGAAGAAGAGTTGAACTCTGGCTGCTACGCGGGCCGTGGCGTGGCCATCTGCTGCTCATGGGCCAGGCCAAAAAAACGGGCCGGTCCAGCTGGCCGTAGAGAGGAACAGTGTCAGGTGGAGAGTGGAGAAATCCCAGGGGCTTTTGCACAACGAAGCACACGACGCGAATCTGAAATTTGATTGCGTGAAACAATGCTAGCTGGTCTAATCTTTGCCGGAAGATTATGAGCGCCTCGGACCATCGTTGTGAATGTCGTTTGATGCCGCGCGTAGAAGGGACAAAGGAGAAGAGATATCCGTGTAGACGTTCACCGGAGGTTGTCTGTGGAGATCGAGATCTCGATGGGAACCGAGGCGGAAACTAGGTTACTGACGGTCAATCT
Organism: Avena eriantha; assembly: GCA_910589775.1. Classification (NCBI taxonomy): domain Eukaryota; kingdom Viridiplantae; phylum Streptophyta; class Magnoliopsida; order Poales; family Poaceae; genus Avena; species Avena eriantha. The sequence goes on from OU342746.1 coordinate 43,060,955, forward strand.
GGACTACAACTTTAACAACATAGTGAAGTTCGCCCAAGTTCGTCGGATGTTTCCAAACTCTACCGACCATGGACTTGAGCAAACTTTGCGGTGCTGGTAAAAGGAAACTGTCGGGAAGAAGAACATGTGAAGAAAGGCGTCGGAGATGGGCTGTGCTGGTCGAAACTTGAGTGGATCAGAGGTGATATCACATAGTTTTTGCTGACAGAAACTGACAAACGAGACAGGTTTAAACATCGGTTTTGATCAGGAGATTTCGAGGGCTGAGGTCAATCGTTTGAGGTGGGGTTTTCTACGGCGTGTTGCCTGATGTACTGGGTACAAGTCCCATGTTGGGAATTCTGCCAGAGAAGCTCCAGACCGCCAGGAAAAGTGCCGGGAACAGGGGCCGAAACCGAGGTTGAGCTACTACCCGCTGTTACCTGCAGTTGGTGCGCGCGGCTGCTATTGTGCGCGTCGCGCGCGGCGGAGTGATACGGGCAGAAGCAGGGCATCAGCAGCAGCGCAAGATTGAGATGAAAGACCGGGAGGGTGTCGGCGTAGACATTGCTGCCCTGGAATGAGGGAGACGACTGGGGGAGGATGGAGACGGCGACGCGGCGGTTCCTTGATGTCCCTCTTTGGATCAGCAGAGAACGTCGTTGGGGAGGCGGTGCTTGGCTGCCCGGCTCCTCCTGATACTCCCAGCGAACGAGGAAGAAGCGACGCAGCCGGTACCCGGTCTTGGACAGCAGGGCACGTACCACAGCGGCGGCCAGGACGAGGTCACGCCATGACCTTGGCGCCCTTACCCGAGACAGAGAAGAAGAGGGGGGAAACGAGGTGGCGGCGCTGGGGAGGAGAGGTAGGGTTTTGAAGGGGCCTCCTCGGCCAAAGATAAGGAGGGCGGGGCGATGGTATGCTGTGACGAGGATGACGGTGGGGAAAACGGCCACCCGCCGGATTCCGTGAGCGCTCAGAGAGGCGAAAGGGAACGGCGACCGTGGGGAGAAGGCAAACAGTGGAGGATTCCAGGTTTCTTTTGTTTGTTTGCTTGCTTATTTGAAAAAGAAAAAAATGAAACAGCTTCCGTTTTGAACACAGCTGAAAGGCAACAATCACCATGATAGAGAGGAGGTTTTAAGTAAAGAAGGAGATGGATAGAATAGATAGGTTTATATAGGATGTTTTTTTTTCTTTATTTGTTTTCAACCATACTCAAAAGGTCAAACACCTATCTCAAAAGAATCAAATAAAACCAACCATAGCATAGATGGGGAAAGGAGGATAAAGAATAATTGATTGAATTTGTTCAAGCAAGCTTTTCCAAGCTCAAAGAAATACAAAAGAAGAAGGTGGTTCCATTTGCATGGTCCATGCATGAGCCATAATGAACAATGACTAGTTGTGAAAACAACTAGAGGGCAAAGTGGACACATTTCCCATGCATGCTCTCAAATTTGAAGCAAACCATGCCAAAGAATGGAAGCTTGATAACCACATGGAATATATGGGGTAAAGAAGGGGATCCATCTTTATATATGTGAACTAGACAAAAGCCAAAAGAGATGCAAATGCCCACATATAGTTTGGATGGTGGGATTATAAGGTGGTGACAAAGATAAGATGGTGGAGAAAAGATATGCCCCCAACTCAACTTGGGCATGAAGCAATATATCAAGAACCAACTATAATGTATCAAGAGGTAAATGCTATTAATAAGAATACAAATGCATATGAGAGAAGAACCAAATTAAGAGGGGTTTTATATGATGCTCAAATGCATTGTGGCATGATGACATGAGCATGATATAATGATGATGAAACAATACATGTAGGAAGTACCATTTTATTATTAGATCATGTAGCATTAAAGATGTTAGACATATGGGATGCTACAAAACGCCGGATGAAAAAGGAGCAAATTTGGGCCTGGGAATGCCTCCTGGGAACGCTGCTGGGGCGTTTTGTGTAAATCCGGGCAAAAACGCATTGGGAATGGCCTCCTGGGAATGCTAGTTCCCAGGGCGTTTTTTCGTCCGGATGCCGAAAATTGGCCCAGCCGCGTTCTCAGGACGTCGGTTTCGTCCAGATTTGATCCAAAGTATATCTAGAGATCCCAGGCTATTCCCGGGGTGATAGGAACGCCGGACGAAGCGAATTCGGCATGTGGACCCGCCTAGTCAGCGACTGAAGGCCAATCGTCATCATCCTTCCGCCTCTGCTCCCGCGTTGGCGACACGCCTGCGCCGCCTCGGCTTCCCGCCTTTTTGCCCTTTTCCCGCCACGCCGCTACAACCCCCCCGTCTTCGTTGTCCGCGCTCGGCCTAGAAAGCATGGCTCTGTCGCCGGTTCACAGCACACCACCCCCCGACCACCCCATTCCTCCATGAACTTTGACGAAAAAGACCACTCGGTGAAGACGATGGCCAAAAGTGTCGCCTTCGGCCGACGGACGGTCCAGTCCTGGGAGGCGCACGAGTACCCTCTATATATTGTTGATCATTCTTGCTTTCGTAAGTTCTGCAATTGTTTACAACCATTGTTCAAGGTGGTGTCAAGAAACACTATTAGGCAGGATATTATAAATATGTATGAAGTTCAAAGGGATAGCATGGTGAAGTTCTTTGCAATTTTACCAAACCGTGTTGCCATAAGTACGGACTTGTGGACTGCTAACCATCAAAAGAAAGGGTACATGGCTATTACCGCACATTATATTGATGGTTCTTGGAATCTAAAGAGCTTTCTTTTGAGGTACAAACAAGTAATGTTCTATTATTTTCAATCTGATCTATTTATTTATTTATTTATTGTTGATCCATCTGTACTATCTCTTTTGGCTTAGGTTCATGTATGTGATGTGTCCACATAATGCTCAAGTGATATGTGAAGCCCTACATGCATGTCTTGTTGAGTGGCACCTTGAGAAGAAGATATCAACCGCGACCTTGGATAATTGCACCTCAACTGATAAAGCTATGCAAGTTCTGCCAGATAAGTTGGACACTAATGCTCTTATGTTAAAGGTTAAATACGTGCATATGCGTTGTGTTGCACATATATTAAATCTGGTCGTAAAAGATGGTTTGGCTATCATGGAGCCCGGGGTTGATAGGATACATGGTAGTGTTGCATTTTGGTCAGCTACACCTAAAAGGCACGGGAAATTTGAAAAAATGGCTCGTCTTATGAACATTGAATACACATGTAGGCTATCTCTTGATTGTAAAACAAGATGGAATTCTACCTACATAATGCTAAGTGGTGCATTGCAATACAAAGATGTTTTTGCAAGACTTAGTATACGTGAAAAAATGTTTACTTGTCCAAATAATGAGGATTGGGAGTTCGCAAAGGAGGTTTGTGAGAGGCTGAAAGTGTTCTTTGATATAACAGAGTTATTGTCGGGCTCTAAATATGTTACAACAAACATATTTCCCCCCAAAATCTATGGTATTCGTTTGGCGATATGTAAATGGCATTCTAGTGACAACAAACTTATAAAAGCAATGCGGTGACCCAGGATACCACTGTATGGGTAGTACACTATAGTCGTTGACATGGCATCACATCCCTCAGAGTGGTACAACAGAAACATTGCGGGTCCATATTACAAACATACACACTTCAATATTATTACAAACCAGAAATTACAACTTCAAGTGTTACCAAATTATAAACCAACTTAAGTAGTTTCAGCGGAAGTTATAAAGTTCAAACTCATACTCCGAATTGAGCTCAACAACTTATTTTATAAAGTTCTTGCTGCTCGGCTCAATCGGTTTACTAATAACTAAAGGCAACTATTCGGACTCGTTGCCCTCCACTCTATAGCGTATTTCTTAGTCCACCCCTTCAACTCCTCTGGACAGGTCCAACTCTTCGTAGTAGACACCCTCTTGTCCTTCAGCTGCGTACATCGAAGGGTCTTCTGGATTCTCAGAGTCTAAGCAGGGGTTCAAAGGAAAGAGTGAGTAATAACATTACCCAGCAAGTTCATTATATGCAAGGTGGGAAGTTTGATGCTCTATCTACCACCTCGGACTATAAATCCTTGGCACTATGCATTTTTCATAAACATTTCTCCAAAGATTGATTTTATTATCAAAAACTATGCCTATCAGCCTTCACAGGTTAACCAGAACTTCATGGAGTTCCTTTCCTGCCGCATTCGTATCTCCTTCCCGGAATAGGGAGTAACATGTCACAATTCTTACACTTTGCAGAGGTGCGTTGCTTTACCCATGAGAGATCAACTCCTTGTTACACAACCGGGCGTACTTTCTCGTCCACAATTACGTGATGTGGGGCCCAGTAGATGATCCAAGCCAATCGCTGCCCTCTCTGCGACCCCATATGTCTACACGATCCTTCGGGGCTAACTACACCTCCGTTAAGCCCCCTTTTTGGGAAAGCTACAACCCTGGTGAGTTCTCGAAGACTCCATGAGCTGGTGATGCCCCTGGTAAGCTCCATAAAGGTCCGACTATACCTCCGGCAGCCACTCATAGATAATCTAGACACCAAAATCGTGGGGCCTAAGGGTGCCCACCCATATGCTGGATCCACACAAGGAATCACAACGTCACGATAAGGTCATCTTGCCTCCATATGAAAGGAAGAAGATACAACTGACTTCTCCGTCCCATTCCAAATCTCATGGTTAATGCGTAATATACGGCGCTAGAATCACTGATGTCATGGGTTATTAAGCCTATGGTGACTTATGCAATTGGAACCCTAAGTTCCATTGTCAATCTTTATCATCACTTAGGATGATAACTATCTTATTTATTAGAGAAGATAATATTTTCTTTCTCCAGCTCATAGATGATAACACACAATTTGCAACATCTTTGATAAAGACTCTTCAAAGGACATGAGAAAGTGATGAACTTGCCTTGTGACTGCAAGGTAGTGAAGTCGGATGCTTCCACCTGACCTTGAGCTCCGGTTTCTACAGAGAACCATTATTGCCTGGTAAGGACAATATTTAAAGAAGCAGTATGCAATGCATAGTAATGTCATGCAAGGTTTCTTATTTATATATTCCATTTAGTATTTTTATAATGTCTAGTATTATTTAAAGAGTTTAAAATTGGTTTATTTAATTTTTAACTCTTTAAAATATTTTACTAAAATTACTTTAAGGAAATAAGACTTTATTTATCCAACATGATTTACTTTTCAAGAATACCAACTAGTATTTTTCTATAATAGCATACCCTTTTGGAATTGTAAATATGAATTTTATGCAATTTTTATGTGTTTGTACATTTTTATAAAATTCCAAAAGGAACATATACCTTAGTAATAATAATTTTAAAATTTAATTACCTAAAATTCCATTTGTTATTTTTCTTACATAGAGGACATTTTTATGAGTCCAAAAATATTTTATTTACATTTTTAGGATTTGTATTTTATTTCTTGGAACGATTTAGGTCGTAGGGGTATTTTGGTAATTTGATAATTTAATTAACCTTTCCTTTTTAAAACTGGACCTAGCCTATTGGGCTGGACCAACCCTGACCTGGCCCATCTGGGCTAGTCAAACCTTTTCCGTGAGGGGTACTGGGACCACACCGGCCCAGTACACACTTCACCTATCTCTCGCCCCCCTCGCATTCTTCCTCGACCTGTTGTGGCGCGGTGTCGCCGACGCCGTTGCCGCTTGATTGTCGCTGCACTGGGCCTCCCTGGCTGCTGCCGTGGTGCATGACGAGGTTGTGGACCCCGCTCCTTTGTGTGGTCCATTTTGATTTGGCTTTGGAGCTCTCCTTCGGCGAGGCTGGCTCCGTTTCGAACCCTAGGGTTTGGGGTGCCGCTTGTGATGTCTTCGTCGCCGCTCCAGTGGTGCTGTGAGATGCTCCCGTGGTGCTGTTCGTCCTCTAGCGATGTTGTGGCCGCCGCCTTGGCTTGGTGCGGGTTGTAGCGCCCTTCGGGTGCTCCCCATGCCGCCGTGCGCTCGTCGGCCCCTCTGCTTCCTCTTCTAATCTACAACGAGGACCTTGAGTATTTTCTTCTGCTTCGTCTTCGTGCTCTCTCTATACTTCCCTTGCTGGCTATTGAGTGCTCTAGAGAGAAATTCCCTTTTAGGGTTATCTGTTCTATTAGGGTTTCACTCCCCTGTGTTGGTAATTGAAGATGCTAAACTATTTAGGAATGGCTCTGGTATTGATTCTATGCTGAACCATAGCCTATTGATGACCAGGGAATTACTGATGCTTCTGTAAGATAAACCATTATCTTCGTCTTGTTACTGTCAGTACACAATTGGGACTGTTGTGACTTTAAGCTAGCCTAATATCTGATTAGTGATGATGGTTAGCTAATTTCAATACTGGAACTTGTATTTGGCTATCTGGAATTATCATTGAGGTCTCTGGTGATAGTTCTTCTCTGTAAAAGAATGATTCCTAATTGATATATTAGGAAGATGATTAACTATTCCTCTTTAAATTACTTGGATTATGTGATCTCTGGGTAGGATTAGCTTAGTTAGAACAATTACTGGTGACACCTTTCTAGGAATGGTACACAGCGTTTGCTCTAGTACTGGCTTTAATCTACACATACTCCAGAATGACTTGATGCTAAATTGAGTTGAAAAACTCCTACTGGATATGTTGGCTTATGATATTCAATAATTGCTTTATGCCTGTGATGCTGGTCTAAGGCAATATTAGATAAAAACTAAGGTTTTTATCTCATGTGTACCTCTCAAATATGCTTTGGTACTCAGTTTAGAACAATGGTTCTTATAGACTTGAAGAAATGGATTTGCTAAACCATGTTGTGTATTATAGCTTTAATATGAACTGCTTTCTGAGGTGCTGCCATCCTTTGGATGTGCCCAGAAACATTCAGTTATAGCTAGTGAATAAGTGGATGTGTTAGTATGGTTTATTCTCCAAGATCCATGATGCATAAGCTAATATCTTGGTATTATTTGCAAAGATAGATTGCTTGTCTTTGGGTTTTAATTCCTCTATGATGGATACACCCTACTTGGGTGAATCTGAGAGGATTATGTATAAAACAACACATGCTCAACTAAAAAATTAGCATGTGATGGTTTTGTATAACTCACCACACAAGTGGTTTTGTTGCTGTTGTGTTGGTGTTGCTGGTGGCTTGATCTTGACCTGCACCTCCCGGTGCTGCACCTCCTCCTCCTAGTCTCCTGTGATCTGGAAGTTGGCCTTGCTATCCTTCTGCACCACCCCTCCTTATGTCACAATGTTGAGGTGAACTACTGGTCAATTTGGTAGAGTGGCTGGTGATGTTGTTGAGGCTTTGGTAACCTCTATGAAGTCTGAGTGTGTGCTTGAGAAGGAGAGTGTGTTGTCTGTGGATGAGCCTTGGCTGAGGGCTCTGTTTGAGTGCTAGTAGTTTGGCTGCTGCAATGACAGCACACTGCATGCATTCTATGACTAAGCTATGTGCCTGTGTGGCCTGGTCGTGTGGATCAACTCAAGTGATAACATCTCCACCTGTTACTTTTTTACTGTTTACTGCCTGGTGAAACATGCCCCTGTTAATGACTCAATGATGTAACTAGAACAATGCATTTCATTGTTCACCACTAAGAGTGACGAGGGTTTAACTCATCAATGCCCATTGTTATGGACTTGGGTTTTGGAGAAGGAGGGAGTGCTGGAAACATCTATCGGCTAGAAAACAAGCACACAAGGGACAAAGGATTTACCCAGGTTCAGGCCTCGTAGAGGTCCCTACTCCTGTTTGTCTGCTCATGGAATTATCAAAGGAGTCGAAAGTTACAATGGTGCGCAAATGCAATCTGGCGAAAGTTGTGGAAACTAGGGTTGCGTGTGTCCTCCTCGCCGCCCCCTCCTAGCCTTTATATAGATAGGCTAGGTCTCGGGTAGCAGGTCGAGTCGGTTACAAGTTAGGGTTTTCCCCTTCAAACTTTCTATCTTTAGCTTCTTCTTGTCTCTCAAGCAATCGAGAGTCCGCAGGTTACTCGAGTCCTTTCGTCTGGGCCTTGGCGACACCATGGGCCTGTACGTATTTAGACCGTATATACCAAGCTCGAGTACCTGTAGGGTATACCCATGTCAGTAGCCCCTGAGTATCCAGTGGAATCACAGATTCGACTGGGTACTTTTTGAAGTCTTCGAGTGCCTGAATGAGTACATTTTTCGACTGCTTTCATTTATGTCATAGGGATTGTTGATATACGTGCTTGATGTAGCCGAAGTATCGGTATCAGTTAACCACCTTAGGGTGAAACAACGCAATCTACTCGAACTCGAGTCCCCAGACTCGAATCCGGAAAAGTGCTGGCGTAATTCGACTCAGGCCGCGGAGGTCTTACAAGAGTCGAATTCCAGTTATATGGGTGTGAGCACTTGACGTGTCCGTCAAGGCATGTTCATCGTGCTTGCAGGCATGGATATATTTCTGGTAGTGCGCAGTTAAATGCGTTGCCAGGCCTTTATTCAGGTCTTACCTTCACGCTGTAAGCGCGGCATCCGAATTTTATCATCACGGAGATGATTCGGGCAACCCAGGAGACGTAGTCTCTTTGTAGGGAAAATTATGAGGTGGTGTCGCCATGATCTGCGAGTGCTGATGTAATCAACGCACAGCTTTTGTGCAAATAATCATAGGGTGCGCGACCAGCGCTCCCTATGGGAGTAGCCCCCCGAGTGCCTGGTTGAGTCGAAGACTCAGGCAGGGACTAAAGAAATTTTGCGACTGCTGTCATTTTTGTTTGTTTGAGTCGAAAACTTGGGTTGCGACTGCTATCGTCTTTTGCTTGCTTGTTTCAGTCGAAATTGTTTCCAGCGCTCCCTATGGGAGTAACCCACGTCCCACGTTGGGTTTGATTGTGATTGCATGTATCCCTGCAATAAGAAAAGAAAATCATAGGGTGCGTAGCCAGCGCTCCCTATGGGAGTAGCCCCCAAGTGCTTAGTGGAGTCGAAGACTCCAGCAAGGACTAAAGTAGTCGAAGTTTTCCGCTGCGTAGCTGTTGATGATGTCAGTGCTGACGCTTTCATGACCTCAGTTGCCCGCGTGAGCGGTTTTGACGGGATTTGACGAGCGGTGGGTCCCACTTTCTGACTTTGACTTGACTGGGCGTGCGTAATCTTATTATTAACTGTGCCTCCTCGATTTCCATGCGTAATGGGAGCAGTGGAGGGACGGTTCGCGCTTCCTCTACTCCACGTGTCGAGCGCGATGCGTGCCACGCGTCCAGTAGGGTTTTTGTGAGCCGTTGGATTGCATCTCCTAAGGGTTAAGTAGCGATGCTACGGCGGTAATTTTCCATCTGCGCCCTTTTCTTCCTCGCTGCCATCGCCATTGCTGCTGCTCCTCTGCCCTTCTCCTGCGCTCATCTCCTCCTCAGCTCTGGACCATCTCCGCTCGTTTCCAAGTTATTTCCTGCGTTCTCATCGCCGCCGCGCAATGGGAAAGAAGAAAGGAGGCGCTGCCACTGAATCCACCGCCACCGCTGCTGCGATGAAGAAGAAGGGTGGCCCCGCTACTGTGGGCACCAGTGCCGCCGCCGGCGGAAAAAAGAAGGTCGCGGGCACCCGCGTGACCAATGGAGCGTGGTGCCCCTCTATCATCAAGGCATCCGATCTCTGTCTTCTTCGCCAAGACGGAGTTATTTCTGCAACAGTCGCCGACGCGCGCGTCCCCAGTGGTGAGACCATTCCTGTGCCTCCCGCTGGTTTTCGAGTGATGTTTCTTGCTTTCATCATTCGCGGCCTTTCTTTGCCTCTCCACCCCTTTCTTAGGGGTCTCCTCTGTTTCTATGAGCTCCAGCTCCATCAGCTGTACCCAAACTCGATTCTTCACATTTCTTGTTTTATCACCCTTTGCGAGTGCTGGCTTGGAATCGAGCCGCACTTTGGCCTTTTCAAACGTTTATTCAAGCTAAAGCGTCAGTCCGCATCTGGCTCTTTAGTTTATGACATAGGTGGTTGTGGAATCCATGTCGACCCATCCGCCACCTACTTCGACATCAAGCTCGCCAAGTCCGTCCAGGGATGGAGGGACATATGGTTTTATGTTCGCGACCAAAAGTCCAAGGACGAGCATTTTGGACTCGCGCCTTTCGACCCCACGACTCCTTGCAAGAACATGCGTTCTTGGAAGAACGTGATCATGCCCTCCGAACTCACGGAGACAGACGTGCTATATCAACGCGTCTGCGACCTCGAGAGTCGCATAGGCACAGAGGAGGGAGGCTGCGCCCTTGTTAGGACTTGGCTGCGTCGTCGCGTCCAGCCTCTCCAAGCTAGAGTCCATCCATCCCATGTTTCAATGGGGTGGTGCTGATGATGCCACTCACGTGTCTGCCGATGGCATGTCCGCGAGTGAGGTAGATAAGAGGGTGCGACTGGTTACGGAGTACACCTTCAAGGATGTGCTTCCGAATGAGCCAGTCATTCCTCCTTTCGATGCTTCGAATCCTCCTCCTGAGGTACAGTTGTGCTACGCAGTAGCTTATTTTCGCGATTGATTTTTCTGTTGCTTACTTGCTCCTTTTGCTCTTTGCTGTTTGTATGCAGGATTGGGCGGTGTCGCCTTGCATGCCTCCTCTCCCTGAGGGTATTATTCCTCGCGAAGCTTTGGAAGAGGATGAGTCTGAGTCAACTGTCCCTTCTGATGTGGAAGAGGAAGCCCCCGAGTATGGGAGCCCGGATACTCGCAAGCGTTCGCGCAGCGAGGATTCCGACACGTCGACTCCTTCGACTCCAGAAGGCACGGCTGTTGGCGCGGAGTCGCCAATTCCAGCTGTTCCTGTGAGGGCTGTGGCACCGTCGACCCGCAAGAAGATGCGACTGCCCAAGGAGTCTTCGTCGGAGTCGGCGGAGGCCACGTTTGATCTTGACAAGTTTGACTGGTAAGTTTGTGAGTTTATTCATTCTTTTCTGTTTTATTCTTGCTGGCTTTGCCCTGGAGTTTGCTTTTTCTCAATGCGAATTTCGTCTTGCAGTCAGGAGGCGTCGTCATCTTCTGGCGAAGTCGAGGTTTTGAAGGAATCGGGAGTCGCGACCTCAAGGGCCAAGGTAGAGGTCGAGCGTGCTCCTTCTCCTCCGGCGGCGGCCCACTCTGGGGATAATTCTTCGAGCTCTCCTCACGGAGGGGAGCATCAAATAGTTGCTCGGATGACGGCTCAGCAGACTTCTTCGGAGTCGCTAGAGGACCATGTGAGTATATTTTTTCCTTCTTTTGTAATTTTGCAGTCAACGCCTTCTGTTGTCTTCTCTGATTCCTTGTTTGGTGCAACAGCTCCTTGTAAAGGAGGCTGCGCAAGTGGCGGAGCAGGTGATGGCAATGGGTCGTCAGCATGTGATGCTGGAGACGCGTCACCGCGTGGTCGAAAGTGAGTGCTTCCACGCTTGTACTTTTCATATTCTCTCTGTTTTGGTATATTCGACTGATAGCCAATTATTGACTGCCACGTAGCTGAGCATAACGCTTTACTGCGCAATGTCGCAACATTGGAGAAGACATTGGCTGCAGCTGTGAAGGGGCGCGATGAGGCAATCACGGCTCGTGATGATGCCCAGAAGCGCGAAGAGGATCTGCGCGCCTCCTTTGCGGCCAGGGAAAAGCTGTTTGAGGAGCAACTATTCTCAGTCGCCAAGGCCCTATCAGGTACCTTTACTGGTGGATATTTTATTGTTGCTCTTTTTTGCTTCTAGATTTTTGCCGATGGCACTAGAGATTTGATCCATGTTTTTTGGTGTAGATGCTGGCGACTTGAGTTTTGACCCGCAGGCCCTTCGTCGTGATGACGTTCTAGCCGGCGCAGTATCCGCGGTCGAAGACCGAAGCGCCGCCGTCCAGGATACATTGTCCAAGGCCAAGGTCGCCCTTAGTCGCCTCTAGGAGGAGTTGATGCCAAAGGCGGAGTAGGTCGATACTATGGACGAGCTGGTGGAGTCACTCGCCGGGGGCGTGCCTTCTTCTTACAAGAACTCCCTCCGGGCGGCTGGTGCAACGATGTCACTCGCCATGGTGCAAGCCCACGGAGTCGAGATAGATCCCTCTGCGGTGTCGAGGACAATGCCTGTTGGCACGGATGGTCAGCAGGTAGTCTTCACTCCCTTTGTGACTGCTTGTGCCAAATATGGACACTCCTTGATAAATATTGTTGCCAAGTATTCCGAGGAGCTCCAACGCGCGAAGAAGGCGGCGAAAGCTTCGGCCTCAGGGGCGGGTGGCAAGTCAGTGGCATCTGATACTGCCACGAACTTGATGAAGCCTCCGAAGTCGTCAAAGTCGAAGAAGCCAGCTGCTCCGTAGTTTAACTTTTGTAATAGATGATGAATTGTCCTTTTAGTCTGAAGACATGCCTGCTGGCGAGTGCGTTTGTGAATATTTATGCTTATCTTGAATGCATCTTTTTCTCCTTGCCTTTGTGTTAATTTGGTCGCCTTATTTGCTTCTGTCTTGACTTGTGGTAGGGCACATCGAGTGTTCCCGTAGGGGGAACCCAGGACTCACCATCTCTTGATGAGACAGTGGCACCGCCGCGCTCCAGGGTAGAGGAGCTGTCCTTGCTGTCACGACTTCGTGACCGCGTAAAGCAGCTGGAGCGTGAGTTGCCCCTAATCCGCGGTAACGCAGATGTGTGGAAGTCAAAGGCGGAAAAAGCCGCCGCCCGCAAGCAATATCTGCTTGGCGAGGTGACGCAGTTGGGCGACTAGTTTAAGTGTTAGTTTGCTCGTCCTCATCTTTTCCTTTGCAGTTAGTCGCAGTGGTACGTTGTACTCATGATGTTGGTGCTGCTTCGTGTAGTTGTTAGCGCACGCCATCCGCAGGAGGAGAGGGATAGGATTGCCATCCACCTTCATGGTCTCACCCAGGAGCAACTTCAAGAGAGTGGATACTTTTGGGTGGATCATGATCGTGCGACTGCATTGGCGACCCTGCAGGATCGCGCTTCATGAGTGCTGCTCTTCCTGAAGAAGTCGTAGTCATGTTTGAAGGACATCTATCGGGCGATGTTCCCGTTGGATGACACGCCATCAAGCCTGTTGGCTCTCCTGGCCAAATTTCAGGATATGTCCGCGGTTCGCGAGTGCGTGAGGCAGCAGTTGGTGGCTGGCGCCAAGGCTGCCCTCTCGATGGTGCGATTACACAGGCCTGACGTGGATGTCGCCGTCCTAGCTTCCGGTCTGCCAGCGCCGCCAGCCGGATCTGCTTGGAATATGGTGTCGCACTATCAAGTGGTGGACCGCCCAGCATAGGAGATTGTCGAATTCTTCGAGGAGCAAACCAATGTTCTTCTGTTGCAGCAGTAACCAGAGTTGTGTCCTGCATATAAGTGTGTTTGTGTTGTAAGGTTCATATATATGTTATAGATAATTTATTGTCACGCGTGTATAAACAGCTTTGTTAGCGCGGGGTGCGTTGCACCATGCGAGTCCTTTTCGTTAGCCTGGCCATCCCTTTATCAACCTGCCAGGTGCATTGCAGCTGGGTTGGGTTTTCATTAAGGGGTTTGATTAATGTGCCAGCTACTCAGGATATCGTGTTTATAGGTTCGAAGAACAGATGTATGTAGGGTGGCGCAGCCCCCGAGAATAAAATTGACAGGAGTGAAAAGAAAACACAGAGTTTTGGGGCACTTAGCTTTTATTTATTTGGAGAGCAGTATGAGGTACAATGTGTGGCTAAGTAGCCTTGGCTGGGTAGCATTATTTGCGATGTAAAGGTAAAAATAGTTAGGGGTAGAAGCATCGCAGTTGTGTGACGTTCCAAGGGTTGGAGTATGCGACTCCTGTCTCTAAGACTTGAAGGCGATAGGCACCACCTGAGATTACTTCTGTAATCTAGTATGGTCCTTCCCAGGGGGACTCAAGCTTGAGATGCCCCTGCTGCTTCAGTCGTAGGACCAGATCACCTTCGACGAAGGATCTGGGGCGAAGCCTTCTACTGTGGTAGTTGCGCAGGTTCTGCTGGTAGATCGTGGATCTTTCTGCGGCGATTTCTCTTGCCTCGTCGAGGAGGTCTACGGAGTCTTCGAGTGCAAGAGATGACTCTGGTTCGCTGTAAGCGACTATGCGCGGCGCCTTGTACCTTACTTTGGCGGGTAGAACCGCTTCTGCTCCGTGCACCATAAAGAATGGCGTGTAGCCTGCGGCGCTGTTTGGAGTTGTACGTAGGCTCCAGAGTACGGATTGGAGCTCATCTGGCCAGCAACCCGTGGCTTGCTCGAGTGGTTGAAGGAGTCGCTTCTTGATGCCGCTGCAGATGAGCCCGTTTGCTTTTTCCACCTGACCGTTGGTCTGTGGATGCACGACTGAGGCATAACTGATGTTGATCCCCAGGTTTCCACAGTATTCTTGGAACTCCTTGGATGTGAAGTTCGTCCTGTTGTCAGTGATGATGCTGTGCGGTACGCCGAAGTGGTAGATGATGGATTCGAAGAACTTGACTGCGCTCTGCCCTGATTGCTTGGTGACTGGCATGGCCTCAATCCACTTGGTGAATTTGTCGACTGCGACCAAGAGGTAGATGTATCCTCCTTGCGAGGACCTTGGAAGTTTGCCAACCATGTCGAGACCCCACTGGGCGAAGGGCCAGGCCAATGGAATAGGCCGTAGTTCTGCGCCTGGTGCGTGTGGCTTGTCGGCGAATCGTTGGCAAGCGTTGCATTTTTGGACTATGTCCTTGGCATCGCGCATGGCCGTGAGCCAGTAAAATCCAGCTCGTAGAGCTTTGGCGACGAGGGCGTGACTGCCTGTGTGGTGCCCGCAGGTCCCTTCATGGATGTCGAGGAGAATTGCTCTTCCGTCCGCCATGGAGACGCATCGCTGTAGCACTCCTGTAATACTGCGTTTGTATAGTTCGCCGTTAATAACGGCGAATGCTTTGGAGCGTCGCGCGATGTGCCGTGCGTTTGTCGGGTCGTCCGGTAGGCTCTTGCTGAGGAGATACGTAATGTACGGCTGTGTCCAGGATTGTTCGATCATCATGACACTCATTGGCCCTTCGAGTCCTGTGTCTAGCTCCAAGTTATCAAGTGCCATTGGCTCATTGGGTGGCGTAGCCCCCGAGTCTATTGCTGCGCTTGTTTTCTTTTCTGTGGCCTTTGGCTTGATGGAGCGTTCGCAGATGTGCTCGAGAAATACCCCAGGTGGTATGGGGGTGCAAGTAGAGCCTATGTTGGTGAGTGCGTCTGCCTCCTCGTTGCTTTCCCGACCTACATGTCGCAACTCACAACCGTCGAAGTCTCCCTCGAGTGTATCGTAGAGGTCGCGGTATGCGATCATGTTGTCATTTAGTGCGTCGCACTCGTGCATTGTTTGGTTGACGACCAGCTTGGAGTCGCCATATATGATGAGCCTCTTTGTGCCACAGGCTTTTGCCATCCTCATCCCGTGCAACAGGGCCTCGTATTCAGCCTCGTTGTTTGAGGCTGTGAACTGCATTCGCAGGATGTATTTCAGCTTCTCCCCTTGAGGTGATGTCAGTATGACACCTGCTCCTGCTCCGTCTTTCCGCTTGGATCCATCGAAGTGCATTGTCCAGAGGTAGGACATATCTGGTTTGTCCGGGAGTTGGTTTTCCATCCAATGCACGAGGAAGTCAGGGAGAACTTGCGACTTGATTGTGTCGCGCTTTTCGTATGTGATGTCTCGTGGAGACAGTTCGATTCCCCAAAGCGCGACTCGTCCTGTGGCGTCGGGGTTATTGAGGATATGTCCCAATGGGGCGTAGCTGACTACCACGATTGAGTGTTCCTGGAAGTAATGGCACAGTCGCCGGGCGGTCATGAAGATGCCGTACTCCAGCTTCTGGTAGTGCGGGTACCGCTGTTTTGTTGGCGTGAGGACCTCGCTGAGGTAGTATACCGGGCGCTGTACGCCATGGAACTTGTTTTCCTCTGCCCGTTCGACGACGAGTACTGTACTAACCACTTGGTTGGTAGCGGAGATGTACAGCGGTAGTGGCTCCCTGTCTCGTGGAGTCACTAGTACCGGCGAGGTGGATAACATGCGCTTGAGATCTTCGAATGCTTCTTGCGCTTCCTTGGTCCACTCAAATTTGTCAGCTTTGCGGAGGAGCTGGTAGAAGGGCAGTGCCTTTTCTCCCATTCGACTGATAAATCGACTGAGGGCCGCGATTCATCCGGCTAGTTGCTGGACGCCTCTTATGTTCTTTGGCTTCTCCATTGCCAGTATGGCCTTTATCTTTTTTGGGTTTGCCTCAATCCCTCTCGCGGAGATGAGATACCCGAGAAGCTGCCCAGATGGTACGCCAAAGGCGCATTTGTCTGGATTGAGCTTAATCCGGTAACGATCGAGGTTGGCAAATGTTTCGCGCAAGTCGTCGATTAGAGAGGCTTCCTCCTTGGTTTTGATTACTATGTCGTTGACATAGACTTGGATGTTGCGACCCAATTGCTCCTTGAGGCAAGCCTGCATGCACCGCTGGTAGGTGGCTCCCGCGTTTTTTAGCCCGAAGGGCATTGTGTTGTAGCAGAACACACCGAAGGGCGTTGTAAACGCGGTCTTCTCCTGGTCTTCCTCCTTCATTCGAATTTGGTTATAGCCTGAGTAGGCATCGAGGAAGCAGAGGCACTCGCATCCAGCGGTGGAGTCGATGATTTGATCGATCCGTGGTAGCGGGAAGTGATCTTTTGGGCAGTGCTTGTTTAAAGAAGTGAAGTCCACGCACATCCGTAGGATATCCGTGTCCTTTTTTGGCACCAGCACCGTATTGGTGAGCCAAGTGCTTTCCTTGATCTCGCGTATGAATTTGGCCTCGAGGAGTCTGTTGATCTCCATGCCAACTGCCTGCGCTCGTGGCTCAGACAGTCGCCTGATTGTTTGCTTGACTGGCCTTGCGTCGGGGTTGACGTTGAGTGCGTGCTCGGCGAATTCCCTGGGAACTCCTGGCATGTCCGCAGGACACCAGGCAAAAATTTCCCAGTGCTCACGGAGGAATTCGACGAGCGCGAGTTCCTATGCGGGACTCAAGTTGTTGGCGATGAGGGCCGTTTTGGCGGGATCTGTCGGATGGACCTGCACCTTCTTTGTGTGCACAGATGAGTCGAAGGAGAGATCAGGTGAGCTTGGCCTACTCGGGGCAGGCAGGCTATTGTCTGTCGTTTCCTTCAATCGCGCGAGCTCCTTCTGCATGCCGAAGGACTGGGAGATTCTGTTGAATTCCCTGTCGCAACTGTCAGATCGCTCAAAGCTTCCGTTGATCGTGATGACGCCGTTGGGACCTGGCATTTTCATCTGCAGGTAGGTGTAGTGGGGTACCGCCATGAACCTAGCGAACGCGACGCGTCCGAGGATGCAGTGGTATTGTGAGGGCCAGTCGACGACCTCAAAATCGATGCTCTCGCGCCAGAAGTTCCTTGGCATGCCGAATATGACGTCGAAGTTGATTTTGCCCAGGGGGTATACGCCCTTCCCTGGGACGATGCCGTGGAACGTTGTGTTGGATGCCTCTAAGAAAGTTAGAGGGATCCTCATTGCTCGCAAGGTACTCGCGAATATGAGGTTGATGCTACTTCCGCCATCCATGAAGACGCGACTCATGTCGAAGCCTCCAATTTGCGCCTCGAGTACGAGGGGGCAATGGCCTGGGCGAGGTACTTGAGGCGGGTGGTCTCGTTTATCGAAGGTGATGCACGACTCACTGCCACTGAGGTACTCAGTGGTGGATGGTGATGTGTGCGTGGCCAAGTTGACTTGGCGAGTGATGGCTTTCTTCACCCTGTTGGAGGGGCGCCCCTTTTGGATCATCATGGTACCCATAGCCCGTGGGTACGGGTCTCCTCCGTGGTGCTGGTCCGGTGCAGCCCCGTTCGGGGGTGGCCCCGGTGGTGGTGGCGGTGCGCCATGTGCCACGGCGCCTGGAGCGGCCCCGTAGCCTCTTTCGACTGCGTTGCGGTTCATCCAAACCAATCCATCATGTAGTTTGAGGAACTCGCGGCAATCCTTGAGGAGGTGGCTGGACTTTCTCTTGCCGTCATGCTTGTCGATGTAGAAGTGTACCGTGCATGGTCCGGACAAATTTTCCTCGATGGAGGTCGCGGGTGCCTCGTCGCGAGTGTGGCTTTGCCACACTTGCATGGTTTTCCCAGAGTCGCGGTATCCACCGCTACGGTATCCGTTGTTGCGGTTGTCGTCGTGTCTATCGGCGTAGCTGGCTGTGACCATGTTGACGTCGCCACGGTCGTCGTAGATGCGCATGCGGTGTTTGCCTCGGCGGTCGCGTCTGCGTTCGAGTTCTGCCTCGTCGGAGTGAGCGCGGTTCTTCACCGAATCTTCTCCATCAGCCCACCGATTCACGATCTCCATCAGGTGGTCGATGGTCTGGGGCTTTGAGCGGCCCAGCTCCTCCCTGAGCTCTAGACGACGGACGCCACCGTTGAATGCGTCAATCGCGTGGTCTTTCGAGATGTTTTCCGCAGAGTTCTTGATGATGGACCACCTTCGGATGTATGAGCGCAGCGATTCGCCAGATCTTTGCTGGCAGCATCTCAGTTCTTCGATTGATGCGCGCCGTTTGTACGTGCCTTTAAAGTTGCGCACGAAGCTGTAAACCAGCTCATCCCAACTGCGAATGGATCCACGTGGGAGGTTATTGAGCCATGCTCGGGCTGCGCCCTGTAGCTGTAGCTGCAAGCATTGCATGGCAGTACTTCGACTGCCTCCGTGGAGCCTGACGGAGGAGATGTCATCCTCTAGCCAGATTTTAGGGTCCTGTAGACCGTCGAACTTCGGATTTTCCGACGGAAGTTTAAACCCCTTAGGCATTCGCTTCTGCCTAATGGATCTGCTGAAGCATCTGGCGCCGCAGAGTTCCCCATCTGCCTCTTCCGAGTCAGTCGACCGAGCACGTCGTGCTCTTGATTTGTCGATCTTGTGTTGTGTGAGGTCGTTGCACGCATCGTAGTCGCGATTGTGTCGCCGTGAACGACGGCGTCGAGACAGGTCGTGATTGTCATCGCTGGATGAGGGCGAGGAGTAGCATTTTGCTAGCGCCTTGCCCTTTTTGGGTCTGGTACCAGCTCCTTGTCGAGGGCGGCCTCGATTAGCTCCAAACCCACGATCGTAGATCGGTGCATGGCGGTTCGGGGATCTCTAGACGGTGGCTGGTTGTTGAGGAGGTACATGGTGGCTGCTGTCACCGCGGCCTGCAGTGTCCTGGGGACCACGTTGCCTCTCGTGTCGACTGTCATAGAGCCGAAGTCGAGGACTTTCGCGGTGTCTATGCGCTCTTGTTCGGTGAGGTGAGCCATTCGCGACTGCCTCTTCTTGGCGATGTACTCGTTGCCTCGTGAGGAGGATCCTCCGTAGGAGGAGAGCCCAGCGCGACGAAGGCTCGACTCGTCCGCCGCCTTCTTACGCGCCTCAAGTTGCGCCATTGCTTGTTTTTGGCGCGTGAACTCTTCTTTTAGGAGCCAGTGGTAGCCCATCAGTAGTTCCTGCGGGGACCCGAGGGGTAGCGGTCTACCTCGTAGGGTCTCGCGGCAGCGCTCCCACTCTTGCTCGTTGAGCTTGATTACGACGCGTTCGCCGGTTTGCTCATTGATTATACTGGGAGGTTCGACTCCTCCTCCGTTGGCGCCGTTACCGCCGTTGCCGCCGTTGCCGCGATTGGCGGAGGTGTCGCCTGCGTTAATGACGGTGCACATGAAGTGATTGGGGAAGCTGCTGCTTCCACAACTTTCAGATTCAGAACCGTAGGTTCCATCTTCTGTGGCTAGATCGCTCAGATCGGAGTCGCGACTGCTGTCACTGATCGTGTTCCCGACTGCCACCGGAGCATTGAGCTCACTGAGGGTGCCGATGGATGGAGGGAACCATGATTTCGGGGCAATCGCCGGTGTCGTCGGTTGATCAGGCATGCGAAGCGTGCCCATCTGACCAACCTGGAAGCGGAAGCTCCCAATCGCCATGCTAATTCCGTCGCCCACGGATTCGAAGGCCGGGCGGGTGGCCGGCGTGTGGACGGTGAAGTCAAAGGCGCCAAAGAGCTGGCGCATCTCCGCTGTTGCGGAGTTGTAGATCGCAGTTGATGGGGCCGAAGAAGCCGCAGCATTAGCACTCCCAATTCCCACAGACGGCGCCAATTGACAAGGGTTTAACTCATCAATGCCCATTGTTATGGACTTGGGTTTTGGAGAAGGAGGGAGTGCTGGAAACATCTATTGGCTAGCAAACAAGCACACAGGGGACAAAGGATTTACCCAGGTTCAGGCCTCGTAGAGGTCCCTACTCCTGCTTGTCTGCTCGTGGAATTATCAAAGGAGTCGAAAGTTACAATGGTGCACAGATGCAATCTGGCGAAAGTTGTGGAAACTAGGGTTGTGTGTGTCCTCCTCGCCGCCCCCTCCTAGCCTTTATATAGATAGGCTAGGTCTCGGGTAGCAGGTCGAGTCGGTTACAAGTTAGGGTTTTCCTCTTCAAACTGTCTATCTTTAGCTTCTTCTTGTCTCTCAAGCAATCGAGAGTCCGCAGGTTACTCGAGTCCTTTCGTCTGGGCCTTGGCGACACCGTGGGCCTGTACGTATTTAGACCGTATATACCAAGCTCGAGTACCTATAGGGTATACCCATGTCAAAGAGTAACCCTAAATGATTAAGCCCTTGTTTTCCTTTTAGTTTTTTCATCTTATTTGCAGGAACAAGATCTAGAGATACAAGATTTAGTCTAGGACTAGATTAGTAGTATAGCTTTTACTTGTACCCTGCTTTTATTTATTCCTTTTGTAAAGACTCCTGTAAAGATTTATTATAAGGAAATAAAGTTGTATTTCCATTATATTTAATCTTCTACTTTTGATGTATTTATTACAATTTGTAATGTTGTGATATAATCAGGAAATAAGAATTCATTACTTGTCTCATTTTCATTTCTCAAATCCTTATTGTTGTTTACTATATCTATGACTCAATCAAATAATGTTAATATAGTATTTTGGGAAAAAAATTAATATTCCTAACTTCCAAATCTTAAATACTTTCAAATTGATTTAAATTTCAAATTTGAGTTCATAATTACTTCCCCCAAAACTAATAATTCCTAAAGGTCATGTCAAAATTCATAGCAATCACTAACAAGAGCTATTCCTACCTCCAGTTAGCGAAAGAAACTCCGATCCTTTTAGGTTTTTGTTTGCAAAAAAATTTACCCTAATTTTACAGATGCATGCATGCACAGACTTAGATTCCTATTTCTACCCTTCGTTTGATCCTAATGCTGGGATGTTACAGACTTTCCCCCTTAAATTAAACTTCGTCCTGAAGTTTTTGGATGTGTACCTGAATAGTTCTGTATATACTTCCCTCAAGTCATCCTCTGTCTCCCATGTGGATTCTCGCTCTGGTTGATGTTCCCACTGTACCTTGCAGTATTAGATTGCCCTGTTTTATTATCAAAAACTATGCCCATCAGCCTTCACAGGTTGACCAGAACTTCATGGAGTTCCTTTCCTGCCGTGTTCGTAGCTCCTTCCCGGAACAGGGAGTAACATGTCACAATTCTTACACTCTGCAGAGGTGCGTTGCTTTACCCATGAGAGATCAACTCCTTGTTGCACAACCGGGCGTACTTTCCCATCCACAATTCTGTGATGTGGGGCCTAGTAGGTGATCCAAGCTAATCGCTACCCTCTCCGTGACCCCATATGTCTGCACAATCCTCCAGGGCTGACTACACCTCCGTTAAGCCCCCGTTTTGGGCAAGCTACAACCCTGGTGAGTTCTCGAAGACTCTATGAGCTGGTGATGCCCCTGGCAAGCTCCATAAAGGTCCGACCATACCTCCGACAGCCACTCATAGATAATCTAGACACCAAAATCGTGGGGCCTAAGGGTGCCCACCCATATGCTAGATCCACACAAGGAATCGCAGCGTCACGATAAGGGGGCTACCGGGCTACGGTACCAAAGTTCCCGGGCGAGTGCACCGCGGTATCTAAGTTGCCTGAAATTGCTGCGTTTCGAAATGTTGGGCCGCCAACTACTGAGAGGGGCCATTTCGATGGAAACTCATCTCACCCCTACCAAATCCAAACATTCCGTGAAACTGCCCCGTGAAGTAGACGGTCGGGACCCTCATGTCAGTAATATTTCCGTGACGCGAGCGCCAACGCGGCAACCACGTAGGCTAAACGAGAGACTAAAGGAGCATGGTGCGTTGACCAAATTCACAAATCCACTCCCTCCCTCCTTTCGCATGAACCCTAGCACCAGCGGCGTCGAAATCCCCTCTCCAACCAGAATGATCTCTTCAAGCATTTGACTTTCGGCGCCAAGTTGCTGCGCCTACTCGCTGCTACCGAGCTCTAATGCCGAATGTCGTGCCATCCATTGCGACGATCTAGCCTGCCTCTACAGAGGACGAGCTGAGCAGCGCGAAGGATGGCAGATCCATTTTCCGAGGAAGAAGTACTTCTGGCTAATTGCGGGTGAGCTACTCTTCTCTTTGCTATTCGCACTACCTATAACTTCTAGCTGGCTATTGGCATTACAGAGATATATCGAACATAGAATTGTTTGCTAGCACGACGCTGACAAACAATTCTTATCTTTTGTCTCCAATTTTCTGTCAAGTAGGATCTCCGCTCAACCCAAATACACGGTTCTGGTCACCATCTGTGGCTACCACATTAAATTAGCAGATGGGAAGAGCACGTGAAATCAAGCTCGCAATCTGAAGATGGAAGTAGTGCCTGTGCAGTTATGCACTATCCCTGGTTTGGTTGCTGCTGTGCGTGAACTTGTTGAAATGAGGCCGGAGTAGACTGCACGGTTCAACTTCATTGATGCATGAGGCTTCACGGTTCCTATAACGTGTAACAATCAGCTAATTGGGTTGATGAAACAGTATGCTAGGCTTCGAACGGTTATGCTGATTTGTAACATACTGGATGAGGAAGCTCCTTCTACTAGGAGTCGCCCAACTATTATTGGGCAGGGAGGTCTAACTCGAACCCCTGCTATTGTTGAGAAAAATGTGGTTCCTCGTCCACGACATGCTTCTATCAGGCAACCTCCTCGTAGGGTCCCCATATCGCCATTGTGGCAAACTCTGCTCTAGAATCTACTGGTACTAGTCGTCCCCGTGGTGTTGTTGCTCCGGCTACTGCTGACCCAATCCATGCCGCTGTTGAGCAAACTAAGGCTTCCGGAGGCTGCCCCGCTGTTGTTGCCAAGACCTCTTCCTTGTGTGCTCCTCCTCCTTGAAACCGTCCTCAAGTTGTGCGAACCCGTGCTCTGGAATCTGCTAGTACTTGTCGTCCTCGTGTTGTTGTTGATTTGGCCGCTGTTGACCCAATCCCTGCCGCTGTTGAGCAAACTAAGGCTTCCGGAGGCTGTCCCACTGTTGTTGCAAAGACTCATGCCTTGTGTCCTCCTCGAACCCATGCTCAGGTTCAGCGAACTGCTGGTCTGGAGCTAGCTCATGGTCTGGACTCTGCTAGCACTCGAAACACTATTGTTGTGGGAACTGCTCCTGATCATCGATGTGGCATGGCAACAACTGATCCTATTGTGGCTGCGTTAGAAGGGGCCCTTCCTATCCACCATGTAATGTAGCTCCCGCTGCTAAGGGCCCTTGCCTTGCTCCTGGTCCTGGTACTTCCATCGACGTTGATCCAGCTAATGATGACGCTGGTGATGGCAGCGGTGGCATTGGGGCTGGGTCTGATGGTGCCGCTCCACCTCTCGAACCTCTTGGAGGTTTCTATCCTGAAGAACCTGATGATGGCAAAGTAATCGTTCATATCGGTGTCGCGGATTATACTGCAAAATTAGATGATGGCACAAAAAAATTCTATGACGAGTTTGACATAATCCTTGGCAGATACGATCCTGAAGTGGTAGAGTTATCTGACCTGATGGCATCGTTACGTGTGAAGGTGCTGTGGGGGTCCTCCCAGGAAGCACGTTTGTTATATTTTGGTTACAGGAGCAAAAGGGCTATCAAAGTGAAAGATACCAGGGATTTAGTCGTACCGTTAACAAGGAAACATTATAGGGGTGAAGTGTACTTCAAGTTGATAGTGCAAATGGTTGGAGAGGAATTGGAACTCGACAATAGAGATGATGGACTTTTAGAAGGCATGCGTGACCTGATCCATGGCATCACTGGGGCTGGTGCGACTGAGGGTAGCTTCGAACAGAGGAGAGTGTTACAGAGCAGCGTCATAAAGAGGAGCAGGAAGAGCATCCCCAGAAAGGGCACCCCGAAGAAGAACGTCACCAAGGAGACCACGCCAGAGAAGAGGACGCCCAAGAGTCTAATGAAAAAGGGGACCACGCCATAGAGGACACCCCTGAGATCCAGTCAAAATGCCACACTGAACGGTAGCAGCAAAAACTCTAAGAGGGCTAGCACGGTGGTGAACACTCCCAGGAGTGGTAGCAAAGAGGCGAAGATGGCCAGCACGGAGGCACCCACACCTAGTGTAAGCAGAAAAATACTAATTTGGAGCGGAACACGCCGGTGTCAGGGAATAATGCCAGCACGAAGGAGAACACGCCCAATAGTAGCAGCGAAAGGGCTAATTTGGAGCAGAACACACCGCTAAGGTCAGGAAATAATGCCAGCACAGCTAATTCGAAGAAGAACACGCCACAGAGGTCAGGCAATAATGCCAGCACCCTAGAGCCAACCTCCGTGAGGGGAGGCAGTAAGGAGATCACACCCAAGAGCGGCAGCAAAAAGCCTAGTTCGATGAGGAATGGAATGCAGATGTCAAGCCCTACTGATACCATCAGGAAAGATTACATCAAGAAGGAGGATGTACACAGGAAGAGCAAGAGGGTTCTGTACAGTCAAGATGAAATTGATTCCGACTGCTGTTTTTCCACTAAAGTACCTGGGATGTGTGCAAACGTAACACCACCCCATGTGGTTGCATCAGAACCAACCGCGTGTCTTGGAGAAAACAGAGTTGCCGGTGAGGTGGATTGGGGCAATGTTCTGGTCCATCCCGGTGGAGACGATGGAGCAGCCCCACCCATGGGAGTCAATATAATGTGTGCAGTACTAGGCATTAGAGACGATGGCGAGGATTCTGAATCAGATGAAGAAGAAGGCATTTTAGAGGATCAAGAATCTGGTGATGATGAAATAGACGAGGAACTTAACAATGAGGCTGGTATTCCAGTCGATGATTTGGGTGTTGAAGTAGAAGAAATGAAACATGACCACGAGTATCCTATAATTTCAGGAGCATGCATGAGTTCAGGATGTCGTTCTAGCATTTTTGTATCAAGGGGGAGTTCGACGTTAATCAACTGAAGAACACTGCCGAGAGGTATGAGGCCGTTTGCAAGTTAACATGGATGAATGGACGGTTCGAGGTACATTGTCCATGGAGGATCACAACAAGAGCCTTACCTGCGTCGAATGCAATTAGGGTACTGGGGCAATGAATGCAGCAAACCATTAGAACTCTCTCTCTTTTCACTCTATAACTACAATTGATGTGCGATATCTTTCTGGCAACTAGTCGACTCCGCTTATCTTTTAAAAATGAATATATGTTGCAGGTGAACAAAATGGGCCCTCCACACATGTGTCCGATAGACAACAAACTGAAATCCTCAATGGCTGATACAGAGTGGGTGGCTATGCAATCTATGTCCATACTAAAGGATAACCCTAAGGAGACCGCGAAGAATATTCATACTAGCCTCGGTTCTAAATACAACATTGTCCTTCCGTATTACACGGTTTGGAAAGGTAAAGAGAAAGCTCTGGGTGTCATGCACGGGGATTGGACCAATAGCTTCAGGATGCTGTACAACTTCAAGGTGGAGGTACAAGCTAGGTGTCCGGGGAGTGTTGTGGAGATTGGCACCGAATCAGAAGGTGGTAAAATATATTTCAAAAGATTTTTCATGGCGCTTAAACCTTGCATCCAAGGATTCAAGGACGACTGTAGGCCGTATCTGAGTGTAGACATCACTGTCCTAACTAGCAAATGGAAAGGATGTCAGCCATCTGCCACAACACCATGGTCACAACTGGATGTTCCCAGTGGCATTCGGGCTGTTTGAAACAAAAAGGAGGAAAACTGGGTCTGGTTTATGAGGCAGCTCAGGAGATCAATAGGCCACATGGATCCATTGGCTATATCCACGGATGCATGCAAAGGGCTGATGAATGCAGTGAAGGAGGTGTTCCCGCGAGTTGAAGGTAGAGAATGCCATGCCCATATGATGCTCAACTTGTACTCACACTACGCAGACATCGTATTTTGTTACATGTTTCCCGCTGCTAGAGTTTACAAACCTAGTAGCAGCGAATATTTCATGAGCAAGATTTTTGTTGAAGCCCCTGAACTTCCAGAGTACTTAGCCATCCATCATTCGCAGCTATGGAAGAGGAGTCAATTCAACCCTGACATCAAAGTTGATTACATAAACAACAACCTTGCAGAATGCCTGAATAACTGGGTGAAGGACATAAAAGTGCGTCCTGTTCATATCTTGATGGACAACATACGTGGTATGATCATGAAGCTATTAAATATAAGGAGAGAGATTGGTAGGAGACTTAGAGGACATATGCTACCGCCAGTTGTACAACAACTACACAAGAGAAGCCGAGGACTTGCTCATCTTAAGGTTCTCCCGTCAACCAGCAAAAGCTGTGAGGTGGTCGATATGTCCAAGAGTGGCAAAAGGGATGTTGTGAACATCCAACTGCGAGAATGCAACTACTTAGAGTGGCAGCATACCGGGAAACCTTGCGACCACACATTGGCCTTCTTGGTGAAGAAAAGAACTCTACCACATTTGGATCAATATTTGTCAGACTACTACTCTATGGAAAAGTTCAGAGCTACGTACGCTGGATCCGTCAAGCCATGTACAAACCCATCTCAGTGGCCTCAAGTCCAACTGTCTTTCGAGCTTTGCCATCCAGTTACAAAAAGGGGCAGAGGAAGACCTTAGGTGAATAGGTTTAAGAATTTTCTCGAGAAGAGGGGTTCGGCTTTCTATGCTACAAAGAAGGGCAAAAACAGATGCAAGACCTGCCATCTTATAGGCCATAGAGCAGTAGGTTATCCCCTTAATGCTCCCAAACCTAGGTATGAGATGGTACATTCACACAAAAAATTGTTTATAGTCTGTAGATATAAGGTAGTAATCCATGTACTGTTCTTTTTACAGGAAGCACAAGGTAAGAAACGAGACAGTCGACTCAGTGATTTTGCTGCGGGAAGAAAACCAAAACGAGTGGAGTGATGATACTGGACAAGATTGTGATGCTGATTTGCCTGACTTCCCTCGACCCGGAGATGCAGGGTACGTGAAGGTAAGAAAATTGGCACCCAGTAAGAGGAAGAAGGCAGGAGATGAAGAAGCCAATGGACGTGAAGGCAAGAGGAAGAAAGTTGGCACCCAAGCAGAGAAAGAAGGCTAGCAGTGTAGAAGCCTAATGATGTATTGAACTTGAACCTATATATGTAGTTCGGTTAAACTCTGGAGTTGTGTGCGTGGAACTTGTCGTGAAACAATTTACCTCCCGTACTTGGAGTAAAATGTATCACGACTTTAGGATTGGATACGGCCGAGGCCACTAGTTGAATCCAATATTGTGACTGTGCCACTACTATCTGAACAATCGTGATAGCTGAGCGGTTAAGGGGTCTCCTAAATCGATGGGTGTTAGTGGCACATACATGAATTATTTATAGGCGCTTAATAAATCCCTTCTATTGGCATTTCACTTATGATAAGTTTCTGGGCTGAAAAACAATTTCTAAGCTGGCTGCTACACTCCATGAAGCAACAACTTATTTTAGCTGCTAGACAACGACATGGCAACATAACCTGCAAATGCAACAAATAATTCCTAGATATGAGAAAATTGTTTCCACTATCTGGCCTAATCTTGAGCCCGTCTGTCTCACCACCTCCCTGTCCCTGCCCTCTCCCCTGCACCTAGCGAAGCTCCCAGATCTCTCGCTCCATCGCACGAATCTCCTCTTTCTTGTCCCACACAGCATCACGCAGATCCTGAACAAGCTCTTTGTGAAAACCTGTCAGTGGCTTTTTGATCCACACAAACTTGTCATAGCCAGTCCCCCTCCCTTCCTACGAAGTAGATCGAAGGAAACAAAAAAAAGAATTACATTACACTTTTTGGATCCGGGTTACCATTGTACCTACAGTACGAACTTACCGCTCTGATGCTGCAGTTGCTAAATTTTCCTGCAGTATTTTCGTCGGTCCACGAAATGCATATCGGCATCTTCTCACCGCACAAACACAACATATCGGGGTAGTAATCGTAGGGCGCCCCCCGGTACCTGATGGGGGCACCCGCCTGATGGCGTTGAGCCGACCCTGATTCCGCCCGAGACGAACTACATGAGCTGCGAGCCATGAGCGAGGGCAGATAAAAGAGGATCCTTTGGATGTTAGGGTAGTGGTGAAGCGTGATTTATCCCCACTTAATAACTCGGGCAGAATCCTACCATCCACATTCGGCTGACAGGTGGGGGACCTAGCGTGTGGACTTGTCAACCAAACCTCGCGCCTTCGTGGTTCAAAGGCCCTCTCGCACGCATTGGACGAAATTTTTAGGCACCTTGCCCGCGTACATATCACTAGGAGGCCTTGCTCAGGAACCAGACATGCCTGGCCCACAATGTTACTCCCTCTTGGGAACTTGTCATGGCTCGTGCCGACAGATCCATCTGCTCCAATGCTTCCGGTAGGGCTCGCCGCGACGGATCCACCCCAAGATCCTACCGTCGCAGTATCAAATAGCCATGGTTTCTTGAGAGGAGTGATGACGCTACGTATCTGAGCTTGGCCCATCCTACATGTAGAAGGACTGATGCGGCGTCGAGCTCGAGCAGGAGCCGCCAGGCGCGACGGCGCTCGGTCCACGCCAACCCCGTCACCTTCGTTATTGTCGATTCCGATGTGGAGGATGACGGGGACGAAGCTGTGCAGAACGCCATTGTTGCCTCCTTGACGAAGGGCAAGCCACAGGCGGGAGTGGATGTCGTTGGGAAGGGCACGATGGTGTCACCAATCGAGGTGAATTCCGATGACAGCGTTGTGATGTGGGTTTAGATGTTGTTTAGGATGGTTGCAATTTCGGTTGTGTTTAGTGCGAGTACAATTATTGTAATGGGTTTGTTGGGCTATATTGAGAAATATGTGTAATAGCAGCGCGTGAGTGCTTCCACTTTAGAAATTGTGTCTGTGCCATTTGCATGTTGCATTATCAACGTAGATTACATGTAAACAATCCAACGAAAATCAGATTACAACCATCATACGGGAGTGGCAGGATGGAAGAGAAGTTGGGATAGTGGATTCGAGGGGAAGGAAGAGAAGGGGGGCATGACATTGGTAGGTGGGCCCTCAGAACACGTGACACTGACATGTGGGGCGGGAGCACACGATATTGCTAGTCTGTCCAGAGCAAGCGAACTTTGCAACGTGACAACAACAAGTTGATTGGACAAATAACTCGTCGAATTATTAAGGAGTACTAAAAAACAACAACTGGGGTACATTCGCACAACACGTATGCTCTACGCACCTGAGAAGCATCGCTTAAGTCTAATAGTAACGACATCATAAGTACTACATTTCCCTGTCGGTCTTCTCGATACAAATGTAGAAATGCATCTGCCTGTTCGGTCTAGCACCGACAAGGTACTGAGATGGCACACATAGGATCGACCTTAGGTCCGCATACTCCACCTCCCGCGGTGTCGAGCAGCTCGGCGCCTCGGCTAGCACAAGAATGCTATCGGACGACGGCGGCTAGGCATTCGCCCACATGCGCACCGTGTATACAGGCCAGGCGCACGAGACCGACCTGACGCATACGGCACACACGACGGTGGGCCTGTGTCTGGTTCCCGGAACACCGGCGGTGATGGTCAGGACGAAAACAGAGCCGTCCCCCTAGAAAATTAGCCGGCAACATGCCGAGTCAGTGAATGGCACCTGCTCTTGGAGAAGTTGGGCTAGCCCGTACGAGATCCTAATCACTTCGATCAAGTGCTCCTCTGCAAGGTGGACAACGAGCTCTACCAGCGGGCCGGTGTAGTTGTAGCCTGGCTCCGTGCAGGAGCACACGCCGTGTGGGCATGTGAGCTCGTGGAGCGAGAGCTCGTGGTAGGAGTAACGACGAAAGCATCCTGGGTGGGAGCACACGAGCGGGAACATTGCTGCAAAGTTGCGCGCGAGGATCTCCAGATTCTTGGGCTTCAGCATCTGCAACATCTGAAGTTCGTCGAGAAATCGGAAAAAAGATCAGCAGTTAGATTGGCGAATAGCAGGAATATGTAGGATAAGTTCAAAAGCTTGTAAACTGATTTCTTAGCATGAAGGTAGCGACCCGAGAATTGGCGGATGTCGTCGGCTTGCGGCTACGGCAGGATTGGAGTTAAGTGGGGAAAGTGGCTTCGAGGGGAAGGAAGAGAAGTGCGAGGAGGAAGAGAAGTAATGGGGATGTGACACTAGGATATGGCCCACTCAACTCGTGAGTCGTGACACTCGCAATAGGGGGAGCGCCTGGTGTTGCCAGTTTGTCCAGAGAAAGCGTGGCCAATCATGCCGCAGAATAGCCTACTCACGGATCACTCTCACGAAAAGACCATCCCAATCGTCCAAGCGCCCCGATCGAACGGTATCTAACAATCGTCAAGCTAAACAACTGTGTTAGGGCGTGTCTTCTAGAAGACTCGGTCTAACGGTGGATCCATTGGGGGGCTAAGGTTAGGGCTCTCCTAAGGTTAGGATCCATATGTAGTTTATGGAAATAACACACATCCAATGACACTGGTGGATCCTTATGTGGTTTGTGAGAAGAACACACATGCAATCACACTGGGTGGATCCATATCTGGCTTATGAGAGGAACACACATGCAATGACACTGGTTATATGTGGTTTGTGAAAAGAACACACATGCAATGACTCTAACTGTGGTTAATGGAAAGAGCAGACATGCAATGACACTGGTGGATCCATGTGTGGTTTGTGAGAAGAACACACATGCAATGCCATTGGTTTATCCATATGTGGTTTGTGAAAAGAACACACATGCAATGAGTCAAGTTGATCCATATGTGATTTGTGGAAAGAACACACATGCAATGACTCTAGTGGGTCCATATGTGGTTCATGACAGGATCACACATGCAATGACACTGGTTGATCCATATGTGATTTGTGAAAAGAACACACATGCAATGACTCTAGTGGATCCATATGTGGTTTGTTTAAAGAACACACATGCAATGAACACTGGTGGATCCATGTGTGGTTCATGACAGGAACACACATGCAATGACATTGGTTGATCCATATGTGGTTTGTGACAATAACACACATGCAATGCCATTGGTTAATCCATGTGTGGTTTGTGGAAAGAACACACATGCAATGACTCTAGTGGGTCCATATGTTGTTTGTGGAAAGAACACACATGAAGTGAACACTGGTTGATCCATATGTGATTTGTGGAAAGAACACACATGCACTGAACACTAGTGGATCCATATGTGGTTTGTGGAAAGAACACACCTACCATGCCATTGGTTGATGCATATGTGGTTCATGACACGAACACACATGCAATGACATTGGTTGATCCATATGTGGTTCATGACAGGAACACTAATGCAATGAACACTGGTGGATCCATATCTGATTTGTGAAAATAACACACATGCAATGCCATTGGTTTATCCATATGTGGTTCGTGAAAAGAACACACATGCAATGACTTTGGTGGATCCATATGTGGTTTGTGGAGAGAACACACATGCAATGACCACTACTGGGTCCATATGTGGGTCATGACAGGAACATACATGCAATGACATTGGTTGATCCATATGTGGTTTGTGACAATAACACACATGCAATGCCATTGGTTGATGCATATGTGGTTCATGACAGGAACACACACGCAATGACATTGGTTGATCCATATGTGGTTTGTGGAAACAACACACATGCAATGACTCTAGTGTTGGTTTTAGTATAAGAACACACATGCAATGACTCTAGTGGATCCATATGTGGTTTCTAAAAAGAACACAAATGCAATGACTCTAGTGGATACATATGTGGTTTGTGAAAAAGAACACACATGCAATGAACACTGGTGGATCCATAAGTGGTTTGTGAAAAGAACACACATGTAGTGAACACTTGTGGATCCATATGTGATTTGTGAAAAGAACACACATGCAATGCCATTGGTTGATCCATATGTGGTTTGTGAAAAGAACACACATGCAATGACTCTAGTGGATCCATATGTGGTTTGTGGAAAGAACACACATGCAATGACTCTAGTGGGTCCATATGTGGTTCATGACAGGAACGCACATGCCATGACATTGGTTGATCCATATGTTGTTTGTGACAATAACACACATGCAATGACTCTAGTGGATCCATATGTGGTTTGTGGATAGAACACACATGCAATGACCACTAGTGGGTCCATATGTGGTTTGTGGAAAGAACACACATGTAATAACCACTGGTTGATCCATGTGTGGTTCATGACAGGAACACACTTGCAATGAACACTTGTGGATCCATATGTGGTTCATGACAGGAACACACATGCGATGACATTGGTTGATCCATGTGTGGTTCAAGAGAGGAACACACATGCAATGACATTGGTTGATCCATATGTGGTTTGTGGAAAGTATACACATGCAATGACACTGGTTGATCTATATGTGGTTTGTGGAAAGAACACACATGCAATGACTCTGGTGGATCCATGTGTGGTTTGTGGAAAGAATATACATGCAATGCCAGTGGTTGATCCATATGTGGTTTGTGAAAAGAATACACATGAAATGCCTTTCGTTGATCCATGTATGGTTTGTTGAAAGAACACAGATGCAATGCCATTGGTTGATGCATATGTGGTTTGTGAAAAGAACACACATGCAATGACTCTAGTGGATCCATATGTTGTTTGTGGAAAGAACACACATGCAATGAACACTGGTTGATCCATATGTGATTTGTGAAAAGAACACACATGCAATACCACTGGTTGATCCATATGTGGTTTGTGAAAAGAACACACATGCAATGACTCTAGTGGATCCATATGTGGTTTGTCGAAAGAACACACATGCAATGACTCTAGTGGGTCGATATGTGGTTAGTGACAGGAACACACATGCAATGACATTGGTTGATCCATATGTGGTTTGTGATAATAACACACATGCAATGCCATTAGTTAATCCATGTGTGGTTTGTGGAAAGAACACACATGCAATAACTCTAGTGGGTCCATATGTTGTTTGTGGAAAGAACACACATGCAGTGAACACTGGCTGATCCATATGTGATTTGTGGAAAGAACACACATGTAGTGAACACTGGTGGATCCATATGTGGTTTGTGAAAACAACACACATGCAATGCCATTGGTTGATCCATATGTGATTTGTGGAAAGAACACACATGCAATGACCACTAGTGGGTCCATATGTGGTTTGTGGAAAGAACACACATGCAATAACCACTGGTTGATCCATGTGTGTTTCATGACAGGAACACACATGCAATGAACACTGGTGGATCCATATGTGGTTCATGACAGGAACACACATGCAATGGAATTGGTTGATCCATGTGTGGTTCATGACAGGGACACACATGCAATGACAGTGGTTGATCCATATGTGGTTTGTGGAAAGAACACACATGCAATGCCACTGGTTGATCCATATATGGTTTGCGGAAAGAACACACATGCAATGGCTCTGGTGGATCCATGTGTGGTTTGTGGAAAGAACACACATACAATGCCATTGGTTGATCCATATGTGGTTTGTGAAAAGAATACACATTCCATGCCATTTGTTGATCATGTGTGGTTCGTGGAAAGAACACACATGCAATTCCATTGGTTGATGCATATGTCGTTCATGACAGGAACACACATGCAAAGACATTGGTGGATCCATAAGTGGTTTGTGGAAAGAACACACATGTAGTGAACACTGGTGGATCCATATGTGATTTGTGAAAAGAACACACATGCAATGCCATTGGTTGATCCATATGTGGTTTGTGGAAAGAACACACATGCAATGACTCTAGTGATGGTTTTAGTATAAGAACACACATGCAATGACTCTAGTGGGTCCATATGTGGTTTGTGGAAAGAACACACATGCAATGACACTGATTGATCCATATGCGGTTTGTGGAAAGAACACACATGCAATGACTCTAGTGGATCCATGTGTGGTTTGTGGAAAGAACACATATGCAATGCCATTGGTTGATCCATGTGTGGTTTGTGAAACGAATACACATGCAATGCCATTGGTTGATCCATGTGTGGTTTGTGGAAATAACACACATGCAGTGCCATTGGTTGATCCATATGTGGTTTGTGGAAAGAACACACATGCAATGACACTGGTGGATCCATATGTGGTTTGTGAAAAAAAAATACAGGCAATGACTCTAGTGGTGGTTTTAGTATAAGAACACACATGCAATGACTCTAGTGGGTCCATATGTGGTTTGTGGAAAGAACACACATGCAACGACACTGGTTGATCCGTATGTGATTTGTGAAAAGAACACACATGCAATGCCACTGGTTGATCCAAATGTGGTTTGTGAAAAGAACACACATGCAATGACTCTAGTGGATCCATATGTGGTTTGTGGAAAGAACACACATGCAATGACTCTGGTGGATCCATGTGTGGTTTGTGGAAAGAACACACATGCAATGCCATTGGTTGATCCATATGTGGTTTGTGAAACGAATACACATGCAATGCCATTGGTTGATCCATGTGTGGTTATGGAAGGAACACACATCCAACGCCATTGGTTGATCAATATGTGGTTTCTGGAAAGAACACATGCAATGACACTGGTTGATCCATATGTGGTATGTGGAAAGAACACACATGCAGTGAACACTGGTTGATCCATATGTGATTTGTGAAAAGAACACACATGCAGTTAACACTGGTGGATCCATATGTGGTTTGTGAAAAGAACACACATGCAATGCCATTGATTGATCCATATGTGGTTTGTGAAAAGAACACAGATGCAATGCCATTGGTTAATCCATGTGTGGTTTGTGGAAAGAACACACATGCAATGACTCTAGTGGGTCCATATGTTGTTTGTGGAAAGAACACACCTGCAGTGAACACTGGTTGATCCATATGTGATTTGTGGAAAGAACACACATGCAGTGAACATTGGTGGATCCATATGTGGTTTGTGAAAAGAACACACATGCAATGCCATTGGTTGATCCATATGTGTTTTGTGGAAAGAACACACATGCAATGATGTAACACCCTCAAATCGGCCCTATGCAAGTTTTAGCCCTTTCCGCCAAACCTGGATAGAAACGATTCAAGGACGCCCTCCAGGCACTTTCGTGCGGGTGGAAAACGAAGTAATACCATTACACAGCAGTCCTCGAAGGGACCCACAGAACAGATATATATACAACAACGACTCAACGAGTCAAGAATACAGATATACAGTACAAAGATCCAAATCACCTTGAAATGATAGAGCGTCCGACTACGGACAAGATGCAAATGGGGCTAAGAGCCCTGAAGAATAACCAATGGCGTCCATAACCCTGCCCAGGCCAAGCCGGAAGGGTAACCCTGCTAACAACATCAATCTCAAACCTGCTAAAAACAAAGGGGTGCCGACAAAGGGCAAAGGAAAAATAGGAGCGTCAGTACCGAGGCCAGTACACCGCGAGGCTAGAATTCGGCGGCTCTCGCCTACATAGGTATGGTAGGCTGAAGCGGCAGCGCATCGGCACTAAACAACCTATAGAGACTAGGTATCACTGGCGGCTATTTAGAGAGGGGTAAGAAAGACCTATTCGGATCCTACCTGAAACTAACTCCAAACATACCCATCCTGGTATTCCCCCTCGAGACCAAACGAGGAAGTCGGACCAAGGAACTCACACAGTTGGCAATTTTACTCATTCCGTTATAGTTGCAGCACTTACTAATCAGATATAGATAGCATAGGTCGTTCTGAAGCATAAGTAGTGGGCCGTTTTAATTACCTTTCCGTTGTAGTTGGAACATTTACTAGTCAGATATAATTGTCCTGAGGAATCCCAAAACCCAGCAGTTGTTGGCACTTTTATCACATTCCATTGGAGTTGCAATACTTACTAGGCAGGTATAGCATGTCACAAAACAACCCAGCTCCACCAGTTGTTGGCATTTTTAATATCCATTCCATTATAGTTGCATCTGATTACTAGTCACAAATTAAGTCAAATTTATAGTACTACTTTAATTATGCTTGTCTATGATCGAGATACTGTGCTCCAAGTCGTCCATAACCGCGGACACGGCTTTCAGAAAGTTTTACCCTGCAGGGGTGCACAAATAGCAACACACACTCGATCAACCTCGGAAAAACCAACTCAAAACCCAACGAGGCTTTCACGATAAAGCAATCACAGGATTCATTAATATTTCAGGGGGGCCACCCCATTAAGCTACCCGCAACGAAGTTGGCCAGCTCCGAGACGGACCCAAGGTTTGCGCCAATGGCTGTAAACGTCTGGGAACCCGAAAGTGTGATTGGGCTTGTCGATACCGTGAAAACACTCCGCAATCCTAAACAGTACAGGTGCTCCACGCACAATCTTAAATAAAGCAGTAAAGCATGGCCTAAGTACATGATAGTAACAAAACCCCAAACTAGTTTTTGGCCCCAAGAAATAGAAATGAATCAAGCTCTGGCTAGGGGGGTCCATAAGGCCTCCCGGATGTGGATAGTGCGAATAGTCAAGGAACAGGTATCAAGTACTCGGGTTCTACGGGACACAAGTGAGCGTGGAAGAACCAAATAACATCTATTGCCCACCGATGCCTCTGCATTAGTTATATCTAGCATTTTAATAGTTGTATTTAAAGTCATGATCATCTCCACCATAAACATCTGCCAGCATTCTAACAACTGTGGTACTCGACAACACGAGACCGCACCTGAGCAAGCAACTACGACTCGCAGGGCCAACTATTTACCATACAGCAGGTATTAGGAGGTGTCCATGGCAATATAGAGGCTGCACGGGATATAACTGGTGCACGAAAGCTAAAGCATCGCCACACGGATATCAATATATCAAAAGGAGGAAATAAAGACTATAAAAGCAAAATAGGTAGAAGGGGAAGAGATGCTCGCCTAGAAAACACTGCCGACGGATCATATCCGGAGAACTTGTCGATACTTGCATCCACTCATCGGCCTAATCCGCGAAAAGCAAACACTAGAAGGAACACCGGATGCAATATTTAATACTTCGGCAGAAGATCCGGTATGATTATGATATGATGCATGACATGGCAAAGATGCGATCCAATTAGGCAATATTAAGCGGAACCGGGGTCCCGACAATTAATTAACGGTTCAAGTTATTTAGAAAACCCGCAATTTAAATGTTGGCTTAATACGAACATGGCATCGATTCGCTACACCAATTTAAGTGGAGTCCGGAATAAGCTAGAATAACCCGTATATGGACTCCATATTTAATTTAGGTGAATCGTCTAAATACCCAGCAACAATGAGATGAAAGATTTAATGCAACAAGTATATATCATATTATAGAAAATATGGTCTAGGGACGGGAGCTCACGGTCCGGTTCGAAGTCAGAGAGATAGTCTTCAGAGTGTCGTGCAAGTAGAGGAACTAGCCGATGCCGTGAAAGTAGCTGTATTGACACCTTCTTCGTATTCCCGGAATGGAAGTAGTCAAATTGGACACCGATAATAAGAAAACATCATCAAATCTCATGCTGGAATTTGGTCGAACAGCTTACGTTTAGAGCAGAGTAGGAACGCTACCTTCAGGTGACCAGCCGAACTGTAGTCTATCGAGGCACGCTCGGAAGAACATGTGGCCGACTCGACGGCTCTCCGGCCGAGGCGCTGCCGCTGCACTGACTGGGAGGCAGCAGTGATCAAGCGGCGCCTTGCCTCACAATACTGTATCAGGTGGAGCTGTCTGCCTTGCTGCTGCGGTCGATCCGGAGCGGGTGAAATACACGCGGCCAAGTGAACACGGGGAGCGGTAGCAGATGAGACGTGAAGTAGCCCCGCTGCTGTTGCTGCTATGGAACCTAGTGGCTAGCCGACGCGTGGCCCAAGCATGGCTGGTCGGCCGGGTGTTCCCGCGTACACGCGCATGCGCTGACCAGCGATAGGCAGCTAAAGCGAGTGGAGCACGGCGGCAGAAGGCAGGTGGAGCTGCAGCGATTGAATCTGGCGGTGGAAAAATTGGTGGATGCATGGAGCTGATTGAACTTGGCGTGCATCAATTGGGGCAAAGAAATTGATTGGTGGGTTCAAAAGATTAAAGCATCAGGTCACGATGGGATCTAGTGCTCGCGTTGCAAAAAGATTGGAGCTGCTACCTGCTATCTGATGTCTAGTGTGCAGACCAAGGGAACATGCATCTACAGATCGAGCTCGCTGCTGGCTCAGGTAAAAAGGAGCACGACGGTGTAGAGCAATTGGACAACAGGGATTGGGGAATTTTAGATTTGATGGCTAGGGTTTGGGAGAAACAAGGGGAATGGGCTATTTATATAGTCCAAAGTAGACTAGATGAGACTAGTTTTGGGCCAAAACTTTAGACAGGCTTTTTGCCTGTTTTATTTTTAGTAAAAAAAGAAAAACTTTTATGGTCACGTAATAGACCGAAAAATATTGTTTTGTTTTAAAATAACAAAGACAGATGACGGCTTAATATATATTATACCGTACGGATATTTTAGAAAAATAAAATACGGTGTTTCCAAAAATGCTCTTAGGCTTAGGAAAATGCACGAAAAAAATGCATGATATGGTTTGAACCAATGAAAGAGGCAATGAGATTACTTTTAGGATTTAAATAAAAGAAAAGCTCAAAGAATTCTGAACAAGAAGAACGGTACATAGGAAGATGGTGTAGATAGATAGAGACAAGAGCACTAGGATTTAAATAGAACAAACTTGAATGGATAAACCACATATTCCTATGGGCATGATTTAAATCCAAAGCAAATAAATAAGAACCCATATAGACAATGTATGGTATATTTTAGGCAAGATAATATGGATAATATATGATGGCAAGGATCCACACAAATACATATGGCATAATTAAATCCAAGCAAATCGAAGAAACCCATATGGTACCATGTGTGGTGGAATATGGAGAAAATTCATAGGGACCAGATGTAGCAACATGTTAGTGATGGAAATGAAAATGAAGAGATATGCCCTCAGCTCAAATTGGGCACTTAGCATATATCAAAAATCAAATACAATTTAGTACGAACCCAAAATCAAAGACATGTATAATGGATAGGAACAAATGCAAGCCAATAATAAAAGGCAAGATTTAATATGATGCCCAAATGCAATGTGGCATGATGACATGGGCATGCGGTCATGATGATGCGCAACACAAAAACACAGCGATTTTCTAGTAGTGGTTTTAGCGGGATGCCACAAATGACCACTAGTGGGTCCATAAGTGGTTTGTAGAAAGAACACACATGCAATGACCACTAGTTGATCCATGTGTGGTTCATGACAGGAACACACATGCAATGAACACCGGTGGATCCATATGTGGTTCATGACAGGAACACACATGCAATGACATTGGTTGATCATGTGTGGTTCATGATAGGAACACACATGCGATGACTATGGTTGATCCATATGTGGTTTGTGGAAAGAACACACATGCAATGACACTGGTTGATCCATATGTGGTTTGTGGAAAGAACACACATCCAATGACTCTGGTGGATCCATGTGTGGTTTGTGGAAAGAACACAGATGCAATTCCATTGGTTGATCCATATGTGGTTTGTGAAAAGAATACACATGCAATGCCATTGGTTGGTCCATGTGTGGTTTGTGGAAAGAACAAACATGCAAGACCATTAGTTTATGCATATGTGGTTCATGATAGGAACACACATGCAATGACAATGGTGGATCCATAAGTGGTTTGTGGAAGGGACACACATGCAGTGAACACTGGTGGATCCATATGTGATTTGTGAAAAGAACACACATGCAATGCCATTGGTTGATCCATATGTGGTTTGTGGAAAGAACACACATGCAATGACTCTAGTGCTGGTTTTAGTATAAGAACACACATGCAATGACTCTAGTGGGTCCATATGTGGTTTGTGGAACGAACACACATGCAATGACATTGGTTGATCCATATGTGGTTTGTGGAAAGAACACACATGGAATAACTCTGGTGGATCCCTGTGTGGTTTGTGGAAAGAACACACATGCAATGCCATTGGTTGATCCATGTGTGGTTTGTGCAACGAATACACGTGCAATTCCATTGGTTGATTCATGTGTGGTTTGTGGAAAGAACACACATGCAATGCCATTGTTTGATCCATATGTGGTTTGTGGAAAGAACACACATGCAATGACACTGGTGGATCCATATGTGGTTTGTGAAAAAAAACACATGCAATGACTCTAGTGCTGGTTTGAGTATAAGAATCCACATGCAATGACTCTAGTGGGTCCATATGTGGTTTGTGGAAAGAACACACATGTAATGACACTGGTTGATCCATATGTGTTTGTGGAAAGAACACACATGGAACGACTCTTGTGGATCCATGTGTGGTTTGTGGAAAGAACACACATGTAGTGAACACTGGTTGATCCATATGTTATTTGTGGAAAGAAAACACATGAAGTGAACACTGGTGGATCCATATCTGCTTTGTGAAAAGAAGACACATGCAATGCCATTGGTTGATCCATATGTGGTTTGTGGAAAGAACACACATGCAATAACACTGGTTGATCCTATGTGGTTTGTGGAAAGAACACACATGCAATGACTCTGGTGGATCCATATGTGGTTTGTGGAAAGAACACACATGTAATGCCATTGGTTGATCCATGTGTTGTGAAACGAATACACATGCAATGCCATTGGTTGATGCATGTGTGGTTTGTGGAAGGAATACACATGCAATGCCATTGGTTGATCCAAATGTGGTTTGTGGAAAGAACACACATACAATGACACTGGTTGCTCCATATGTGGTTTGTGGAAAGAACACACATGCAATGACTCTGGTGGATCCATATGTGGTTTGTGAAAAGAACACACATGCAATGACTCTAGTGGGTCCATATGTGGTATGTGAAAAGAACACACATGTAATGACTCTAGTGGATCCATATGTGGTTTGTGGAAAAGAACACATATGCAATGCCATTGGTTGATCCATATGTGGTTTGTGGAAAGAACACACATGCAGTGAACACTGGCTGATCCATATGTGATTTGTGGAAAGAAAACACAAGCAGTGAACACTGGTGGATCCATATGTGGTTCATGACAGGAACACACATGCAATGACATTGGCTGATCCATATGTGGTTTGTGACAATAACACCAATGCAATGCCATTGGTTAATCCATATGTGGTTTGTGGAAAGAACACACATGCAATGA
Organism: Avena eriantha; assembly: GCA_910589775.1. Classification (NCBI taxonomy): domain Eukaryota; kingdom Viridiplantae; phylum Streptophyta; class Magnoliopsida; order Poales; family Poaceae; genus Avena; species Avena eriantha. Next base: position 43,102,474 of record OU342746.1, read on the forward strand.
CTCTAGTGGGTCCATATGTTGTTTGTGGAAAGAACACACATGCAGTGAACACTGGTTGATCCATATGTGATTTGTGGAAAGAACACACATGCAGCGAACACTGGTGGATCCATATGTGGTTTGTGAAAAGAACACACATGCAATGCCATTGGTTGATCCATATGTGCTTTATGGAAAGAACACACATGCAATGACTCTAGTGGATCCATGTGTGGTTTGTGGAAAGAACACACATGCAATGACCACTGGTTGATCCATGTGTGGTTCATGACAGGGACACACATGCAATGAACACTGGTGGATCCATATGTGGTTTGTGATAGGAACACACATGCAATGACATTGGTTGATCCATGTGTGGTTCATGACAGTCATACACATGCAATGAAAGTGGTTAATCCATATGTGGTTTGTGGAAAGAAGACACATGCAATGACACTAGTTGATCCATATGTGGTTTGTGGAAACAACACACATGCAATGCCTCTGGTGGATCCACGTGTGGTTTGTGGAAAGTACACACATGCAATGCCATTGGTTGATCCATATGTGGTTTGTCAAAAGAATACACATGCAATGCCATTGGTTGATCCATGTGTGGTTTGTGGAAAGAACACACATGCAATGCCATGGGTTGATGCACATGTGGTTCATGACAGGAACACACATGCAATGACATTGGTGGATCCATAAGTGGTTTGTGGAAATAACACACATGTAGTGAACACTGGTGGATCCATATGTGATTTGTGAAAAGAACACACATGCAATGCCATTGGTTGATCCATATGTGGTTTGTGGAAAGAACACACATCCAATGACTCTAGTGCTGGTTTTAGTATAAGTACACACATGCAATGATTCTAGTGGGTCCATATGTCGTTTGTGGAAAGAACACACATGCAATGACACAGGTTGATCCATATGTAGTTTGTGGAAAGAACACACATGCAATGACTCTGGTGGATGTAGGGAAACGGGTAGGCTACACTAGCGTAAAATCAAAATTTTCTACCGCGTCAACCAGGAATACTATTGTCATAGATCACGGGATTACCGCTAGACGCGTAGGTGCAGAACTCGATGAAGCACGTCATGGCAGTGTAGATGTTCTACGTCTCCTCCTTGCCCTCGTCCCACGAGCAGCTTCCCTTTGCGCGGCTCGTCCAAGTGTTGCAGATGCAGCACCTCCGAGGTATCCACACGTCCGGAGTGGAAGCCGTCACACGCCAGACTGCTAGATCTGCACGTGCAACATAGGCGGAAGAGGAGTGGCGGCTGGGTGGAATGCTCAACCCTATTTAGCTCACCCCACTCTCTCTTATATAGGCATCCTTGGTGGGCTTCTACATTAGCATCCCATTAGCAGCCTAAGCCTGGTCTAATTCAGATCCAATCCTCATTAGTCTTCCAGCCCCTAAAGTGTGTGACCCTATAGGTTCATACACGTATAGACATGACACAAGTACACTTACTTCATCAATACTTGGTAGCGGCCTCTAGCAAGACGTGCCAACTCCTAAACGCATATAAAGATCATTCGGACGAACCATCACAAGGTTGAGTACATGTCTTTCCCTTTGCCTCACGATATTTGGTCTAGCTCCAAGCTGACCTCTCTTTCTCGATACTGTGATTCGGAATCCCTTTACTAGGTTAACTCTTAACCATATGTAGCACGGCCATGCATTTCTGGATCCAATCACTCGAGGGGCCCAGAGATATCTCTCTCAAGTAGAGAGGGGCAAATCCCATCTTGATTGACCGATGCCTTGTAGCATGTATCAGGAATAACCCGAAAGCTACCTTTATAACTACCCAGTTACGGAGTAGTGGTTGATAGCCCCAAAGTAGGTCGATCCACATCTCAAGTACATCCGACAATCTCAGGTCTAAGGACAAAACATACATGATGTGTAGAGAGAGCTGCAAGTATTATTGCCAGTCTCATGTTGGATCAGTCCAACCCCATGTTCATAACATGTGCCCACATCATTGGTTTGAAATCTCCATGTCTATGACTTGCGAAACATAGTCACCAACCAATCGATGCGCTAGTCTAATATTCACGTGTGTCTTCACATGAACTCCGACTAGGGGCAACTATTAGATAACCATACAAGTAAAGAGTTTCACAAACAATTCAGATAATTGCCAATCCATACAAGTTGCCTGATATATGGATATACAAGGAACATTATAATAACTCATGGATACATATGAAATACAATCATGTTTATGATTGCCTCTAGGGCATATTTCCTTCAGTCTCTCACTTGCACTAGAGTCAATCTAGATAGTATCTAATACCTATTGCTCTTGTGTGCGCTTCATGCGCAGGCTGCGGGAGTGGCTTAGTCAAGGGATCAACAACATTTGAGTCCGTATGTATTTTGCATAACATGACCCTACCATCATCAATGAACTCACGAATCAGATGGTAACGCATGCGAATATGTTTGTTCTTCTGGTGCTGTATAGGTTCCTTGGCTTGTGCAATAGCACCATTGTTGTCACAATAAACGTCCAAGGGATTGGACGAGCCCTAAACCACACCAAGAGCGATCAGGAAATTCCTAATCCAAACAGCTTCCTTTGCAGCCTCCGAGGCAGCAATATATTCAACTTCTGTTGAAGAGGAGGCCACTGTATCTTGCTTGGAACTTTTCCAGCTCACAGCACCACCATTCATGACAAACACATAACCTGATTGCGATTTCAAGTCATCTAAGTCGTTAAGGTAACTCGCATCTGTGTAACCCTTTACACTGAGTTCAACCTCACCTCCATAAACTAGGAACATATCCTTAGTCCTTCTCAAGTACTTAAGGATATTCTTTACCGTTGTCTAGTGACTCTCACCTGGATCAGCCTGGTATCTGCTCGTAACACTTAGAGCATAGGAAACATCTGGGCGAGTACATGTCATCGCATACATGATGGATCCAATAGCCGAAGCATATGGAACCGTACTCATGCTCTCTCGCTCATCAGTGGTCGAAGGACATTGAGTCTTGCTAAGTTTAATGCCGTGAGACATGGGCAAGAACCCCTTCTTAGCCTCTTCCATGCTGAATTGTTTCAACACTTTGTCAATGTACGTACTCTGGCTTAATCCAATTTGCCTCCTTGATCTATCTCTATAGATCTTGATGCCCAGAATATATGCCTCCCAAGTCCTTCATAGAAAAACTATTTTTCAATGAGGTCTTAACATACTCGAGCATAGGAATGTCATTTCCAATCAGTAATATGTCATCCACATATAAGATTAGAAACACAAGTGATTTCCCATTTTCTTTCTTATACAAACAAGGTTCTTGTTCATTTTTGGTGAAGCCAAACTCCTTTACAGCTTCATCAAATCGAATGTTCCAACTCCAAGATGCTTGCTTCAGCCCATAAATAGACTTTTGAAGTTTGCATACCTTTCCAACATTGTTTGGATCGACAAAACCTTCGGGCTGCATCATATACACGTCCCTAGTAAGGATTCCATTTAAGAAAGCCGTCTTGACGTCCATCTGCCATATCTCATAATCGAAATATGCAGCAATGGCTAGAATGATCCGTATAGATTTAAGCATCGCTACGGGCGAGAAAGTCTCGTCATAGTCAACTCCTTGAACTTGTCGAAAACCTTTTGCAACAAGTCGAGCTTTATGGATGTGAACATTTCCATCCATATCAATCTTATTCTTATAGATCCACTTGCACTCGATGGCTTTAAAACCATCAGGCAGGTCAACCAAGTTCCAAACTTGATTGTCTCCCATGGACTCTATCTCGGATCTCATGGCAATTAGCCATTTCTCAGAGTCTGGGTCCACCATCGCTTCTGCATAGGTCACAGGCTCATCATTGTCTAACAATAATAACTCTCGTGCTTTGCGGAGCCTCGCCGACCTTCGTGGCGGTGGTGCTTCTATTGCCACGGGTTCCTCAACTTGTTCTTCTACAATAGCATCACTCGTAGAAGCATCCCCGACTGGCTCATCTTGAACTTCTTCAAGTTGCACCGACCTTCCACTCGTTCCCTTTGTGAGAAACTCTTTCCCTAGGAAAACACCGCTACGAGCGACAAACACTTTGCCCTCTTCTCGGTTGTAGAAGTAATACCCTAAGGTTTCCCTTGGGTATCCCACAAAAATGCACTTATCTGATTTGGGTGTTAGCTTGTCTGACTGAAGTCGCTTGACTAATGCATCACAACCCGAAATCTTTAGAAAACACAAACTGGGATTCTTTCCAGTCCACATATCATATGGTGTCTTAACTACGGATTTAGACGGTACCCTGTTTAGTGTGAAAGCTGCTGTTTCTAGCGCGTAACCCCAAAATGATAATGGTAAATCCGACTGGCTCATCATCAATCGAACCATGTCCAACAAAGTTTGATTACACCGTTCAGAGACCCCGTTTCTTTGAGGCATTACGGGCGGTGTGAGCTGTGGAACAATTCCGCAACTCTTAAGATGATTGCTAAACTCGTGACTCAAATATTCACCTCCACGATCAGATCGCAAGGCCTTTATTTTCTTGCCACGTTGATTCTCTATCTCATTCTGAAACTCTTTGAACTTTTCAAAAGTTTTAGACTTATGCTTCATCAAGTAAACATAGCCATATCTACTGAAATCACCAGTGAAAGTAATGAAGTAGTGATATCCTCCTCTGGCTGTCGTGCTCATTGGTCCACATACGTCAGTATGTATGAGTTCCAACAAGTCTGTCGCTCTCTCGGGAAACCCCGTAAAAGGCATCTTGGTCATCTTTCCAAGCAAACAAGCTTGACATGTCCCGTATGATTCAAAATCAAACGAAGTTAGAAGACCATCACCATGGAGCTTCTTCATGCGCTTTTCACTTATATGCCCCAAATGACAATGCCATAAATAGGTAGGACTCAAATCATTTGGCCGAAGCCTTTTAGCACTAACATTTTTAACACATGCATTATCTTTAAAATAAATAACCCATTCACAATGGGAGCATCAACCACAAACATAGCATTCTTAGAGATTACACAACCATTGTTTGTACTCGCGAATGAATAACCATCCCTCATCAAACATGAAGGTGATAAAATGTTTCGACCCATACTTGGAATGTAATAACAATTATTTAACTCCATAATAATTCCTGGCGGAAGGTGAAGTTGCATGACGCCAACGAACAATGCAGCAACCCTTGCTTTCTTTCTGACGCGAAAATCCACTTCGCCTTTCTGCACTTCTCTAGTTCTTATTAGCCCCTGCATCGAATTGCAAATATGAGCAACCGATCCGGTATCAAATACCCAAGAGTTAACATAAGAATCTGCGAGAAAAATGTCCACAACATTTACAACAAGCGTACCTAAGTGGGAAGTACTCTTACTTCCACCCTTCTTTAAAGAAGCCTGGTACTTGTTGCAGTTTCTCTTCCAGTGGCTATATTCATGACAAAATAAACACTCAGTGTCTCCTACAGGTCCAGCCTTTTGCTTGGGTGCAGGGTTTGGCTTAGGGATCGTATCCTTAGCCTTGCCCTTCTTCTTCTTCCAAGAAGTGCCCTTTTTCTTGAAGCTAGGCTTGTTCTGCACAGCCATCACATGGCTATGCCCTGCACACTTCTTAATGTCACATTCTTCTATTTTCAGCATCCCACATAATTCATTAAGGCCCCTCTCCACCCCATGCATATGGTAGTTTGAAATGAAATGCCCATAGCTAGATGGAAGAGATGCCAAAATGAAATCAGTGGCCAACTCTTGGCCTAATGGAAAACCAAGTTTTTCCAAAGTCTGACTGTAACCAACCATTTTGATCACATGGGGGCCTACAGCTGCTCCTTCTGCCAGCTTGCATTCCACAAAGGACTTAGCGACATTGTACCTCTCAGTCCTAGCCTGAGTCTGGAACATGTCCTTAAGCACAACGATCATATCGTACGCTTCCTGATCCTCAAACTACTTTTGAAGATCAGGTTCCATGCATGCAAGCATAAGACAACTAACCTCAAGAGATTCATCACATGCTTTCTTGTAGGCATTCTTAAGGGCAGCAGTTGCATTATCAGCAGGTTCATCCGGGATTGGGGTATCTAGAACAGTTTCCTTTTTCTCAGCCCTGAGAACAATTCTCAGGTTATGGACCCAGTCCGAATAGTTTGTTCCATTTAGTTTATCCTTTTCAAGAATCGAACGCAAAGCAAAAGGTGATGAATTGTTCGGTGCCATTGATCTACAACAAAAATATGCAAAATACTAAGCCATGTAACCATGAAAGAGTAAAACATATTAAACTATTTAATAGCATATACTCCCACTTAAATCAACATCCCTCTATTGATACTAAGTGATTCAAGATCCACAATTAACAAGTCGACTAGTGAGCTTTAGCATCACTGCTAGAAGACAAGGTAAATCGGTAAGCAACCTTTGCTAATCATATCACATATGACTCTTGTTGTTGGGTGACATCCCTATGTCAAAACTAGGCGCCCAACCTTTATGTCCCAAGGTCCTTAACTGTTAAGATGACCTTGTTAAGCTCACCAACCCTTATGCGTGTAGGTATCCGATACAAACCCATCCAGCCAAGGAAAACCGCGACACCCTAATTTCATAGACCCACCAACGATTGTACAGGGCATAGGATGGTGCAACGTTTGGTTGGGAGGTAATGGTTTAACTTAAACTTTGTGAGGGATCGTTCTACTTCTATCATCTAAGCATGCATAGTACTAAAACGTATAAGAATAGCATTCACATAGATGTGATATAGTATGACCCATTTTTCTCATGGTGATCTCCATCGCCATAGAACCTATCCACCATGATGATCTCCATCTTCATGCTCTATGCGAGCCATCCTCCAAGTGATGAGTTCTCTAAGAACTAATACAAGCTATTACTCCTAACAACTAGTAATCAAAATTACATGGTATTGGGATCATCACAAGTTGGAACACAGGCCATTACAATAACTGACAACTCATATGGCTCCAGCCGTGTTGCCCTACTCACGACACGCAGGTCATGAAAAATACATACATGCATCACGTACATTTTTAGGCCATACTGATCACATACATCCTGCAAAAACAAGTTGTGCATAGAATCGCATTCTACCGGATCATGTGAAATCGTAGCACCTATGAACCTTAACGTGATACAAAAGGGGTTACGACTAAGGGGGGTCTAGGGGGTCTCCTCCTGCGGGGTTCGAAGGGGCAGCGCCCCTACATTTGTGAAAAATGAGAGATCAAATCTATACAATTTTCTTTAAGGATTTTGATCAGCAAATCAAATTTACCATAAACCGACCATAGTTCCAATTCGACCAAACTCCTTTGATCACGGTACGTCGATTCAGACCTAATTCCCGATTCGATCAATCATATTGATCTTCGCGTGATTCAAAAGGATTTATGTGTCACTGTCTACCCCGATGGCGGATACCGACCGGTAGGGGTAAGTCATTCGACGACCTTAGAATCACGATCACGGAAAGTAAGATCATAGATCAATCCAGAACCACCGCCATACAAACGAACACATCATTCATATCAATCTACATATCACCATATGCAAAATTCCCGAACCTATGACTGAACAACATCGGCTCTAATACCACTGTAGGGAAACGGGTAGGCTACACTAGCGTAAAATCAAAATTTTCTACCGCGTCAACCAGGAATACTATTGTCATAGATCACGGGATTACCGCTAGACGCGCAGGTGCGGAACTCGATGAAGCACGTCGCGGCAGTGTAGATGTTCTATGTCTCCTCCTTGCCCTCGTCCCACGAGCAGCTCCCCTTTGCGCGGCTCATCCAAGTGCTACAGATGCAGCACCTCCGAGGTATCCGCACGTCCGGAGTGGAAGCCGTCACACGCCATACTGCTAGATCTGCACGTGCAACACAGGCGGAAGAGGAGTGGCGGCTGGGTGGAATGCTCAACCCTATTCAGCTCGCCCCACTCTCTCTTATATAGGCATCCCTGATGGGCTTCTACATTAGCAGCCCATTAGCAGCCTAAGCCTGGTCTAATTCGGATCCAATCGTCATTAGGCTTCCAGCCCCTAAAGTGTGTGACCCTATAGGTTCATACATGTATAGACATGACACGAGTACACTTACTCCGTCAATATTTGGTAGCGACCTCTAGCAAGACGTGCCAACTCCTAAACGCATATAAAGATCATTTAGACAAACCATCACAAGGTTGAGTACATGTATTTCCCTTTGCCTCACGATATTTGGTCTAGCTCCAAGCTGACCTCTCTTTCTCGATACTGTGATTCGGAATCCCTTTACTAGGTTAACACTTAACCATATGTAGCACGGCCATGCATTTCTGGATCTGATCACTCGAGGGCCCTAGAGATATCTCTCTCAAGTAGAGAGGGGCAAATCCATCTTGATTGACCGATGCCTTGTAGCATGTATTAGGACAAACCCGAAATCTACCTTTATAACTACCCAGTTACGGAGTAGTGGTTGATAGCCCCAAAGTAGGTCGATCCACATCTCAAGTACATCCGATAATCTCAGGTCTAAGGACAAAATGTACACGATGTGTAGAGAGAGCTGCAAGTATTATTGCCAGTCTCATGTTGGGTCAGTCCAACCCCATGTTCATAACATGTGTCCACATCATTGGTTTGACATCTCCATGTCTATGACTTGCAAAACATAGTCATCAACAAATCGATGCGCTAGTCTAATATTCACGTGTGTCCTCACATGAACGCCGACTTGGGACAACTTTAGATAACCATACAAGTAAAGAGTTTCACAAACAATTCACATAATTGCCAATCAATACAAGTTTCCTGAGAGATGGATATACAAGGAACATTATAATAACTCATGGATACATATGAAATACAATCATCTCTATGATTGCCTCTAGGGCATATTTCCTTCAATGGATCCATGTGTGGTTTGTTGAAAGAACACACATGCAATGCCATTGGTTGATCCATGTGTGGTTTGTGAAATGAATACACATGCAATGCCCTTGGTTGATCCATGTGTGGTTTGTGGAAAGACCACACATGCAATGCCATTGGTTGATCCATATGTGGTTTTGGAAAGAACACACATGCAATGACACTGGTGGATCCATATGTGGTTCGTGAAAAAACAAACATGCAATGACTCTAGTGGATCCATGTGTGGTTTGTGGAATGTACACACATGCAATGCCATTGGTTGATCCATATGTGGTTTGTCATAAGAATACACATGCAATGCCATTGGTTGATCCATGTGTGGTTTGTGGAAAGAACACACATGCAATACTATTAGTTGATGCACATGTGGTTCATGACAGGAACACACATGTAATGACATTGGTGGATCCATAAGTGGTTTGTGGAAATAACACACATGTAGTGAACACTGGTGGATCCATATGTGATTTGTGAAAAGAACACACATGCAATGCCATTGGTTGATCCATATGTGGTTTGTGGAACGAACACACATGCAATGACTCTAGTGCTGGTTTTAGTATAAGTACACACATGCCATGACTCTAGTGGGTCCATATGTGGTTTGTGGACAGAACACACATGCAATGACACTGGTTGATCCATATGTGGTTTGTGGAAAGAACACACATGCAATGACTCTGGTGGATCCATGTGTGGTTTGTGGAAAGAACACACATGCAATGCCATTGGTTGATCCATGTGTGGTTTGTGAAACGAATACACATGCAATGCCATTGGTTGATTCATGTGTGGTTTGTGGAAAGAACACACATGCAATGCCATTGGTTGATCCATATGTGGTTTGTGGAAAGAACACACATGCAATGACACTGGTGGATCCATATGTGGTTTGTGAAAAAAACACACATGCAATGACTCTAGTGCTGGTTTTAGTATAAGAACACACATGCAAGGACTCTAGTGGGTCCATATGTGGTTTGTGGAAAGAACACACATGCAATGACACTGGTTGATCCATATGTGGTTTGTGGAAAGAACACACATGCAATGACTCTAGTGGATCCATGTGTGGTTTGTGGAAAGAACACACGTGCAATGCCATTGGTTGATCCATATGTGGTTTGTGAAACGAATACACATGCAGTGAACACTGGTGGATCCATATGTGGTTTGTGGAAAGAACACACATGCAATGCCATTCGTTGATCCATATGTGGTTTGTGGAAAGAACACACATGCAATGACACTGGTTGTTCCATATGTGGTTTGGGGAGAGAAGACACATGCAATGACTCTGGTGGATCCATGTGTGGTTTGTGAAAAGAACATAGATGCAATGACTCTAGTGGTTCCATATGTGGTTTATGAAAAGAACACACATGCAATGACTCTAGTGGATCCATATGTTGTTTGTGGAAAATAACACACATCCAATGCCATTGGTTGATCCATATGTGGTTCGTGGAAAGAACACACATGCAGTGCACACTGGTTGATCCATATGTGATTTGTGGAAAGAACACACATGCAGTGAACATTGGTGGATCCATATGTGGTTCATGACAAGAACACACATGCAATGACATTGGTTGATCCATATGTGGTTTGTGACAATAACACACATGCAATGCCATTGGTTAATCCATGTGTGGTTTGTGGAAAGAACACAAACGCAATGACTCTAGTGGATTGTAACACCCTCGAATCAGACCTATGCAAGTTTTAGACCTTTCCGCCAAACCCGCATAGAAATGATTCAAGGACACCCACCAGGCACTTTCGTGGAGGTGGAAAATGAAGTAATACCATTACACAACAGTCCTCGATGGGACCCACAGGACAGATATCTATACAGCACGACTCCAAGAGTCAAGAATACAGATATATTATACAAAGATTCAAATCACCTTGAAAACGATAGAGCGTCCGTCTACGGACGAGATGCAGATGGGGCTAAGAGCCCTGAAGAATAACCAATGGCATCCATAACCCTGCCCAGGCCAAGCTGGAAGGGTAACCCTCGTAACAACATCAATCTCAAACCTGCTAAAAACAAAGGGGTGCCGACAAAGGGCAAAGGAAAAAGAGGAGCGTCAGTACCGAGGCCAGTACACGGAGAGGCTAGAATTCGGCGGCTCTCGCCTACATTGGTATGGTGGGTTGAAGCGGCAGCGAAGCATGCACTAAACAACCTATAGAGACTCGATAAACTGTTGGCTATTAGAGAGAGATAAGAAAGAACTATTCGGAACCAAACTTATACTAGCACCAAACATACCCATCCTGGTATTTTCCCCTCGAGACCAAACGAGGAAGTCGGACCAAGGAACTCACACAATTAGCAGTTTTACTCATCCATTATAGTTGCAGCATTTACTAGTCAGGTATTGTAACTACCTCGGTGAATTACGCTCTTAGTTACATGCCTGGATGAACGAAAGTGGTTAAAATAGTACGGTGGGGCCCAGGGCCACTCACGGTAGACCTTTCGGCCGTCCTAACCACTTTCAGAACATCGGGACAAGAACGAGCGGCGTAATCGGCAGGCGAAGGGATCAACTACATATACAAATGAGTATGTATGTATGCAAGCCACATACAACAGTCCTCAGAGCCATTCCATCTAAAAGAAATAGAAATATTGCAACGCCATACGGCAAGATTCAAATATCCTAGATAGAGATAATAATTTAGGATAGCTCCTCATACAACAAACATCAGAGTATCAGGCGGAAGCGGAAAACAAGATCCGAGTACGGATAAGAAGCAAATCGGCATAAGATGCCCCATAAATAAACACATCCCGCCCACAGATCTCACGGATCCCCGTTCCTAGAATCTCTACACCGAATGATCGTTGCCAACATCATCTGTCTCTTCCACCCAGTATCCATCTTGGGGGTACACCTGTTCATCTGAATCAAACAATTTATCGTGTGAGACCCTAGGGGTACTCAACAAGTCTTTATGCCGCTAAAGGGGACACAACCTGGGGTGACGCAATTGCAGCAAAAGATAATATCTAGCAATTCTATAGATACTCGCTAACCATCCGCCCAACCAATGATAGACGGATGTCCGTGAATTAAGAACAACAGTTATAACCGTATAATTAACAGATCCATCCTCCTCCTCGCTTACCAACGAGGAAGCGGACGAACAACCCGCATCATCCGTTGGCAGTTTTATTAACCATTCCATGAGTATTGCAATATTTACTAGTCCAGTACTTAGTCAATTTAAAAGCGGCACTTTAGTTATACTTGTCTATGATTGAGAAACTGTGCTCCAAGTCGTCCATAACCGCGGACACGGCTTTCAGAAAGATTTACCCTGCAGGGGTGCACGAATAGCAACACACACTCGATCAACCTCGGAAAAACCAAATCAAAACCCAACGAGGCATTCACGACAAAGCAATCACAGGATTCAGAAATATTTCAGGGGGCCACCCCAATAAGCTACCCGCAACGAAGTTGGCCGGCTCCGAGATGGACCCAGGGTTTGCGACGACGGCTGTAAACGACTGGGAACCCGAAAATGGGACTAGGCTTGTCGATACCGCAAAAACGTGGCGCGATCCAAAACAGTACAGGTGCTCCTCGCACAATCTTAAATAAAGCAGTAACATGGCATAAGTACAGGATAGTAATAAAGCCCCAAACTAACTGTGGCCCCAAGAAATAAGAATGAATCAAGCTCTGGCTCAGGGGGGGTCCATAAGGCCTCCCGGATGTGGATAGTGCGAATAAACAAGGAACAGGAATCAAGTACTCGGGGTCCTACGGGACACAAGTGAGCATGAAAAACCAAATAGCAGATATTGTTCACCGGTGCCTCTTTCATTAGTTATCCCATTACTACTCAGGTTATGTTATTTAGGCACCTCATTGTTCATCAGACACTCACATACCCTACTCATGCTTTTCTACGACTCGCATGGCTGAAACAACTCCTGTAGTAATGGCTCATGGGATGGAGGAACAAGCTTCGGTGGGGTATAAAAGTAAAGGCTATGCAGTACTTGGGATTCAATTTAATGCAATCGCGACTCAATGATGCAAGAATAAGATAGAGGCAATAGGTGTTGTATGTATGCAAGCATGTGGTAGTGCTTGCCTGGCAGCTCAGTTGAAGCGAGAGATGGATCTGGGTAGTACTCCTGTGATTCCTGGTAATTCTCCTGCTGGGCGTCTATTCGAAGAAGAACCAAACAAACAAGGGCCAACATAAATAAAGTGCACAAGCATATGAATTAAAATGCGACAAGCAAACAAGCATGCCATGATGAATGATGCACAATTTACATGGCATTAAAGTAGCATGGCAAGGGTGAGGTGTGGATGCAAGAAATAAGGCATTTTATTAATTATTTAACCAAGTTTTATTGTCATAACCAGTTCAGATGTTTAATAATGACATGATGCATTCTTCAATTCAGAACAAGGACCGCATAGAGAGAACGGGCTCGTCGCCCTGATCGATTTAGACATATTATTTGCCAAATTTGGAGTTATAGAATTGAAGTTATTAATTTATTAAGAAAAGGGCATTTTATTGTAATTTTAATCATCTCGAAAATTTAAAGTGTTCCAACATTATTTTGAATGACATATTTGAATTCCTCACATTTTTTTGATTCCAAAACATATATCATTTGTATTATTTGGATTTGTATTTTAAAAATTATTTAAATCTGACTTGAATTTGAATTTAAATCAATTTGAAATGGTTTAAATAAAACAGACAACAGGGAAAACTTTTGTCACCCATGTCGACCCAACCACAGTCACTGACGGGTGGGCCAGCGGCTAAACTGGGCCACACAGCGCACAAGAAATATTTTTCTCACCATAGCGCTACCTAGCCACTGAGGTTGACAGGTGGGTCCGATGGCTACGGGCCCACGTGACAGTGGGTGATCCCGCAGAGGCTGAGAGGAGGGGGGTAGGCTGGACCACGGGTTTAGGAAAAACAGGCTGGGGGGTTTTCTGAAAGATGGCCACGGCGGCTGACAGGTGGGCGCGCGTGTACTGCGGGTTGAGGCGGCAAAAGAACAGGGGGTATTTGCAAAAAGGGGGAGCGCGGTACTGTGGATCTTCTCCACCGTCTGGCGGCAGATCGGCGCGCGGCGCGGATCGAGGACTCTAACTGGGGACCTGGAGCTCGCGCTAGGCGGCGGTGACCCGTGCGGTAGAGCGTGGGTGTTGAGAGGAGGGGGTAACGCAGCTAGGTAAGGCTCTAGGCGGCGCGTACGACGTGCAGACACCAGCGTCTGGCAGTGCACCGAGGGCGTTTGTCGAAACGACTGACGCGGCTAGGGCTTCCCGGTGAGGCGGAGCATGTCTGGGCGGTAGAGGGGCTCACCGCGGGGTGGTCGGTGGTGTCAGATCGGGGAGAGGCGCGGCAGATCGTCGACGAGGCTGGCGGCCGGAGATCTAGGGTTTGCGTCGGGCGGCGCTAGTTCCGGCGGTCCTGGGGGTCCTCTTCCTCGCTGGCACGTCCAGGGCGATGCAGGGGATGATCCTCGACCTCCTCTACCACTTCCACGTCGTGTTGGCCGGCTGGAATGAGGGGGACAACGCGGTACTGGCGGTGGTCGGCGAGAGACGGTAGCGACGGAGAAGAAGAAGGGGAGGCGAGGGCAGGCCCTGGGGTGGATCTGGGAGAGGCAGAGGAGCCGTGTGGGATGAGGACAAGCGAGAGAGAGGGAGGAGGTGGCGTGTGGGCACGGGGTAGAGGAAAAAGTGGCTTCGGCCCTTTTCTCCTTCTCCTCGATCACGTGCTCGGGCTGGAACTCGACGTGAGCAGGGCAGGGACAGGTTGAGGGGCTGCAGGTGGGTCAGGTGGGGACGGCGGAGCCAGCTGGTAGCGAGAGGGAGAGGGATCAGAGAGGGATCGGGGGTAGCTCGGGTGAGCTAGGGTTAGGCTTGGCAAGGAAAAGAGAGAGAGAGCTAGAGGGGTGGGGTAGATGGTTAGCTAGGTGGGGCTTGCTGGCAGGGAGAGGGGACACCTCGGCTTGGTGAGAGGAGAGGGTGAGGTGAGAGAGGTGTGGTAGGGGTTAGGGTTTAGTGTAGAATTGGGGTTAGTAAGAAAGAGAGGAAGCTAGGGTTAGGGTTTAGTTTAAGTTGTTTAGGTTTTTAGAACTTGTTCATAAGATCAACCCAAGAGGAAAAAAAGTGAGGCCTTTGAATTATCATGAGATGAGGTGGAGGAAATGACCAAGAAAAAGAGAAAGAAAAAGATGTATGGGAAGAGGCCCTCATTTGATTCATGCATGGAGATAATTAAAAGAGAAGATGTTGATGAGAATAAAGGAATGGTAGAGAGATGATGTAGAGGATCCCACAAAGAAGAACCACTAAAACAAAGGAAAACAAATGGGTTAAAGGTGGTGAAAGAAAGGTGATGGAGTGGAATAAAAGATATGCCCCCAACTCAATTGGGCATTGAACAATATATAAATAACCAAATACAATATCAAGAGGCAAATACAATTAATAATGCATATGAGAGAAGAACCAAAGAAACAGGGTTTTATATGATGCTCAAATGCAAGGTGGCATGATGACATGAGCATGATATAATTATGATGCACCAATTATATATAGTAAGTAGCCAATATATTACTAGACCAAGTAGCATTACAATTGTTAGACAATTGGGATGCTACAGGTATAGAAAGCATGAGTCATCCTGATAGCATAAGTAGTGGGCAGTTTTAGTTAACCATTCAGTTGTAGTTACAGTACTTACTGGTCAGATACAATCAGCATGTGGCATCCCAATCCCAACAGTTGTTGGCACTTTTATTTCATTCCATTGGAGTTACAATACTTACTAGGCAGGTACATCATGTCACAAAACAACCCCCGATCCACTAGTTGTTGGCATTTTTAATATCCATTCAGTGATAGTTGAATATGATTACTAGTCATATATTAAGTCAAGTTTATAGCACTACTTTAGTTATGCTTGTCTATGATCGAGATACTGTGCTCCAAGTCGTCCATAACCGCGGACACGGCTTTCAGAAAGGTTTACCCTGCAGGGGTGCACAAATAGCAACACACACACGATCAACCTCGAAAAAACCAACTCAAAACCCAACGAGGCTTTCACGATAAAGCAATCACAGGATTCATAAATTATTTCAAGGGACCACCCCATTAAGCTACCCACAACGAAGTTGGCCGGCTCCGAGACGGACCCAAGGTTTGTGTGGACGGCTGTAAACGACTAGGAACACGAAAGTGTGACTGGGCTTGTCGATACAGCGAAAACGTGTCACGATCCTAAACAGTACAGGTGCTCCACGCACAATCGTAAATAAAGCAGTAAGCATGGCATAAGTACAGGATAGTAATAAAGCCCCAAACTAGTTTGTGGCCCGAAGAAATAAGAAATGAATCAAGCTCTGGCTAAGGGGGATTCATAGAGTCTCCCGTATGTGGATAGTGCGAATAGTCAAGGAACAGGTATCAAGTACTCGGGGCCTACGGGACACAAGTGTACATGAAAAACCAAATAACATATATTGCCCACCAGTGCCTCTTTCATTAGTTATCCCAGCAATTTAAAAATTGTATTTAAAGTCATGATCATCTCCACCATTAAGCATGTGCCAACTTGCCGTCAACGGTGGAACAACAACGACGAAATGCAGCACCTAAGCAAGCAACTACGACTCGCAAGGCTGACTATCTATCAAACAACAGGCAATAGGATGTGTCCAAGGCACTATAGAGGCTGGAAGGAGTATAAATGGAAAACGGAAACTAAAGCATCGCAATACGGGTAGCAATAGATCAACAGGAGGAAGTAAATACTATAAATGCAAAATAGGTAGAAAGGGGGAGAATGCTCGCCTGGGAAACACTGCCGAAGGTTCATATCCGGAGAACTTGTTGATACTCGCATCAACTCATCGGCCTAATCCGCGAAGAAGCAAACACTAGAACAAACACCGGATGCACTATTTAATACTACCGCAAAAGATCCGGCATGATTATAATATGATGCAGATGCGTTGCAATTAGGCAATATTAAGCAGAACCAGGGTCCCGACAATTAGTTAATAGGTTCATGTTGTTTAGGTACCCCGCAATTTAAATGTTGTATTAACAGGGCGAAACAGGGCATCGGTTCGCTACACAATTTAAATGGAGTCCGGAATATAAGATGAAGATATTCCGCAGATAGACTCCATATTTAATTTAGGTGAATCCACTATAATGCCCCCAAACCCACAGACAGGTATGCATGCATGAACAATTTAATATGCGACAGTTGATAATGTCATATTATAAAAATAGGGGCTTAGGGTCACACATCTGGGTTCGAAAGATCTTGGTTTCCGGGGGTCCGGAGTCCGGTCTCAGGGTTCGACGGGAGATCGGTTCGACGGGATCAGCGGGATCGGATACAAGATGGAGAACTAGGGTTCCACGCGGTCGATCTTGTTGTCGATGGCGAACCTGAGTGGATCGGGTACCGGGGTCTTCGGATCCGGGAAGTAGATCTTGTCGCACGGTGTCCGGGTAGGCGAACTTGGTGGGTTGGGACGACCTTGTCGTAGTCCTAGGGTGACGGTGTCGGTCTTGGGTCTCGGCGCCGGAAGATCTTGATATTCTGGGAAGGAGATCTTGTCAGTTCCATGTCGAAGGCGTTGGCACTCCGGATCGGTCTTCGGGTCCATGAAGGCGTTCTCGGGTCCGGGTTTCTTCGACTCCGTGAAGAAGATCTTGTCGATTTGGCACCATCACCTCCGATCTCCGGTTGGAGTCTTGCCGCATCTGTGGTCTTCGGGTCCAGGGTCTCGGCGTGGCTTGACGGTTCCATGTAGGAGATCTCCGGGTACCGCGGCGGAGTGCTCGGGGTTTCAATGTAGATCTTGGCGAGGGTTTTGCTGGCGAGAAGATCTTGTCGATGGAAGATCAGCGATACACGCTGATCGCCACAGCCTCACTTCACTACTTTTCGGTCACATGAGCGGAACAACAAACACAGACGCATGCACAAGCACACGTGCTCGTGGGTGAGAAAAAGAGGCCTCAGAGCAGAAACAGGGACTACCATCTGCGGGTACCCTGCACGGCACAAGGAGCAGGGCGACGTTTGACAGGGGTAGAGCCGACCCGGGCTGTGGCGGCGTCGCTCGCTGCATGACACGGTGGAGGCAGAGTCGCTGCTCGGGGAGGAGCCAAGGCGGGGAGGAGGAAGGCGAGGCGGGGGCCCGCAGCGGCGCTGCCGGGCCAGAGAGACGGCGCCAGGGCCGAGCGGAAGAGCGCCGACAGAGCTTGGTTGGCGGGAACGGAACAGAGGAGGGGCCCGCGAAGGAGACGGCGGCAGGGGCAGGTGGTCGCGACGCTCGGGGAAGCGGCGAACCTGGCGGAGGGAGGCGAGGTCGAGCGGAAGGAGGGGTAACCGTGGCGGCGGTGGGGACAAGCAGGCGCTGGCGGGGACGGGCGGAGGAGCTCGCCGGCGGTCAGTGGGAGTGAGGGAGGCGGCGGCCGGTGGCCGACGGGGAGGCGGGGCGACGGCGAGGCCCGACGGAGGAGCAGAAGCGGGGAAGGGGTAGGGCGAGCCGCTGGTGGAGGAGGCGGCAGGGATGCGGGCTCGGGCGGCCGCGCGAGGAGAGGGAGGCACGTGTCACGGTGGTCGATCGGGAGGAAGGAGCAGGGTAGGCGCGTCTGGGGACAGCTACCGCAGGGTGGGAACCGCGCGGGAGGGCCGGGTCGGGAGCGGAGATCCTGAGGCGGGCGGCTGTCGGTGGAGGCGGGCGACGCAATGTGGGGCCGGGCTGGCAGCGGAAGGATGGCGTGTGGTGGAGGGAGAGAGGAGGTGGGGCCAGGAGGTGAGGTGGCGGCCTAGGAGTGGGTGGGGTGAGGTGGAGGGAGTTGGCTGGTGGGCGGGAAAGCGGCAGGTGGGGGTCGGGGTGGCCACGTGGTGGGGTGAGGAAGCGTGCGTTTGTGTGTTGCGTGAGTGGGTGTGTGTGTGCGGGTTGTGTGTGTGCGTGGGCTGGGGCTAGGGTAGGACAGGGTTAGCTGGTTGGGTCGGATAGGATTTAGACAAGTCTAGGTAGATTTAGATTAGGGCTTGGGTGTCTTTGGGGGTGGCCGGCTGGGCCGGTTCGGGCCTGGCTGGCTGCCCCTAAAAAATAATACAAATATTTTATTATTTAAAACAAGGCTTTTGAAATCCGATTGTAGACGAAACAAAATAATCCAGAGATCCGGGTTTTAATTTGAAATAAAGACGGGGCGTTTAGAAAACAAAACCAGGCTTTTCGAAAATAGTTTTTTAAACAAGCCATGCAAGATGATGACGATGTTCCAATGCAATGCGGCATGATGACATGAGCATGGGGTCATGACAATGCAATGCACAAAAACACAGCGATTTTCTAGTAGTGGTTTTAGCGGGATGCCACAATTCGACACCACTAACAAGGGATCTCACCCTCGAGATCTGCCTCATGGTACCGGGAAGAAGGTCGATGATCTGAATCTTCTTGCTTCGTGTCGATCCTCGCGACACCACTAACAAGAGGTCATTGTCCAGGATCATCGAGAGAACACTCCGGGAACAAAGGGCGAAGGTAGAGGTATCAACAAACAAAGCCACCTCTAACTTCGATATACGGAGAGAAAAGGTGCAACCTAATCCACTTCAATATACAAGAGTGAATAGAATGAGTAGTTGGCATGGGGGCCAATCCATCACGCACCCAAACTATTACTCCGCACAATCAGTTGAAAAGCGTGCAACCATTCTCGGAATCAGACTGGAGATCTCGACAAGCGAGGTTCAGAAACAAAGGAGTGATGCAGACTCTGCATCGGATCTGGCGTAGATGATGTCATCGCATCGGAAAACACCGGAAGACACAACAAGGAACAGAGAGAAGTCCAACAGATGAAGGATTCCTCAGATAGCACGAAGACCGGATTTAGAAGCACTGTTACCAAAGGAGGAAGCGAAACCCTAAAGGTACGACGGGAACCCAACCACGAGAAACCTGGACTCGAAGAAAAGATAAGAGAGCAAATTCAAAACACATCGAGATAAGCGGAGAATAGCAGAGGGGTAAGGAGTAAAAGCAGAACTAATCAGATATATCCAACCGATTTTTCAAAAATAGTTTTGACACTCTACTTTGGCCGTTAGCTAGGTTATCCTACAGGCTGGACTTGTGGGGTATCGCAACTGCTGAGCTTTGATACCACTCTGTAACACCCTCGAATCAGCCCTATGCAAGTTTTAGCCCTTTCCGCCAAACCCGCATAGAAACGATTCAAGGACGCCCACCAGGCACTTTCGTGCGGGTGGAAAACAAAGTAATACCATTACACAACAGTCCTCGATGGGACCCACAGAACAAATATCTATACAGCACGACTCCAAGAGTCAAGAATACAGATATACTATACAAAGATTCAAATCACCTTGCAAACTATAGAGCGTCCGTCTACGGACAAGATACAAATGGGGCTAAGAGCCCTGAAGAATAACCAATGGCGTCGACAACCCTGCCCAGGCCAAGCCGGAAGGGTAACCCTGCTAAAACAAAAGGGGGGTGCCGACAAAGGGCAAAGGAAAAAGAGGAGCGTCAGTACTGAGGCCAGTACACGGCGAGGCTAGAATTCGGCGGCTCTCGCCTACATAGGTATGGTGGGTTGAAGCGACAGCGAAGCATGCACTAAACAACCTATAGAGACTCGATAAACTGTCGGCTATTAGAGAGAGATAAGAAAGAGCTATTCGGAACCAAACTTATACTAGCACCAAACATACCCATCCTGGTATTTTCCCCTCGAGACCAAACGAGGAAGTCGGACCAAGAAACTCACACAGTTGGCAGTTTTACTCATTCCATTATAGTTGCAGCATTTACTAGTCAGGTATAGAAAGCATGAGTCATCCTGATAGCATAAGTAGTGGGCAGTTTTAGTTAACCATTCAGTTGTAGTTGCAGTACTTACTGGTCAGATACAATCAACATGTGGCATCCCAATCCCAGCAGTTGTTGGCACTTTTATTTCATTCCATTGGAGTTACAATACTTACTAGGCAGGTACAACATGTCACAAAACAACCCCAGATCCACCAGTTGTTGGCATTTTTAATATCCATTCCGTGATAGTTGAATCTGATTACTAGTCATATATTAAGTCAAGTTTATAGCACTACTTTAGTTATGCTTTTCTATGATCCAGATACTGTGCTCCAAGTCATCCATAACCACGGACACTGATTTCAGAAAGATTTACTCTGCAGGGGTGCACAAATAGCAACACACACACGATCAACCTCGGAAAAACCAACTCAAAACCCAAAGAGCCTTTCACGACAAAGCAATCACAGGATTCATAAATTATTTCAGGGGCCACCCCATTAAGCTACCCGCAACGAAGTTGGCCGGCTCCGAGACGGACCCAAGGTTTGTGTGGACGGCTGTAAACGACTAGGAACCCGAAAGTGTGACTGGGCTTGTCGATACAGCGAAAACGTGTCACGATCCTAAACAGTATAGGTGCTCCACGTACAATCGTAAATAAAGTAGTAAGCATGGCATAAGTATAGGATAGTAATAAAGCCCCAAACTAGTTTGTGGCCCCAAGAAATAAGAAATGAATCAAGCTCTGGCTAAGGGGGATTCATAGAGTCTCCCGTAGGTGGATAGTGCAAATAGTCAAGGGACAGGTATCAATTACTCGGGGCCTACGGGACACAAGTGGACATGAAAAACCAAATAGCATATATTGCCCACCGGTGCCTCTTTCATTAGTTATTCCAGCGATTTAGTAGTTGTATTTAAAGTCATGATCATCTCCACCATTAAGCATCTCCACCATTTATCATGTGCCAACTTGCCGTCAACGATGGAACAACAACGACGCGAAGCAGTACCTGAGCAAGCAACTACGACTCGCAAGGCTGACTATCTATCAAACAACAGGCAATAGGATGTGTCCAAGGCACTATTGAGGCTGGAAGGAGTATAAATGGTACATGGAAACTAAAACATCGCAATACGGGTAGCAATAGATCAAACGGAGGAAGTAAATACTATAAACGCAAAATAGGTAGAAAGGGGGAGAAAGCTCGCCTGGGAAACACTACCGAAGGTTCATATCCGGAGAACTTGTCGATACTCGCATCAACTCATCGGCCTAATCCGCGAAGAAGCAAACACTAGAACAAACACCGGATGCACTATTTAATACTACCGCAAAAGATCCGGCATGATTATGATATGATGCAGATGCGGTGCAATTAGGCAATATTAAGGGGAACCAGGGTCCCGACAATTAGTTAATAGGTTCATGTTGTTTAGGTACCCCCGCAATTTAAATGTTGTATTAACAGGGCGAAACAGGGCATCGGTTCGCTACACAATTTAAATGGAGTCCGGAATATAAGACGAAGATATTCCGCAGATAGACTCCATATTTAATTTAGGTGAATCCACTATAATGCCCCCAAACCCACAGACAGGTATGCATGCACGAACAATTTAGTATGCGACATTTGATAATGTCATATTATAAAAATAGGGGCTTAGGGTCACACATCTGGGTTCGAAAGATCTTGGTTTCCGGGGGTCCGGGGTCCGGTCTCAGGGTTCGACGGGGGATCGGTTCGACGGGATCAGCAGGATCGGATACAAGATGGAGAACTTGGGTTCCACGCGGTCGATCTTGTTGTCAATGGCGAACTTGAGTGGATCGGGTACCGGGGTCTTCGGATCCGGGAAGTAGATCTTGTCGCACGGTGTCCGGGTAGGTGAACTTGGCGGGTTGGGACGATCTTGTCGTAGTCCTAGGGTTACGGTGTCGGTCTTGGGTCTCGGCGCCGGAAGATCTTGATATTCTGGGAAGGAGATCTTGTCATTTCCATGTCGAAGGCGTTGGCGCTCCGGATCGGTCTTCGGGTCCATGAAGGCGTTCTCGGGTCCGGGGTTCTTCGGCTCCGTGAAGAAGATCTTGTCGATCCGGCACCATCACCTCCGATCTCCGGTTGGAGTCTTGTCGCATCTGTGGTCTTCGGGTCCGGGGTCTCGACGTGGCTTGACGGTTCCATGTAGGAGATCTTCGGGTACTGTGGCGGAGTGCTCGGGTTTTCGATGTAGATCTTGGCGAGGGTTTTGTTGGCGAGAAGATCTTGTCGACGGAAGATCAACGATACACGCTGATCACCACGGCCTCACTTCACTACTTTTCAGTCACATGAGCGGAACAACAAACACAGACGCAGGCACAAACACATGTGCTCGCGGGTGAGAAAAAGAGGCCTCAGAGCAGAAACAGGGACTACCATCTACAGGTGCCCTGCACAGCACAAGGAGCAGGGCGACGTTTGACAGGGGCAGAGCCGACCCGGGCTGTGGCGGCATTGCTCGCTGCATGACGCGGTGGAGGCAGAGCCGCTGCTTGGGGAGGAGCCAATGCAGGGAGGAGGAAGGCGAGGCGAGGTCCCGCGGCGGCGCTGCCGGGCCGGAGAGACGGTGCCAGGGCCGAGCGGAAGAGCGCCGACGGAGCTTGGGCGGCGGGGACAGAACGGATGAGGGGCCCGCGAAGGAGACGGCGGCAGGGGCAGGTGGTCGCGACGCTCGGGAAAGCGGTGAATCTGGCGGAGGGAGGCGAGGTCGAGCAGAAGGAGGGGCAACCGCGGCGGTGGCGGGGACGAGCAGGCGCTGGCGGGCACGGGCGGAGGAGCTCACCGGCGGTCGGTGGGAGCGAGGGAGGTGGCAGCCGGTGCTCGACGGGGAGGCGGGGCGACGGCTAGGCCCGGCGGAGGAGGAGAAGCGGGGAAGGGGTGGGTCGCGCCGCCAGCGGAGGAGGCGGCGGGGATGCAGGCTCGGGCGACCACGCGAGGAGAGGGAGGCATGGGTCACGAGGGTCGATCGGGAGGAAGGAGCAGGGTAGGCGAGTCTGGGGACAGCTTCCGCGGGGTGGGACCCACGCGGGTGGGCCAGGTCGGGAGCGAAGATCCCGAGGCGGGCGGCTGTCTGTGGAGGCGGGCGACGTGATGTGTGGCCGGGCTGGCAGCGGAAGGATGGCGTGTGGTGGAGGGAGAGAGGAGGTGGGGCCAGGAGGTGAGGTGGCGGCCTGGGAGTGGGTGGGGTGAGGTGGAGGGAGTTGGCTGGTGGGCGGGAAAGCGGCAGGTGGGGGTCGGGGAGGCCACATGGTAGGGTGAGGAAGCGTGCGTTTGTGTGTTGCGTGAGTGGGTGTGTGTGTGCGGGTTGTGTGTGTGCGTGGGGTGGGGCTAGGGTAGGACAGGGTTAGCTGGTTGGGTCGGATAGGATTTAGACAGGTCTAGGTAGATTTAGATTAGGGCTTGGGTGTCTTTGGGGGTGGCAGGCTCGGCCGGTTCGGGCCTGGCTGGCTGCCCCTAAAAAATAATACAAATATTTTATTATTAAAACGGGGCTTTTGAAATCCGATTGTAGACGAAACAAAATAATCCGGAGATCCGTGTTTTAATTGAAATAAAGACGGGGCGTTTAGAAAACAAAACCAGGCTTTTCGAAAATAGTTTTTTAAACAAACCATGCAAGATGATGACGATGCTCAAATGCAATGTGGCATGATGACATGAGCATGCGGTCATGACGATGCAATGCACAAACACACAGCGATTTTCTAGTAGTGGTTTTAGCGGGATGCCACATGGATCCATATGTTGTTTGTGGAAAGAACACACATGCACTAAACACTGGTTGATCCATATGTGATTTGTGGAAAGAAAACACATGAAGTGAACACTGGTGGATCCATATGTGGTTTGTGAAAAGAACACAAATGCAATGCCATTGGTTGATCCATGTGTGGTTTGTGCAAATAACACACATGCAATGACTCTAGTGGATCCATGTGTGGTTTGTGGAAAGAACACACATGCAATGACCACTAGTAGATCCAGGTGTGGTTCATGACAGGAACACACATGCAATGACATTTGTTGATCCATATGTGGTTTGTGACAATAACACACATGCAATGCCATTGGTTAATCCATGTGTGGTTTGTGGAAAGAACCCATATGCAATGACTCAAGTGGATCCATATGTGGTTTGTGAAAAGAACGCACATGCAATGCCATTGGTTGATCCATATGTGGTCTGTGAAAAGAACACACATGCAATGAACACTGGTGGATCCATATGTGGTTTGTGGAAAGAACAAACATGCAATGACACTGGTGGATCCATATGTGGTTTGTGAAAAGAACACACATGCAATGATTGTAGTGCTAGTTTTAGTATAAGAACACACATGCAATGACTCTAGTGGGTCCATATGTGGTTTGTGAAAAGCACACACATGCAATGACTCTAGTGGATCCATATGTGTATTGTGGAAAAGAACACACATGCAATGAACACTAGTGGATCCATAAGTGGTTTGTGGAAAGAACACACATGCAGTGAACACTGGTGGATCCATATGTGATTTGTGAAAGAACACACATGCAATGGCATTGGTTGATCCATATGTGGTCTGTGAAAAGAACTTACATGCAATGAACACTAGTGGATCCATATGTGGCTTGGGGAAAGAACACAGATGCAATGACTCCATATGTGGTTTGTGAAAAGAACACACATGCAATGAAATTGGTTGATCCATATGTGGTTTGTGACAATAACACACATGCAATGCCTTTGGTTAATCCATGTGTGGTTTGTGGAAAGAACACACATGCAATGACTCTAGTGGGTTCATATGTGGTTTGTGACAAGAACACACATGCAATGACTCTAGTGGATCCATATGGTGTTTATGGAAAGAACACACATGCAATAACCACTGGTTGATACGTATGTGGTTTGTGGAAAGGACACACATGCAATGACACTGGTGGACCCATATGTGGTTTGTGAAAAAACACACATGAAATGACTCTAGTGTTGGTTTTAGTATAAAACACACATGCAATGACTCTAGTGGGTCCATATGTGGTTTTTGAAAAGAACACATGTGCAATGACTAGTGGATCCATATTTGGTCTACGGAAAGAACACACATGCAATAACCACTGGTTGATCCATGTGTGGTTCATGACAGGAACACACATGCAATGACACTAGTTGATCCATATGTGGTTTGTGGAAAGAACTGCAATGACTCTGGTGGATCCATGTGTGGTTTGTGAAAAGAACACACATGCAATGACTCTAGTGGGTCCATATGTGGTTTGTGAAAAGAACACACATGTAATGACTCTAGTGGATCCATATGTGGTTTGTGGAAAGATCACACATGCAATGACCACTGGTTGATCCATATGTGGTTTGTGGAAAGAACACACATGCAATGACTCTAGTGGATCCATGTGTGGTTTGTGAAAAGAACACACATGCAATGCCATTGGTTGATCCATGTGTGGTTTGTGAAAAGAACGCACATGCAATGCTATTGGTTGATCCATGTGGTTTGTGGAAAAGAACACGCATGCAATGACATTGGTGGATCCATACGTGGTTTGTGGAAAGAACACACATGTAATTCCATTGGTTGATCCATGTGGTTTGTGGAAAAGAACACACATGCAATGACATTGGCGGATCCATGTGTGGTTTGTGGAAATAACACACATGCAATGACATTGGTTGATCCATGTGTGGTTTTTGAAAAGAACACACATGCAATTACGCTAGTGGATACATATGTGGTTTGTGGAAAGAACACACATGCAATGAACACTACTGGATCCAAATGTGGTTCATGATAGGAACACACATGCAATGACTCTAGTGGATACATATGGGTTTGTGGAAAGAACACACATGCAATGAACTCTAGTAGATCTATCTTGGCATAATTTGATGTATGCCATGATGTATTTCATTGTAAAAGACACTCACTTTCCATTTTTATACTACTCAGCTTTGCCCTTGAATTTTTGATACTACCTAGTTTTGCCCCTCTCTCTCTTTCGTAGAAGCCCAAACATGTGCCCACTCTGTCTGCTATGCCCTGATTGGTTGTCACAATTTTCACACGGATCGTGCGCACCAGCCGTTGATCCTGTGTGATCTAACGAGGCTCGTTGCACACGTCGTGCCCTTCGCAGGACAGCGCGAGACAGCTCGGACGTCTCCCTCAACGAGACTTCTACAAGAAGTAACACGATGCCATCCATGGAAAAAGTTGTGAGTGGTCATGTCATGTTTAATCTAGTCTGCAAAGGCTACAAGTCTATTGCACGACAACTGGTCATCCATGGCCCACGGGCTATACCATTTTTACTATGCAGCACGCCTGCACTCTCACTTTCGACAGGCCCCCACCACACGAACGTTCCATGCGGCAGCCGCAGCCGGAAGAACTGCCTACCAGGGCCCTCGAGGAGGCCTAAATGTCCCCGCATTAAAAACCTAGCCTATCGGGTCCTCCATTTGCACTCATCCACTACTCTCTCTCTTCCCTATCTAGCAAAACCCCACAATCTTGAACGTACTTGCACGAACCTTCTCCATGAAACCAGTGCGTGGGGTGAGTGTCCGGGCATCGCCGCCGAGGTGGTGCTTCACGCGACAGATCTGGAGGAGCATCACGCAACACAAGGCGAGGAGGACGTACAGTTCAACCCCTTGGGGGACCATGTGCTCGCCGGTGCTGACGACTTCAGAGGCGCCGATGAGGGCATGGAGTTCGACGAACACGCTCCGCTCGTGTACCTGGAGGTACATCTATTTCTACATGTTTCATATTTTCTGCTCGAGCTTAATCTATCCTGGAGTCATAAAAAAATTTTGTCCTAATGATTAGATGCAACGTACGAACCGGTACATGGAGAGATCTAGTCTGTTCTAAATGAATCCACATTATTTATTTATTAATAAGTTATCAAGAACACAAACCACATTAATTTAGGAGCGAGTTGGGGAGACGACCGTAATGAACTGCTGAACCTGTATAGACATGTTATTGCATCGAAAGTAACTCGGAATGGTGGAAGGAATATATATTTATTATTTTGCTAATTTCAGTTTGTATTCCATACATTACAGGTGGATTCAAGTGAGATGGACTCTGACAAGGAGAACAGTGAAAACAAGAGCCGCCATGTCATGAAGAAGCTCAAGAGCGAGATAATCCCTTTCTGCACTCCACTTGGGGAGCTCAGGTGCCCTTTCTGTAAGAAAGGAGTCACCCCGAGGATTGCCAGCTTGATTGCGCATGCGGTTGGCATCGGTAAAAGCCTGACTAGTAAACACAAGTCGGCGACCAAGGCTAAGCATGCTGTTTATGGCAAATTTCTGAGGGAGTATGTCAAGACTGGCCTAGTGTCCCCTTACTTAGGAATCAACAACTTCTAGCCGACCAACCCGTCACTGTGCTAGCCTGGATACTAATAATATTTAGTTCTCTTACCGTATCTAGACCCTTAAACTATGGGGATTTCTATTTTCGTACCCTTCAAAATATATTCAAGTTCATCTATTTATGGAGTTAAAGTTCTAGTGGCATACTCGTTATTTTGCATGGATATAGGGCTTCCCCGACAGATATAAGGGTTATCATGTCCGCTAGATCACGGAGGATCAACGGTTAGTGGGCACGATCCGTGTGGCAACTGTCTCGACCAATCAGAGCGTAGCAACGAAGATGAGCACATGTGCGAGAGATGGATACAAAGAGAGGGGAAAACCAAGTAGCGCTTAAGAACCAAGGGAAAAACTGAGTAGAACTTAAAAACCAAGGGCAAAACTAAGTAGAACTTAAAAACCAGGGGCAAGAGTGACAAAGGGATTCAAATAGAAAATAGAAAATTTATTTAAAAATGGAACCAAACCGACAGTGTTATGCTCAAGGGCAAAACTGAGTACAACTGAATCGCCATGGTTAGACACGAGGGAGAAAAAACGTGATTCACGGTACGTGTGTGCGGTGCACGGGTCGGTAGCGGACACGTGTGGCCGTGCACGGTGCATTAGCGTACGCGGTGCACGGTAGTGCAACGAAACGTCGCTTCCCTTCTCCTTTAATAGAGGCCTCCCCACTCCCACTCATCACGCACTCGCTCACTCAACCATCTCCACTGCCCCATCACCTTCTGTAAACGCCCAACAAAACCCCAACCACGTCGACGATGGAAAAGAACGCCATGGTGGCCATCGGCGCCTCCAAGGCCTCCAGCGAGGAGCCCCTGTCCCCGTATAGACCCCCGTCCCCGTCCCCGCATCCGCCGGCGAGGAGGCCCCCGCCAGTCTCGAACAGATCCCGCTCGGCTGGGACCCCTACGGGGAGGTTGTCTACATAAGGCCGGAGAACCCCTACGACACCAGCATCGCCGACCCATGGTCAGAGGTAACCAGGGTTTTCTCCCCTCCCCTTGTTCTTCCCATGTTCCCATCGTTGGATGCTAGACCGTATGTTATTAGGGCTCGGCTATTCGTATTTTTATAGTAGCTAATCCTCTTGTGTTAGATCTCGATTTTCGACAAATCCCCCTGTTCGTAGTTGGGATCAGTATTCGATTTGGTTTGATATTTGGGGAATAATTAGGAGATCTCAATCGGTCAATCTATGCAAATAATCCATCCCGATAATCAAAGTATCTCAATCATGTCCTTATTGCACTCTACTGTTTTTTTCCAACAGGAGGATAGCAGCGATGTCCGTAGCGACGATGAGTCCAAGGACACCAAGACTCGTCATGTCCTAAGGAGGCTAAAGTCCAGCTAGTACAACAACTTCTTCGCTGACGACGTGTACATGTGCCCCTTCTGCCCCACCAGGAGGCTCCACGCACGGACTTCAACTTCTTTGTGAGGCATGCCGAGGACGTGAGGACCTGCGGCAAGTCCATGAACGTCCACGGCTTCATGGCCAAGAATCAGGCACTCGGTCTTCACCTCCGCAACATCCAGAAGGTTGCTATCGAGGAGGGTCGCATGCCCCCGATCAGACCCAAGGCACCCTAGGTCAAGGGGCTAGGCAGCAAGAAGTGGAGGAGGCGCCAGAGGGAGGAGGTGGATGCCCTCCTGGCATAGGCCACGAGGGGCCACTAGTCAGTTGCTGCTGCTGCTGTAAATCAACTTCTTTTGTCTTGTCTATGTTGAACCTGTTAGCTACTGCTGCTGAGCAGCCTAATTATCGAACCTCGTTAAGTACCATACTATATAACCTATATTAGCTGCTTTATCTACATCTGCTCTATTTACTGAATTTATTTATGGTGCTGGTTTGTTTTGCTGCTCTAGATTTGCTACCAGATTGGAGAAAAACGAGGGCAAAAGGAACAATGAATAAAGAGAGAAGCTGCTCCAGATTCCCTACCTTTTTGAGCATAAAAATAAACACAACTGTTAGCGAGAGAGGGGAAAAGGCGCTCTTAAAAAGGCCAAATAACAAAAAAACTTAGAATTTAGGCGTCAGGACGCACATAACGGCCAAGCCTTTGACCAGACGGCACTCCCCTCCGAGCGCATGTGAGGGCTTCGGAATATCGGGAGGGCAAAAGTGAGGACAAATGAGACACAATGTTGCTATAGCTAAATCTGACAAAAAGCTAAATTTGGCTTTACCATGCAATTTCGCTAGAGCTCCACAATGTAGCTATTCTAAATCCCTAAACTATGTGGTGTGTTGACACCTCATGCTTTTTCACCGACACGTGTGTTGCAAAGTTGCTTGATCGTGCATGCTTACACAAGTGGCCTACAGAGAAACTTATAGAAGCATGGGCAAACAAGCTTCATTTTGGCAAATTCTAGACAAAATGAAATTGCAAGCTTTGCGCAATCGGCAGGCCTGATCAGCTGGGCGGCTGCCCCGGGGTGCAGGGATGCTAGGTCCATGTCTATGCTTACACTTCTTAAACTTGTTAGGAATAATAGCTGTGTACTTCCTTCTGTCCCGTCACGTTACGTCGTGTCAGCACCACGCACACATTGCGAATCAGCAACGGGACGATGGTCTACATGATCGGTCTCTGCCAGGCCAAAGACACGCCGCACACCCGTCCCATCGCCTACCAGGACGGACGCCGAATTTAATCGCTAGGATTGGAAACCAACTGTGCTTGCCCGATCAAACTTGCTTCCACATGGGTATGACCAGAATATTGGTAAACGCAATTTAAGCATCGCCTTCCGTCTCCTCAGCACATCACTGTGCAAAAATCCCCAACTCCTTCCTTCCGCCGCCCTCCACTGCCGCCACAGCCACCGCAAGAACCATCGACGCTGCCGCATGCACCGCCTCCGGCGGGCCATACCACCGCAATAGATCACTCCACCGCCATGCCCAGTCCCAGCCACTGCTACCGACCCTAGGCCACCACCTCCGCATTAGCTGCTGCCATGGATGTAGAGTACGGCGTGTTCGGTGACGGGAGCGACTTCACCGACGAGTACACCGTCACCACCCATGGGACCACCAAGCTGACGGTCGTCCACACAAATGCGTCAGTGGAGGTCGCCAAGGTCATCACAATGTACGAGCGGTGGCTACAGGAGCCGATGGACAGGTACAAGATCGTCGACCTTGACCTCGAGTATACCGGAGATAGGAAGAGGATGGCACTTTTGCAGCTGTCCATGTGCAACCACTACCTCCTATACCACGTATGTAGGGCCAAATCTGTATGCTCGGAGATTCGTGAGTTCCTACACAGGAGGGAGATCTACTTCGCCAGCGTCGACATCAAGAACGACACACCGAAGCTAGAGCAGGATCTCCTCGTTCATGTCGTCAATCACGTCGATCTCCAACGTTTATGGAGGTACCTGGATGGCAGTACGGGGAAAGCCGACATGGCTAGACTCGCTACCGACATCATCGACCGCGAGTACGCCGGCATGAAAGTCGAGTTCCTGAAGCACCTGCACGAGCGATGGGAGTGGAGGCACCTGGATTATGATGCGATCAAGTATGCAACCAGGGACGCGTATGTCTGCTACGAGATGCTCAACAGGATCTGGCGGGTGGGTGAGTGTGCTGTTTACCACTACTAGTTTCGCATTTCGTTCCTAGTTTTATCTCGCCTATATTTTATCTCGCATGTATTTTCTATGCATTCTGTGTGTAAGAACCAAGCTAGTATGATCCCTGTGCTATTAGCTACTTAACCTGTATGAATTACATTCCCCGTTTTGTATGCTCGACATTCATTCTTACAAATTCTGTCTATGCCATTTGCAAGCGACAGAATCCAGGACTGACATGCATAACGTGTGATACAGTCATAAGTCATAACCAAACCAAGATTATAGCGAAGGATACAGTCATAACCAAACCCAGATTATAGTTTGACAAAGGTAATACACAGCAGTTCATAATTGCTCACATTGTGTACTTCTAAAATAACATGTTTTCATAAACATAACAATCATGCACTAAAAGTCTACATCCCAACCTGTTGGAGAAGGCAATCGATCCTAGGATTCCTTCGATCGCTTGCCCGGGCTTGTAGATTCATCTACACTCCGACATCTGGGGCAAACAACCTGCCTTGGTGGTGGTTCAATGATGCGATGCCTAGAACAAGATTTTACAATCTGGCGGTACAGCTCGTGGCTAACATACCCGTCAATTGCAGCGTACTTCAAATTAGGTTCAAAAAGTGCTTATCCTCCCACTAATCGTGCCCTAAATGCCTCCACGAACATCTCGCCAATTTTCCCTTCATGTCAGCGTACCACGGGTCGATGAGTTCGGAGGCAAGATCGGCCATCCCGGTCTTGCTGCCCTTCGTCCCTAGGATCCAGTAAATTTCCTAGATGTCCACTCTGCACTCCTTTGGGATTCTAATGTTGACAGTCGGGCTTTCAAGCAGTTTAGTGTCATTCATGATGTCAACACTAGTAAATGTTATGTGCTGGTTCACGAGAAAGTCATGAAACAGATCCCTAATCATTTCGCCCCACCTGCATGAAAATGAATTCCGACAAATAATATAGCAATAACTTTTGCAAACAGACGGTTCAGGAACAAAAAGACAGCAAAGTCTACCAGATCCTGTCAGCCCCCTTCTCGCAAAAAGGCTGGTATATGAGGATGTTGCCCCTTCATGGAGAGTTGCACCACGGTGATCCTACGGTGATCGCGGCTATACTCGAGGTCGAGACCTATGAACCTGTTTTCTTCGAATCGCAGCCAACTCGTGTAATTATTCAGAGTGTTCCTCACCGTCCGAGGGTCAGTGGTGTAGACGACATCAATCTTCTTCCCGCCATGTACTTCTAGTCGAAGTGCACAGTTGCTTGCCTGTCGTCGTTACAGACGTCCGGAGAGTCCATGACTACATGTAAGAGGGAAAGGATACGGAGGAAGAGAGTGATGTGGTGGTGGAGGAAATGGATGAGGCCGTGGAGGAGAAAGACGATGAGGTCGTGGAGGAGGAAATGAGAAGGAGAAGTGAAAGATTGAACCGCCCTTACCAATATCTAGAATGGTGCACGACCGTTCGTAGTAGGGTGAAGGTGGAGAAAAACGGCGGTTTTACACGACGACGCTAGTGCTTCCTAAAATTTGTTCTGTGCCCCTTGCATGCGGTGGAATCGAGGTCTGCTATGCACGATCCAAGTCAAACGTAGTCACGTTTGCGCGTGCCGACCTTCACTCACTGACAGGCGGGCCACACATTTCTCTCTCTTACGATTTATTTTTTCACTTCCTCTAGACGGTTCCGGTGCCCGCCCTCAATAATTATGCCCCCTTCCTTGTCTTCTAGGCGGACGAGAACCGGCGGCGGCGGTGGCTCCTTGCAGATTCACTCCCCACTTGAACAACTACCACATCCCTGATTCCATCCCCTCTCGAATCCATCCGCCTCCTTATCACAATGCCTCCATTAATCTACCGGATTCCAGACTCCATTTGCCGCTATGGGTAGAGCTTGGGGTAGCAGCAGGCTGAAGCGAAAAGGCATGCGACGATGACGCGGATGGCCAGGGAGACCGCCACCGCGAGGATTGAGGATGGCCGAACCTCAATGCCGCGAACATGCACATGATCTCCACGGGGTTGGACATCATCTCTGCCAGCCGCCTGGCTCGCTGCATCCCTGGC
Source organism: Avena eriantha (assembly GCA_910589775.1). Lineage (NCBI taxonomy): Eukaryota > Viridiplantae > Streptophyta > Magnoliopsida > Poales > Poaceae > Avena > Avena eriantha. The sequence continues at coordinate 43,136,450 of OU342746.1, forward strand.
TACCGCTTCACGATGCGGGAAATGGACAAACAACCGTTCAGCACGCCAGGCCTTCTTTACCCAGATAACAGCAAATGGCCAAACAACCGCGATGGCCACGTAAGTTCCAGTATCTTGCTTATTGGTTCAGTCATATCGTTGATTCATATCTGCTGAAATCTCATCGGAATCCTATGTTCCTTTCGTTGAACGTGTTGTGTGCACACGCGGTTTGAACAAATTGAACCATTTAAGACTATTCTATACAGCGGAAGCTCTGCTCGTACCTGATATTCTAGTATTTTCGTAGTGACACAGTCTTACTTTAGGTGATAGACGAGTTGTCAATTTCGATTTGCAATGGAATGCCTGCTAGGCGATATTCTATTTCCTAAAATAAAAACAAACAAATTAGACGATTTAAGGTTGTTATGCCCCGAGCTATTTATGATCATCGTCAGGAGTTTGTTATAGGGGCTCTACTCCTACTCCATATATTGGGTATCTTCATAGTGACACAAGCACAATTTAGATGATATCTAAGGAGACACTCGTATTTATGCGATATTTTGTGTACTTTAATCTGAAGGTCCAGTTGTCAAATTATATTTGCAATGGAATCCATGCTAGGTGATTGTACCAACTGACAACAAACTCTGTAGAATATTCATGCAAATCTGATGTTGCTGGATAAGTGGTCCGAATCAGTAGTCGTGAATATCAAGGAAGAAGAAGAGACGGAAATGGAAGATGACCAGAACTAGGTGGTTGGCAACGGCGAGTGGCTGGTCCTTTTATCCCAGGATGGGAATACTTGGACTCTAAAAAATGGCTACAGATCGTTGAGACTTACATTGCCATCTTTGGAGGGTGTCAGCATTACTACATTTAACAACGGGTGACCGTCACCCATTTCCGAATTCGCTTACAGGTTCAACATGGCAGAACTTGATCTCTTGAAGGTACAGCTCCCACATAGACCGCGGGAGGGGCGTGGAAGACCTGGGAGTATGACCTCTTAGCGGTGTTCGACAAGGCAATCACATTCATTAGATGCCTAGAAGACAAGGAATGGACAATCTTGCGCGACAACTTCCTGTGGCCGGAGAAGTATGTCGACGCTGTCTTCACCTCCAGCTACTATTCGTACAAACCGCAACACATTTATGCGGTCACTGAACCTAGCGGCGACGTGCGTGTTTGGGAGCCATCCATTTGGGGTGAGTCATGGTGTCATATAGCATGTAAAATCCCATTCAAAATTCTGCTTATTGAATGTAAGTAACACGTAGGTACCCATGCAGCCCCGCGCATCATTCCAGCTCCGGTCATCGAAGATGCAGTAGCATATGCTGAACTTGGGACACGGCGCTGGTTCCTGGTACCTCTCGGAGGCGAGATGGAACATGATGTTGAACTCATGTGGATTCATATCAGGGGAGCACTAAACAGCGTTGGTAATACAATAGAACATATGGGGACACAACTTTCTTCATACCCATCGCTGCGGTGTCACGTTTTCTCGAGGTCCGCATGCCCATCCAAAGACTTAGTAGAGCAAGTCTAGAGCAGAGTCGACAATCTGAATGGACAATCTGTGTTTCTTGGGATCAACTATCCTTTCTTTCTCGGATCCCCTAGAGCTGTTGAACCTGTAATTACTCAGGCAACCCTGACTCCTGATGCTCCTGATGCTCCTGATGGTGCTGCTGCTACTGCTGCTGGTGGTGGTGGTGGAGCTGACGAAGAACTAGCTGTAGCTGCTCATGGTGAAGCTGACGAAATACTTGGTGATGCTACTGCTGGTGAAGCTGACAAAATACTTGCTAATGCTACTGCTAGTGAAGCTGACGAAATACCTGCTGAGGCTGCTGCTGGTGAAGCTGAAAAAATACATGTTGAGGCTGCTGCCGGAGTCTATGAAGAACATGCTGGTGTTGTTGCTGAGGTGCCAGCACTTCCAGTGTTTATAGCAGACTGTGTGTTTGCTGCACACTCACGCGCCTGTCATGTTGACACTCCAGATCCGACCTGGAGCCGAATCCACGTCGGGGGGAGGGGGCCTACAATTGGCTCACCAGTGGGGTCGTACGATTTGGTGGAGAATTACAGACGGCCAAACGCAGCATTCTGGTTCGTTCTGATGATACCACCAGCTCCAGGGACCTAGTGCTCATACTAGCAGATCCGATGAACCATTTGTCTTTGTCTTTATCATTAGTTACGCTTATTTGTGTAAAGACTAAGCTGTGCTTATTTGTGTAAGACTAAGTTAGGCCTAACTGCATAATATTCAGTGAAGCCTAGCTTTTCTTTCCACGCCCATAACAACAGAATTGCAGCATAGAACATACAAAGGTAATGTGCATACTAGGCATTTTTGCTCAGGATAACAAGCACTTCAAGTAAATGATATATGGTGTACGCATTTGAATGCATCACTAGAATGTGCCACTATTGATGACTGATGACATGGATCTAGCTTTTCCGCACGTATTTACATTGAATCGCTCATTGATTTGTTCACATATTTTTTGGCAATGGCTGATGAACACCACTTTCTTGGTAACATGCTTCGTCAGCGAGCACTTGTTGATGCAATACAAAGTACAGAACATGGTCGTCATCCTCATTCCATTTAGGTTCTCTATGTTTCTTCATCACGGAGCTACTAATTTCAAATGAAAATCTAGTAAACAACATATGTGTACATTGTTAGAGTATGCTACGGCCACGGTACATACATGTTTTTCTACAATCACAAGAAGAAAACTTGATGCATTTTCACCTTGTTGGCATTGTGCCGAACTGGGTGGATGTGGCTTTGGGGTTCGGAGAGGAAGGCGTCGTGGCTAGTGCGTGTGTGACCACGGCGACGACGAGCTAGGATTATAGAGGAGGCCAACAGGACCAAGCATGGTCGGCATGGTGACAGATCTCACCCGCGAATGAATTCCCGTCCCCGCGCCATGCCAATGGTGTGGCCATGGTGAGGGCAAGCTCCAATTCAGGATGGGGAGGAGAGCCGGGCCGAGCAGGTTCATCCAAGTCCTAGCTCCGTGCCATGGCCATGACCACAGATCGCTGCCCTGGAGGAAGAAGAAGACGCATAAAGGATGCATGCGCCAATGCTGCAAGCCTACATCGCAGCGACGACGTCAGCAACATAACGGTGAAAGCTGACAGGGGGCCCAACTTGACGGCTGTTAGCCTAATATTTTGTATTGAAACGTAAAGTTGAATTTGTGCCGAAAAAGACCCTCTGAGTATTTGGCACGCCAACTTTGGGCAACGCAGCTGATTGTAAGCAACTTGGGTACCGCGTTGCCTGGGCGACCCAACTTTCGGGCTGCAAAATGATATTCTCCACGATAAGGTCATCTTGCCTCCATATGAAAGGAAGAAGATACAACTAACTTCTCTGTCCCATTCCAAATCTCATGGTTAACGCATAATATATGGTGCTAGAATCACTGATGTTATGGGTTATTTAGCCTATGGTGACTTATGCAATTGGAACCCTAAGTTCCATTGCCAATCTTTATTATCACTTAGGATGATAACTACATCTTATTTATTAGAGAAGATAATATTTTCTTTCTCCAACTCATAGATGATAACACACAATTTGCAACATCTTTGATAAAGACTCTTCAAAGGACATGAGAAAGTGATGAACTTGCCTTGTGACTGCAAGGTAGTGAAGTTAGATGCTTCCACCTGACCTTGAGCTCCGGTTTCTATAGAGAACCATTATTGCCCGGTAAGGACAATATTTAAAGAAGCAATATGCAATGCATAGTAATGTCATGCAAGGTTTCTTATTTATTTAATTGCATGTTTAACTCTTTCAATAAAAGTTTGTTATTTTCTTTAATTAGAAGAAAAGTATTACTTTAAGTCTTTAACATTTTCATAAATATTCCATTTAGTATTTTTATAATGTCTAGTATTATTTAAAGAGTTGAAAATTGGATTTATTTAATTTTTAACTCTTTAAAATATTTTACTAAAATTCCTTTAAGGAAATAAGACTTTATTTATCCCACTTAATTTACTTTTCAAGAATACTAACTAGTATTTTTCTATAATAGCATACCCTTTTGGAATTGTAAATATGAATTTTATGCAATTTTTATGTGTTTGTATATTTTTATAAAATTCCAAAAGGAACATATACCTTAGTAATAATAATTATAAAATTTAATTACCTAAAATTCCATTTGTTATTTTTCTTACATAGAGGACATTTTTATGAGTCCAATAATATTTTATTTACATTTTTAGGATTGGTATTATATTACTTGGAACTATTTAGGTCGTAGGGGTATTTTGGTAATTTGATAATTTAATTAACCTTTCCTTTTTAAAACTGGACCTAGCCCATTGGGCTGGCCCAGCCCTAACCCCGCCCATCTGGGCTGGTCAAACCCTTTTCCGTGATGGGTACTGGACCACACCGGCCCAGTACACACTTCACCTATCTCTCGACCCCCTCGCGTTCTTCCTCAACCTGTTGCGGCGCGGTGTCACCGACATTGTCACCTCTCGATTGCCGCCGCCCTGGGCCTCCCCGGTCGCCGCCGTGGTGCATGACGAGGTTGTGGACCCTGCTCCTTTGTCTGGTCCATTTCGATTTGGCTTTGGAGCTCTCCTTCGGCAAGGCTGGCTCCGTTTCAAACCCTAGGGTTTGGGGTGCCGCTAGTGATGTCTTCGCCGCCGCTCTAGTGGTGTTGTGAGATGCTCCCGTGTTGCTGTGGTGGTGCTGTTCGTCCTCTAGCGATGTTGTGGCCGCCGCCTCGGCTTGGTGCGAGTTGCAGCGCCCTTTGGGTGCTCCCCGTGCCGCTATGCGCTCGTCGGCCCCTCTGCTTCCTCTTCTAATCTACAACGAGGACCTTGGGTAAGTCCTTCTGCTTCCTCTTCGTGCTCTCTCTATACTTCCCATGCTGGCTATTGAGTGTTCTAGAGAGAAATTCCCTTTTAGGGTTATCTGTTCTATTAGGGTTTCACTCCCCTGTGTTGGTAATTGAAGATGTTGAACTATTTAGGAATGGCTCTAGTTTTGATTCTATGCTGAACCATATCCTATTGATGACCAGGGAATTACTAATGCTTCTATAAGATAAACTGTTATCTTTGTCTTGTTACTGTCAGTACACAATTGGGACTGTTGTGACTTTAAGCTAGCCTAATATCTGATTAGTGATGATGGTTAGCTAATTTCAATACTGGAACTTGTATTTGGCTATTTGGAATTATCATTGAGGTCTCTTGTGATAGTTCTTCTCTGTAAAAGAATGATTCCTAATTGATATATTAGGAAGATGATTAACTATTCCTCTTTAAATTACCTGGATTACGTGATCTCTAGGTATGATTGGCTTAGTTAGAACAAGTCCTGCTGACACCTTCCTAGGAATGGTACACATGGTTTGCTCTAGTACTGGCTTTAATCTACACATACTCTAGAATGACTTGATGCTAAATTGAGTTGAAAAACTCCTGCTGGATATGTTGGCTTATGATATTCAATAATTGCTTTATGCTTGTGATGCTGGTATGAGGTAATATTAGATAAAAACTAAGGTTTTTATCTCATGTGTACCTCTCAAATATGCTTTGGTACTCAGTTTAGAACAATGGTTCTTATAGACTTGAAGAAAAGGATTTGCTAAACCATGTTACGTATTATAGATTTAATATGAACTGCTTTCTGAGGTGCTGCCATCCTTTGGATGTGCCCAGAAACATTCAGTTATAGCTAGTGAATAAGTGGATGTCTTAGTATCATTTATTCTCCAAGATCCATGATGCATAAGCTGAGATCTTGGTATTATTTGCAAAGATAGATTGCTTGGCTTTGAGTTTTAATTCCTCTATGATGGATACACCCTACTTGGGTGAATCTGAGAGGATTATGTATAAAACAACACATGCTCAACTCAAAAATTAGCATGTGATGGTTTTGTATAACTCAACACACAAGTGGTTTTGTTGCTGTTGTGTTGGTGTTGCTGGTGGCTTGATCTTGACCTGCACCTCCTGGTGTTGCACCTGCTCCTCCTAGTCTCCTGTGATCTGGAAGTTGCCCTTGCTATCCTTCTGCACCACCCCCTCCTTATGTCACCATGTTCAGGTGAACTACTCATTAATTTGGTAGAGTGGCTGGTGATGTTGTTGAGGCTTTAGTAAGCTCTATGAAGTCTGAGTGTGTGCTTGAGAAGGAGAGTGTGTTGTCTATGGATGAGCCTCGGCTGAGGGCTCTGTTTGAGTGCTAGTAGTTTGGCTGCTATAATGACAGCACATTGCATGCATTCTATGACTAAGATGTGTGCCTGTGTGGCCTGGTCGTGTGGATCAGCTCAAGTGATAACATCCCCACCTGTTACTTTTTTACTGTTTACTGCCTGGTGAAACATGCCCCTGTTAATGACTCAATGATTTAACTGGAACAATGCATTTCATTGTTCACCACTGAGAGTAATACTAATTGATTAACTCCTTGTTTTCTTTTTAGTTGTTTTCATCTTATTTGCAGGAACAAGATCTAGAGATACAAGATTTAGTCTAGGAATAGATTAGTAGTATAGGTTTTACTTGTACCCTATTTTTATTATTCCTTTTGTAAAGACTCCTGTAAAAATTTATTATAAGGAAATAAAGTTGTATTTCCATTCTATTTAATCTTCTACTTTTGATGTATTTATTACAATTTATAATGTTGTGATATAATCAGGAAATAAGAATTCATTACTTATCTCATTTGCATTTCTTAGATCCTTATTATTGTTTACTATATCTATGATTCAATCAAATAATGTTAATATAGTATTTTGGAAAACAAATTAACATTCCTAACTTCCAAATCTTAAATACTTTCAAATTGATTTAAATTTCAAATTTGAGTTCATAATTACTTCCCCAAAAACTAATAATTCCTAAAGGTCATGTCAAAATTCATAGCAATCACTAACAAGAGCTATTCCTACCTCCAGTTAGTGAAAGAAACTCCGATCCCTTTAGGTTTTTGTTTGCAAAAAAATTTACCCCGATTTTACAGATGCATGCATGCACAGACTTAGATTCCTATTTCTACCCTTCGTTTGATCCTAATGTTGCGATGTTACAAGCTATGTCCGAGGAAATGAAGGATAAATTTGAGAAGTATTGGTCAGATGTTCATGGTCTCATGGCTATTGCAACCGTCCTTGATCCATGGTTTAAGCTCCACATGCTGCAGGTAAGGTACAAGGGTTTCACTTGTTGATATTTGTGCATGTTCTTCTTAGTTTTTTATGTTATTACTTTCATGTTGTAGGCTTTATTTCAGACCTTGTATGGATATGAGCATGCGGCCAAAGAAGTTGCAAAGATAAGAGAACTAATGTTAACTTTATTGTTTGAATACCAACAACCCTCCGATGGTGATGGGACATCAAATATTGAAACTACTTCTACAACTGTTGGTGATGTGGATGAAATTTATGAGATATTTGATGAATATATGAATTCAAAGCCTGCTGCCACCTCTTCTCAAATACGCACAGAGTTGGATTTATACTTGGAAGAGGACCTTCTCCCTCGAGCACAAGAGCTAGACATCATTGGTTGGTGGAAGTATGGAGGTATTAAGTACCCTACTTTGCAAATGATTACCCATGATATATTACCTATTTCCGTTACTTCCGTAGCATCGTAGTGTGTCTTTAGTGCTAGTGGAATATTAATTAGTCCACATCATAGTCGACTTGCACCCAAAATATCAGAAGCCCTCGTGTGTATGCAATCATGGTCTCGAGCGGACATGTTAGGTAATTCATTTATACTTTTCCAAGTTTCCAAGTTCTCTTATGAAATATTAAATGTAAGTTGTTCCTATTATTTTCAATTGCATTAGGTGATATTCATGGTGATCTCCTTGCTATACAAAATGTTCTTGAAGATGAACAAGAAGAAATGGTATTATTTCTATAGTCATTTACTTTCATTATTCATTCTTGTGATGTGTAACTTTGCTAAGCTTTAGTGTTTCTTCAATTCTAGGATGCCATTGAATCCATTGTCACCGAGGAATGAGGCTCTAATCATCCAAGTTTCAACTCAACAGTTCTACTATCTATTGAATATATGAGATGTTGTATTGGAAACTTGTAATAAAAAGCATTTTCTATGTTCTGTGAGACTGTTATGAGACGTCTATGTACTTTGTGGTGTTATCATGTGAGATTGACATATTTTAAGTACTATGTGGTTTAAAATTGTTGCTTTGATATTCCTATGTATTATCCATATATTATTTGTTGAAATGTTGTCGAAAATTGCTATAATGTCGCAGTTATGTTGAATGTTGTTATGATTATGTATATATTGTGTAAACCAATGGATATCCATGGATACATGGATATCCAACGGGTTTGGATCTGGGGCGACATCCATGCCCATGGATATCTTCATGGGCGGGCTAGAGTGAGGTTCATGGATTTGGATTTGGATTTGGTTTTGATATATTCATCCAAACCCGCTCCATCACCATCCCTAGTAGGCGTGCTGCCGACGAGCGGCGTGCGCGACCTAGCGCTCGGCCTGCTCATTGATACGTCGTAAATGTATCTATAATTTTCGATGCTCCAAGCTTGTTTTGTATCAACTATCTTATGTTTTGTCTACACTTTGAGGAATTTTTATACATTTTCTGGAACTAACCTATTGACAAGATGCCGCAGTGCCAGTTGCATGTTTTCTGCTGTTTTTGGTTTCAGAAAAGCTAGTAAATAAATATTCTCGGAATTGAACGAAACAAAAGCCGAAGTTCCTATTTTCCCGACACGACACATAAGTCCAAAGCAGAGACGGAGGAGAGCCATGAGGCGGCCACATGATAGGGTGGCGCGTCCCTCCCGGCTCGCCAGGCCCTGGTGTGAGCCCCTCAGGCGGCCACCGACATCTCCTCTTCGCCTATATAAACCCCCCGAGACGAAAACCCTAAAGGGAAGATGGGAATTCCACGAAAAGTTCTGCAGCACCGCTGCCACCGAAGAGGATATTCGGGGGACAAAATTCTCTATTCCGGCACCCTGTCAGGACGGGGAAGTGCCCTGAGCCATCTCCATCGACTCCACCACCATCTCTATTGTCGTTGCTGACTCCCATGAAGAGGAGGGAGTAGTTCTCTCTCAAGGCTAAGGGCTCTACCGGTAGCTATGTGTTCATCTCTCTCTCTATGCGTGATCTTATTGAGATCATGAGCTTTGTAATCTAGTTGAATAGGTAGATCTATTCTGATACTCAAGTGCTTTAATTAATCTCTGCTTATCCCCACATGTGTGAAGTTTACAGTGTGGACACCGTGTGGTACTTAGGGTAAGGTTACAGAAATACTTATCATGAGTATAATTTGAGTTGGATGTCTCTATGAGATTGTGGTGTTTGTTGTAACCATCTAGCGCTCAAGGTGATAGTGAGGGGTTCTGTAGATGGGGAATGTGAACTTTAAGGTGTGCTGTTATAGCCCTACATTGTCCACTGAGAGTAGTTCAGGGTAGCATAATGAAGAGAAGATATTTATATGAGAGTGTCCACTAGTGAAAGTATGATCCCTAGGCCTTATTTCTAAGCATTGAAACACCGTTTACAATCAGTCATGTTACATGTTTGCTTGCTGCCACTCTTATTTCAGATTGCAATTACCACTTATATCATCCATATTACTTGTATTTCACTATCTCCTCGCTGAACTAGTGCACCTATACACCTGACAAGTGTATTGTGTGTGTTGAGGACACAAGAGACTTCTTGTATCTTGATTGCAGGGTTGCTTGAGAGGGATACCTTTGACCACTTCCTCCCTGAGTTCGATAAACGTTGGGTGATCCACTTAAGGGAAACTTACTGCTGTTCTACCAACCTCTGCACTTGGAGGCCCAACACTGTCTACAAGAATAGAAGCATGCGTAGACATCACTCATGTAGGCGCCAAGTGCGCTCGGACTCCTCTGCCTCGTGTTGTCCCTTACGTGCTCGCCCAACCCCCGCTCCTTCCCCAACCCGCATCATCATCGTCGTTGCTCCAGGGCGTCCTCCGGCCCTGTCGCCGTACGTGCCTCCGAGCTCTCCCTCCGGCACCCCTCGACCTTAGCCTCTCCTCTCCACCGGCATTTGCCTGCACCGCCCTGCGCCCCTCGCTCTTCGTTCGCCAGCGTCGTCGCCCGTCCTCTCCAGCGCGTGCCCCACGCACCGCCGCTCGATCTTGTCACCCATCGAGCCTCGCAGGAACCGCTGGCCTCCCCAGTGTGGCCTCGCCGTCCTCAACCTGCCACCGCCTAGCTCTACCTCCTCTGTGCGCCGTGCCGCCAGGAGCTTCTCTCTGGCTCGCCTGCTCCCGTAGTGTCGTAGTGCCTCGCTCGTCCACCCCGCGCCGCCGGCTTGCACCATGTCCGCCTCCGTTGCCCCGGCCCTGCTCGCCTTCCACCTCCCCACTGCGCGTCCCTGTGACCTCGCCACCGATGGTGGCCATGCGTCCCTCATCGTCTCTAGTCGTACCTCGTCGCCCTCTGCTCCAGCGGCTTGCCTTCCACCTCCCCGTCGCGCATCCCTATGCTACTCTGACTCGGCCACCCTCTAGTGCCTTTGTTCCGTGCGGACGTCCTCCTGCTGTAGTCGCACGCCCACCATCTAATGTTACCTCATGCCACGTGATCTTCAGAAGCATGTGTGGCTGCCTGCCGCTCCGCTTGTTCCTGTTGAAATGGTAGTCTGAAGTGATTCCTGTTGCTGCCAAAGACCAAGTTAACCGTAGCCAAGACCAGCACCGAAGGACTAGATCAACCCAGGAAAACACTGACACTACCCAAAGTCGACGGTGCCAAACCCGATGAACCACCGACGCAAGTTCTACTTCATCGAACCCAAGTCCGCCGACATGGAACCAAGGACTGCGGAACACTAAGTTCTCCATCACGGACTCGATCACCCAAGAACTCTATCACGAAACGCCATGATCTCCCACACGGGCGAGTCCTCCTACACGGACCCGAAGACCCAAGGTCTTCATGGAAAACCGTAGACCCCAATCTCGGGACCCGAAGACCACACCCGACACTCTTCTTCCTCTCGAATCCGAAGACCGAGCCCGAACCCTCGGAACCCAAGATCACTAGAACCCTAATGTGTGATCTCCTATCTGAGAATCCTATTTTATAAATGACATCTACTTGTTGCATATTAAATTGTTCATGATGGCATACATATTTTGTGGGTTGGAGGTACTTTGTCGATTCACCTCATAATTAAATATGGAGTGTATATGCAGGATATATTTGTCTTATCTCGACTCCATTTAAATTTGTGTAGCGAACCGATGCCATGTTTTTCCTTATTAAGTCAACATTTAAATTGCAAGGTATCTAAATAACTTTAACCTTCTATTTAATTATCGGAACCCCAATTCTTATTAATATTGCCTAGTTGCAATCGCATCTTTGCCATGCATGCATCATATCATGAACATGTTCGATCTTCTACCATAGTATTAAATAGTGCATCCGGTGTTTCTTTTAGTGCATTGCTTCTTCACAGATTAGGCCATTGAGTTGATGCGAGCTTCGACCTGTTCTTCGAATGAATCTTCAACAGTGTTTCCCAGGCGAGCATTATCCATCTTCTTACCTATTTTACATTGTTTAGTCTTTACTTCCTCATGTCGATTTATTGCTATCCTTGTTATCGATGCTTTAGTTTCCATACCATTTATATTCTGTGCAGCCTATATTATCTTGGACACCACCTATTGCCTATTGTTTGGTAGACAGTTGGACTTTTGAGTCGTAGTTGCTTCCTCCGGTGTAGTTTCGCGTCGTCGAGTTTCACCATTGTTGGAAGGGTTGCAAATGTTTAATGGTGGAGATAATCATGGTTCTACTTACAGCTTGATAATTAAATGTGAAAATTAGATATAACTAATGAAAAGGCACCGGTGGGTAATAACTGAGATCTGACTCTTATCCCGCCCACTTGTGTCCACCTAGGACCCAAGTTCTTGACACCTGTTTCGAGACCAAGCACGCTAACCACATGTGGGGTGTATGGGCACCCCTATCGGCTTATTACGTGATTTTAAAATACTATACTGGGGGCCACAAACTAGTTTGGGGTTTTAATGCCATGTTATGCCTGGTTTATTGTCTGTTGCTCGATGAGAGTTTACTATTGTACTGTTTAGGATGTGGGTCATTATGTTGAGGATTATACCTATGGCCTTTGATCTCTCGCCGATCTCGTAACCTCTGGGTCCGTCTTCGGAGCCGGGCGACTTCATTATAGGTAGCTTAGTGGGTGGCCCCCATGTACTTGCTTTGGGTCTGGGAACACGTCATGTCCGAAACCCCGCCGACATACCGATGGGTGTATGTTAATTGATCTGGCCAACAGGGTGGAAGTGCGTGTGGATACTTTGGTACACCCCTGCAGGGTTAAATATTTTCGAAAAGCCGTGCTCGCAGTTATGGACGACTTGGAGCACAGTTTTTCGATCATAGAAACTATAACTAAAGAATTACTATTATAATTTGACTTGGATCTCACATGACTAATAAGTTGGACAACCACCATGAAATGAATGTATAAAACTGCCAACTGTGTGAGTTTCCTCAAAATGGCTTCCTTGTTTGGTCTCGAGGGGGAAATATCAGGATGGGTATGTTTGGTGTTAGTATCAGATTGGTTCCGAATAGGTCTTTCTTATCCCTCTCTGATAGCCGACAGTTGTATCGAGTCTCTATAGGTTGTTTAGTGCATGCTCCTCTGTCGCTTCAGTCCACCATACCTATGTAGGCGAGAGCCGTCGAATTCTCAGACTCATCGTGTACTGGCCTCGGTACTGACCGCTCCCCTTTTCCTTTGCCCTTTGTCGGCATCCCTTTTGTTTTCATAGATATAAGTTCGACGTCATTAGTAGGGTTACTGATGCGGGCATCCCATTGATGATTGGCACACCAGGAAGACCTATAATATGTAATGATAAGTCTAAGGTTGTGTCAAACATTGTTGCTATGTTATTGAGTCCGAGTCAAGGTTAGTGTCAAGTCAGTTTGTGTGTTCAGTTTGGGTCTGTCCAACCGACTAGTTGCAGGCCTCCTATATAAAGGAGCCATGCGCCTAGGGTTTAGGGGAGTTCAGTTGTTTAGTCAAAAACTATTGCGTGGTGTTTCACTATGTATCATCCCTCCAGGGAAACGGCGATGCCGCGTTATCCAATAAATATTGCTACGAGGGTTCTTGCGTCATCAAGGATTATCGAGCCGTGGTTTGAGGCGTGGTGATCTTCATCATGTTGTTTGCTGGATTCGTTCCTCTTCTTTAGGTGACTTTTATCGGCGTTATTGGAAGAATCATCTATCTGGCTGACTCGCTGTGAAAGATCGGGACAAAACTCTAGGATCATTGGCACGATCCTTATCATGTGGTATCAGATTTCTGGGTTGATCATGGCGAGTTTTGGTTGTTGATTATTCTGCGAATTGTTCTTCACAGGTAGTTTTTAGATCAGATTGATTCAGGAGAAAAGGAAAGAATTGCACGGTTTTCTGGTGGGCAGTTGTAAGTTGTAACGCCCCAGAACCGGGTATATGCAGATCTCAGCATCTCCCGCTAAAATCCGCATAGAAACGATTCAAAGACACCCACCAAACACTTTCGTGTGGGTGGGATTTGATTACAAGTAGTTACATCATAGTAATTTACAATAGAGTCCACAAGAACTTACATATACAACAATGACTCAACGAGTCAAGAATACAAATTATACAATTCAAAGATACAAATCACAAAGAAAACAAAGTAGCATCCGGGTACGGACAAGAACCAAATTGGACTAAGAGTCCTGAAGAATAACCAAGCGGTGTCCATAACCCTGCCCAGGCCAAGCCGAAAGGGTAACCTTGCTAACGTCATCAGTCATATACCTGTCAAAACCAAATGGGTGCCGGCAAAGGGCAAAGGAAAAAGAGAGCGATCAGTACTGAGGCCAGTACACGGCGAGGCTAGAATTCGGCGGTCCTCACCTACAAAGGTATGGTGGGCTCAGCGGCGGCAAAGCTTGCACTATCTAACTTATAGAGACCCGCTACAACTTTGGCTATTAGAGCGAGATAAGAGAGAACTATACGATAAGTATAATAAAGCACCAAACATAACCCAAACGAAGGTTTCCCCCTCGAAGACCAGTCGAGGAAGTCCACTTGCCAAACACACACGGTGGCAATTTTAATTATCCAGTTGTTTAGTTGATAAGTCTAATTACTAATCATGTTATTAGAGGCAAAACATTAGTGGCGTTATCTATGATCATGACACCTTACTCCTGAGGCGCCCATAACTGTGGACACACGACTTCTCGAAAAGATTTACCCTGCAGGGGTGCACTACTATACCCAAACGCATGTTCAATCCTTCAGGCGACATAATACGCGTGCCTTTCGAATCTCACAACAATAACTGTCACATAACTACGCACGTATCCAGAGGTATCACCTACTATGTTTTATCCAGCCCAGAGGAACGACCGAGTCTCAAGGTGGCACAACGTTCACGACTACTATACCGAACGGCCCTGGAAGATAACTTGTAGAGCTCCCCTTGAACCGACGGTATGTACCGCTTTAATGTATGCAATGCACGTGCTGCCCACCAAATCATATCATAACCAAGTCCGAAGACACATCAACTCACCCATGTCCGAGAACATATTATGCGTATGCACCAAATGAAAAACCAATTTTGTGACCCCCTGGATAAACGAATAGCGCCGGTATTTGAGGGCGGATCCCAGAGGCCCCCACATTTGGTTAGCACGATCAGCATAGAACTAGTATCGTAGAATGAACGGGTCCTAGGTCTGCTCAAACAGTTTCCAAAGGTGGTCCCTGCCAGGGCCTTATCATTAGGTGAAACAATAACCATAACCATAACCAACATCACCAATTTAATTTATCATGTTATCAACCATAATCAGATATCACGGTTCACCTGTATGAGAGCGGGTAGCAGACCTAAGCGTGCGCTATGACTCGCAAGGCAAAGCTATCTAATCAAACAAGGCAATAGGATAACCAAGGCTTTATAGTAGAGCAGGTAAATAAAGGGAACGGTACTAGAGCATCGATAATAAGGATAGCAATAGATTAAAGGAAGGAAGTAAATACTATAAATGCAAAATAGGTAGAAGAGGGAGGATGCTCGCCTAAGAAGATCATCCGAAGGCTCGTCGTATCTCGCAACCACTCATCGTCCTATCTGGTGAAGAAGCAAATCACTAGAAAGAGCAATCAGTGCAATATTTAATAACACGGCGGAAGATACGGTGTGTTTATGCTATGATGCATGGCATAGCAATATGCGGCCTAGCTTGTCAATATTAAGAAGGATCAAGATCCCGACAAGTAAGTATTATGGTTCAAGTTGTTTAACTACCCCGCAAATTAAATGTTGAATTAACAAGGCAAAGCATGGCATCGATTTGCTACACAAATTTAAATGGAGCCAATATAAAACTAGAATAGCCCGTATATAGTCTCCATATTTAATTTAGGTGAATCTCCTAAATATCTCCAAACAACAAGGATATGTATGCGAGATGAATGATTTAATGCAACAAGTATATAACATTTATAAAATAGGGCTTCGAGGAAAAGCGGTCACACGTTGGCATTCGAAGATCTTGGTTCGGAGGGGTTCGGATTTGGTCTTCGAACTCCGGGGCCAGGGTCTTAGAGCTCCATGATCGAGGGTCTTCGGGATCGAACATAGAGTCCATGAAGGAGGGAGGTCCTCGGGTTCACCTTTGTTCATCGTAGGTGGACCTTGGATCTGCATCAATGCTATTGCGCGGTTCTTCGGGAGATCGTCTCGGTACATCTCCCCATCCTGACCTTGGTACTTCGAGCATCACCACACCCTCAGTAGTGGAGAAGATTCTGTCGATGGAAGATCTTGGAAACATGAAGATAAAAACGGGCGGTGCCCACACGTTCTTCACCTTGTCACACATTTTGATGAGCCTCGTTTTGAGGAATTCGATTGACTGAACGCAGAAAGCCTTCCACTGGCAGGTGATCGTGTTTTTCACAGGTGTGGCACCCACAAGGACAAACAAACAAAAAATAGACCACGATGGTGAGGAGCAGCCATGGCCGGGTAGGAGAGTGGGGTCCTTGGCAGTGGCAAAGGTTAGTGAAGGAGGAAGGGGACTGGCAGGGCGCGTGGGACGACGCCCTGGCGGCAGGGAGTCGAGTAGGGAGAGGCGACGGGCGTCAGGGTGCAGGGAGGTCCGACGACACTACAGGGAAATTGGCCGAGGCGGAGGGCGAGGCCGAGTCGGTGGCGAAGCCGGTCGTAGTTCGAGGCCGAGTAGGTCGAGGATGAGAAAGACAGTGACACGGAACACCGGGGTCGCAAAACAGCGACCCGAGGCAGAGGCGCGGACGGGGAGGTCACAGGATGCGGCCGCACACGCTATAGAGGGAGAGACAGTGGTCGGCGAGATAGGACGGGCGATGAGGGCGCACGACGAGCTCCGCTGGCTCGTGGACAGGGCGGCACAACTGAGGCCGGCGGTGCTGGAGCGGCGGCATCGACTAGTATTGAGCGTGGAGGCGCTCGGCCTCTGCTCGAGACGAGAGGTTGGGGATAGGGGGCCTGATGGCTTTTCTCTCGGGCGGCAGAGGGACCTAAGTGAAAAGAGGCAAGGGAGTTGGTGGTGTGCGTGAACAACGTGTGTGTACTTGTCCTCGGCGTGTGGTTCATGTCGTGCAGGGCTAGGGCGGTGGACGCGAGCAAGGGCGGCGCACATGTGTGTGACGCGGCTGCGCTGGTGTGGCGGCGGCCGGGCTGGGGTGACTAGTTTAGGGTTTGAGGTAGTAGGTGGCTGCTGGCTGGGCTTTTGGGCCTGGCCAGTGGCTACCTCCCCTAAAACAATTTTTATGTTTTATTTTTAGAAAGGTTTTTATAAATAGTTTTTAGACAAATAAAAGATCCGAAAAAGACCAGGGTTTTTAGTTTGGAATTAAAGGAGAGGACTAATTAGAAAACAAAATAGGCTTTTGACGAAAAAAATTCAGGGCAAAATATGCATGATGTCTTGATGATGCACAAAATAAAAAACAACAGGCAAATCTAATTGGGAAATATTTTCCTAGGCATTACAACTCGGCACCACCAACAAAGGATCTCGTCCCGAGATCCCAGCAAAGACACCGGGGGGAGGGAGGGTTTGATGATCGGTTCTTCTTGCATCAGGTTGATGGTCGCGACACCACTACCAAGAACTTCTCACTCCGTCTTAAACTTGTCGACACCACTAACAAGGGTTTTTGCTCACGTTCTTCGGGAGAACACTCCAGAGAGACAAAGGAGGAAGAAAGAAGTCATAGGGTCATCTCTAACTTTCAAAGGAGTAGTAGTCACATTAATCCACCTGTTCAATGCCCAAAGCTAATGATAAGAGTAGTCGTACGGTCGCGACTCCATCCTGCACTCTAAGCATTACTCTGTACAAGAATAGGAGGATCATGCAACTAAACTCTCAGAATTCAGACGGAAGATCTTGACAACCAGTAAAACAAAGGTTTGGAAAGATGATGTCATCACAGAAGTTGCAGAACACCAGAAAATGTTTGAAAAGAGATCAGGTAGAATGAAAACCAGATGTGGTTCCACCGTTACAACAGGAAGGAAGCAGAATGCTAAAGGTACGACGGGACCCAACCATGAGAAATCCTAGACTTGAGGAAGGTAAGAGATTAGATTAAAACTTTCAAAGATAAGAGGAGAAAGAATGGAGGTAAGGAGGAAAATCAGAACTAATCAGATCTATCTATTGCATTTGTAGCAAAATAGTTTTGACATTAGACATCGGCTGTTGGCAAGGTTAACCTATAGGCTGGACCAGTGGGGTATCGTAAACCTTTGCTTTGATACCACTTGTAACGCCCTAGAATCGGGTCTATGCAGATCTCAGCATCTCCCGCTGAAATCCGCATAGAAACGATTCAAAGATGCCCACCAAACACTTTCGTGTGGGTGGGATTTGATTACAAGTAGTTACATCATAGTAGTTTACTACAGAGTCCACAAGAACTTATATATGTAACAACGACTCAACAAGTCAAAAATACAAATTATACAATTCAAAGATACAAATCTCAAAGAAAATGAAGTAGCGTCCGGGTACGGACAAGAACCAAATTGGACTAAGAGTCCTAAAGAATAACCAAGCGGTGTCCATAACCCTGCCCAGGCAAGGCCAGAAGGGTAAACTTGCTAACATCGTCAGTCACATACCTGTCAAAACCAAAGGGGTGCCGGCAAAGGGCAAAGGAAAAAGAGAGCGGTCAGTACTGAGGCCAGTACACAGCGAGGCTAGAATTCGGCGGTCCTCGCCTACATAGGTATGGTGGGCTCAGCGGCAGCAAAGCTTGCACTATCTAACTTATAGATACCCGCTACAACTTCGGCTATTAGAGCGAGATAAGAGAGCACTATACGATAAGTATAATAAAGCACCAAACATAACCCATCCGAAGGTTTCCCCCTCGAAGACCAGTCGAGGAAGTCCACTTGCGGAACACACACGGTGGCAGTTTTAATTATCCAGTTGTTTAGTTGATAAGTCTAATTACTAATCATGTTATTAGAGGCAAACCATTAGTGGCGTTATCTATGATCATGACACCGTACTTCTGAGGCGCCCATAACCGTGGACACACGACTTCTCAAAAATATTTACTCTACAGGGGTGCACTACTATACCCAAACGCATGTTCAATCTTTCAGGCAACATAATACGCGTGCCTTCCGAATCTCACAACAAGAACTGTCCCATAACTACGCGCATATCTAGAGGTATCACCTACTGTGTTTTTACCAGCCCAGAGGCAAGGACGAGTCTCAAGGTGGCACAACATTCACGACTACTATACCGAACGGCCCTGGAAGATAATCTCGTCCTGAGATCCAAGCAAAGACACCGGGGGGAGGGAGGGTTTGATGATCGGTTCTTCTTGCATCAGGTTGATGGTCGCGACACCACTACCAAGAACTTCTCGCTCCGTCTTGAACTTGTCGACACCACTAACAAGGGTTGTTGCTCACGTTCTTCGGGAGAACACTCCAGAGAGACAAAGGAGGAAGAAAGAAGTCATAGGGTCATCTCTAACATTCAAAGGAGTAGTAGTCACATTAATCCACCTGTTCAATGCCCAAAGCTAATGATAAGAGTAGTCGTATGGTCGCGACTCCATCCCGCACTCTAAGCATTACTCTGTACAAGAATAGGAGGATCATGCAACTAAACTCTCAGAATTCAGACGGAAGATCTTGACAACCGGTAAAACAAAGGTTCAGAAAGATGATGTCATCGCAGAAGTTGCAGAACACCGGAAAACGTTTGAAAAGAGATCAGGTAGAATGAAAACCAGACATGGTTCCACCGTTACAACAGGAAGGAAGCGGAATGCTAAAGGTACGACGGGACCCAACCACGAGAAATCCTAGAGTTGAGGAAGGTAAGAGATTAGATTAAAAATCGCAAAGATAAGAGGAGAAAGAATGGAGGTAAGGAGGAAAATCAGAACTAATCAGATCTATCTAATGCATTTGTAGCAAAATAGTTTTGACACTAGACATCGGCCGTTGGCAAGGTTAACCTATAGGCTGGACTAGTGGGGTATCGTAAACCTTTGCTCTGATACCACTTGTAACGTCCCAGAATCGGGTCTATGCAGATCTCAGCATCTCCCGCTAAAATCCGCACAGAAATGATTCAAAGACGCCCACCAAACTCTTTCGTGTGGGTGGGATTTGATTACAAGTAGTTACATTACAGTAGTTTACAACAGAGTCCACAAGAACTTATATATGTAACAACGACTCAACGAGTCAAGAATACAAATTATACAATTCAAAGATACAAATCTCAAAGAAAACAAAGTAGCGTCCAGGTACGGACACGAACCAAATTGGACTAAGAGTCCTAAACAATTACCAAGCGGTGTCCATAACCCTGCCTAGGCCAAGTCGGGAGGGTAACCTTGCTAACGTCGTCAGTCACATATCTGTCAAAACCAAAGGGGTGCCGGCAAAGGGCAAAGGAAAAAGAGAGCGGTCAGTACTGAGGCCAGTACACGGCGAGGCTAGAATTCGGCGGTCCTCGCCTACATAGGTATGGTGGGCTCAGCGGCAGCAAAGCTTGCACTATCTAACTTATAGAGACCCGCTACAACTTCGGCTATTAGAGCGAGATAAGAGAGCACTATATGATAAGTATAATAAAGCACCAAACATAACCCATCTGAAGGTTTCCCCCTCGAAGACCAGTCAGGGAAGTCCACTTGCGGAACACACACGATGGCAGTTTTAATTATCCAGTTGTTTAGTTGATAAGTCTACTTACTAATCATGTTATTAGAGGCAAAACATTAGTAGCGTTATCTATGATCATGGCACCGTACTCCTGAGGCGCCCATAACCGTGGACAGACGACTTCTCGAAAAGATTTACCCTGCAGGGGTGCACTACTATACCCAAACGCATGTTCAATCCTTCAGGCAACATAATACGCGTGCCTTCCGAATCTCACAACAAGAACTGTCACATAACTACGCGCGTATCCAGAGGTATCACCTGCTGTGTTTTATCCAGCCCAGAGGCACGGCCGAGTCTCAAGGTGGCACAACGTTCACGACTACTATACCGAACGACCCTGGAAGATAACTTGTAGAGCTCCCCTTGAACCGACGGTATGTACCACTTTTATGTATGCATTGCCCGTGCTGTCCACCAAATCATATCATAACGAAGTCTGAAGACACATCAACTCACCCATGTCCGAGGACATATTATACGTATGCACCAAATGCAAAACCAATTTTGTGACCCTCTTGGATAAACGAATAGCACCAGTAGTTGAGGGGGGATCCCAGAGGCCCCCACATTTGGTTAGCGCGATCAGGACATATCTAGTATCATAGAATGAACGGGTCCTAGGTCGGCTCAAACAGTTTCCAAAGGTGGTCCCTGCCGGGGCCTTATCATTAGGTAAAACCATAACCATAACCATAACCAACATCATCAATTTAATTTATCATGTTATCAACCATAATCAGATATCACGGTTCACCTATATGAGAGAGGGTAGCAGACCTAAGCGTGCGCTACGACTCGCAAGGCAAAGCTATCTAATCAAACAAGGCAATAGGATAACCAAGGCTTTATAGTAGAGCAGGTAAAAAGGGAACGGTACTAGAGCATCGATAATAAGGATAGCAATAGATTAAAGGAAGGAAGTAAATACTATAAATGCAAAATAGGTAGAAGAGGGAGGATGCTCGCCTAAGAAGATCATCCGAAGGCTCGTCGTATCTCGCAACCACTCATCGTCCTATCCGGTGAAGAAGCAAATCACTAGAAAGAGCAATCAGTGCAATATTTAATAACACGGCGGAAGATACGGCGTGTTTATGCTGTGATGCATGGCATAGCAATATGCGGCCTAGCTTGTCAATATTAAGCAGGATCGGGATCCCGACAAGTAAGTATTATGGTTCAAGTTGTTTAACTACCCCGCAAATTAAATGTTGAATTAACAAGGCAAAGCATGGCATCGGTTTGCTACACAAATTTAAATGGAGCCAATATAAAACTAGAATAGCCCGTATATAGTCTCCATATTTAATTTAGGTGAATCTCCTAAATATCTCCAAACAACAATGATATGAATACGAAATGAATGATTTAATGCAACAAGTATATAACATTTATAAAATAGGGCTTTGAGGAAAAGGGGTCACACGTTGGCATTCGAAGATCTTGGTTCGGAGGGGTTCGGATTTGCTCTTCGAAATCCGGGGCCAGGGTCTTATAGCTCCGTGATCGAGGGTCTTCGGGATCAGACATAGAATCCATGAAGGAGGGAGGTCCTCGGGTTCACCTTTGTTCATCGGAGGTGGAACTTGGATCTGCATCAATGCTATTGTGCGGTTCTTCGGGAGCTCGTGTCGGTACATCTCCCCATCCCGACCTTGGTACTTAGAGCATCACCACACCGTCAGTAGTGGAGAAGATTCTGTCGATGGAAGGTCTTTGAAGCACGAAGACAAAAACGGGCGGTGCCCACACGTTCTTCACCTTGTCACCGTGTGGCACCCACAAGGACAAACAAACGAAATAGAGACCACGGTGGCGAGGAGCAGCCATGGCCGGGTAGGAGAGTGGGGTACTTGGCGGCGACAGAGGTTGGTGAAGGAGGAAGGGGACGGGCGGGGCGCGCGGGACGGCGCCATGGTGGCAGGGAGTCGAGCGGGGAGAGGCCACGGGCGTTGGGGTGCAGGGAGGTCCGGCGACACTGCGGGGAAAGCGGTCGAGGCGCGAGGCCGAGTCGGCGGCGAAGCCGGACGCAGTTCGAGGCCGAGCAGGTCGAGGATGAGGAAGACGGCCACACAGAACGCCGGGGTCGCAGAACGGCGGCCCGAGGCAGAGGCGATGCGGACGGGGAGGTCGCAGGGTGCGGCCGCGCACGCTGTAGAGGGAGAGGCGGTGGTCGGCGAGTTCGAACGGGCGACGAGGGCGGACGGGGGCGGCACAACTAAGGCCGGCGGTGTTGGGGCAGCGGCATCGACTGGTATCGAGAGTGGAGGCGCTCGGCCTCTGCTCTGCTCGGGAGGAGAGGTTGGGGGTGGGGGGCCTGATTGCTTTTTTCTCTGGCGGCGGAGGGACCTAAGTGAAAAAGAGGCAAGGGAGTTGGTGGTGTGCGTGAACAACATGTGTGTACTTGTCCTGTGCGTGTGGTTCGTGTCGTGCAGGGCTGGGCCGTGGACGCGAGCAAGGGAGACGTGCAGGTGTGTGACATGACTGCGCGGGTGTGGCGGTGGCCGGGCTGGATGACTAGTTTAGGGTTTGAGGTAGTAGGTGGCTGTTGGCTGCCTTCCCTAAAACAATTTTGTTTTTATGTTTTATTTTTAGAAGGTTTTTATAAATAGTTTTAGACAAATAAAAGATCCGGACAAGACCGGGGTTTTTAGTTTGAAATTAAAGAAGAGGACTAATTAGAAAACAAAAAGGCTTTTGGCGAAATTATTTCAGTGCAAAATATGCATGATGTCATATATACATGATGTCATGATGATACACAAAATAAAAAACAACAGACAAGTCTAATTAGAGAATATTTTTCCTGGCATTACAACAGTTTTGTTCTGTTCTAAGTGTGCAGATCGATCTGGTGTAGATCGATCGTTTTCCCTCTGGAATTCTTAATCAGCTGGTACGTAGAGTCCACGAGAGAAAGAAAGAGAAGCCGTGCATCAGATCTGATTGTCCATTGTTTTGTTCAATTCCTGTGTGCTAACCAAATCGAGGAGAAGCCGTGCATCACTGCGTGGAGTACGGACAAGTAATTGCATATCAGATTGATTTGGTACGTAAGAAAAGGAAAATCAAAAAGAGTCCGAGAATTAATTGATTCTGATTTGGAGGATCTCACATGAAAAGGAAACACAAAAGGGGCAGCGATCTGGTGCTATTTGAATCGGAAAAAAGTGTACGTGAGTTTTCTTACGTGAAGCTTCCATCGGTGCAAGAAAAAAAAAGCAAGCAGATTCGCTACCTTGTTCCTCACGTGAGCCAACATACCGTAGTTTGCTTCAGCGTGAAAAAAATATGGGATCCCTGTTTGCCGCTTGACCACAGAGTTGTCTTTTCTTGTACTGAATTTGTCCAGTTAAAAAAAAAACATGCAATCGATTGAACGTGACTATTATGACATGGGAAGAGATCTAGTGATATATACAATAATTATCTAGACATCTTAAACGGTGTGGTATGTGATGATTCTTAAATCAAGTGGAGACTAGTCAACATGGCGACATATGCTGAATATGAGTTGTGGAAACGTCACATGAAAGAGGGTTTTTACAGATGTCATACACATATGAGTATTGGATGATTCTACACGTGTGGTTCTTGCGCTGCGACGTGTGGATGGGGAGATAGCTCGTTAGTGAAATAAAAAGATGTGTGAGAAGGACATCATAGATACAACTTGGTATGACTTTAATAAATTATTGTGTGACTGTTTTATGTCTCCTCGTCTCAAGGTATTTTGTACCAAGACCGTGAAGGCAGTCCAGCAGTTGCCCGGGGTTGCAGCTGTGTTTATTCCGTCTCATGCAAAGGAGGTTACGACAGTTGTTCTAGTGCAAACGGTCAGCGCGGCAGCGATAATTCTTTTTGAAGAAAAGCAGCCTGATATTGACAAGGTTGTTGTGTGCGCTGAAACTGCGGTGGAAAAGGTTGTACCATTGAGTGGGCTGAATGTCCAACTCAAGAAGGTACATGATGGCACTTGTACGGCAATTGATAGAGGTCAGCGCTCGAACTTATTACGGACTCTGTGTATGATCAAAGGTAAAGCATGCAAGTTAATGATTGATGATGACAGCTATACTAATGGCATAAGCAAGGCAATGGTGGCATCATTGGGGTTGTCCACATGGCATATTTCTGAACCTAAGCATCTAGAGTGGTTGAATAGCTGCGGTATGCTGAAGGTTACAGACAGGGTGCGTGTGCCATTTATAGTTGGTAAGTATGTTGATGTGATGGAGTGTGATGTGTTGCCATTGGAGGTGTGTGGGTTGTTACTTGGACGCCGATGGCAGTATGATCACAATGCTATGCATGCATGACAGCCAATATTTATACTTTTGTGCATGATGAGAAATAGAAGACACTAAAGCCTATGGCAGATGATATGATCACATCTGATGTGGTGTTGGTGGTGCGCAAGGAGAAGGCGCACAAGGCTACATCGCGACCGAGGATGGTCACGCTTCAAGAAGAGGAGCATGATGCAGGGAGCATCAATACTTATGATATTGCAGCTATGCCTGTTGATGACAAGCCAGTTGTTTCAGCTATGCCTGTTAGTGACAAGTCGATTGAAGTCAAGCCTCTTAGCGAAGAAAGGAAGGATGATGCAGCAGTTTCTACACTTCTATTTTGTGTCGATAAAAGCGTTCAAACCGATGATAGTCGTGATGATCCTGTACCGGTGCATATGGAGGCGAGGGTCATAGACCGCAGATATGTTGGAGCAGCTGTGCGTAGAGTTGGAGCAGGAGTGCGTATGCACAAAGGGAAAGATGGACGTGTTCGTCAATTGTGTGGTCCGGGCATTGCACCTGTTTTGCAGGGTCATATGAAGAGGATTCATGTTCAGGTTCCGATGCCTCCATCGAGAGATAATAAGAAGAAGGTGGTGGAGCCAAAATCCAAGCTCGTGTGGATGAGGAAGGAGGTGCCAAGTGCTGCATCAAGTCAAGCTAGCAGAGATGGAGGATGTGGTGTGACAGGCAGGAAAGACTTGAACTTGAAGATGAAGAGTGGCGATGTTTCTGATATGACGCCACGTGCTAGAAAAGACCTTCCAGCGTTGAGGACAACTCCTTTCCAAGGGGGAGAAGATGATGCGAGCATCCCATTGATGATTCGCATACTAGGACAACCTACGATATGTAATGATAAGTCTAAGGTTGTGTCAAACATTGTTGCTATGTTATTGAGTCCGAGTCCAGGTTAGTGTCAAGTCGGTTTGTGTGTTCGGTTTGGGTCTGTCCAACCGACTAGTAGCAGACCTCCCATATAAAGGAGTCAGATGCCTAGGGTTTAGGGGAGTTCAGTTGTTTAGTCAAAACTATCGCTTGGTGTTTCACCTTGTATCATCCCTCCGGGGAAACGGCGTTGCCGTGTTATCCAATGAAGATTGCTGCGAGGGTTCTTGTGTCATCAAGGATTATCCAGCTGTGGTTTGAGGCATGGTGATCTTCATCACGTTGCTTGCTGGATTCGTTCCTCTTCTTCAAGTGACGTTTATCGGTATTATTGGAAGAATCATCTATCTGGTTGACTCGTGTGAAAGATTGAGACAAAACTGTAACACCCTCAAATCGGCCCTATGCAAGTTTTAGCGATTTCTACCAAGCCAGCATAGAAACGATTCAAGGACGCCCACCTGGCACTTTCATGCGGGTGGAAAACGAAGTAATACCATTACACATCAGTCCTCGATGGGACCCACAGACATATTTATATACATCAACGACTCCATGAGTCAAGAATACAGATATACAATACAAAGATCCAAATCACCTTGAAACGATAGAGCGTCCGACTATGGACAAGATGCAAATGGGGCTAAGAGCCCTGAAGAATAACCAATGGCGTCCATAACCCTGCCTAGGCCAAGCCGAAAGGGTAACCCTGCTAACGACGGCGATATCAAACCTGCTAAAACAAAAGGGGTGTCGCCAAAGGGCAAAGGAAAAAGAGGAGTGTCAGTACTGAGGCCAGTACACGGAGAGGCTAGAATTCGGCGGCTCTCGCCTACATAGGTATGGTGGGCTGAAGCGGCAGCGCAGCGGCACTAAACAAGGTATAGAGACTCAATACAACTGGTGGTTATCAGAGAGAGATAAGAAAGACCTATTCGGATCCAACCTGAAGCTAACACCAAACAAACCCATCCTGGTATTTCCCCCTCGAGACCAAACGAGGAAGTCGGACCAAGGAACTCACACAGTTGGCAATTTTACTCCTTCCATTATAGTTGCAGCAATTACTACTCAGATATATAGCATGAGTCATCCTGATAGCATAAGTAGTGGGCAGTTTTAGTTAACATTTCGTTGTAATTGGAACATTTACTAGTCAGATATAACTGTCCTGAGGAATCCCAAAACCCAACAGTTGTTGGCACTTTTATCACATTCCATTGGAGTTGTAATACTTACTAGGCATATATAACAAGACGCAAGGAACCTCAGCTTCACCAGTTGTTGGCATTTTTAATATCCATTCCGTTGTATTTGAATCTGATTACTAGTCACATATTTAGTCAAATTTATAGCACTACTTTAATTATGCTTGTCTATGATCGAGATACTGTGCTCCAAGTCGTCCATAACCGCGGACACGGCTTTCAGAAAGTTTTACCCTGCAGGGGTGCACAAATAGCAACACACACTCGATCAACCTCGGAAAACCAACTCAAAACCCAACGAGGCATTGACGACAAAGCGATCACAGGATTCATAAATATTTCAGGGGGCCACCCCACTAAGCTACCCGCAACGAAGTTGGCCGGCTCCGGAACGGACCCAGGGTTTGTGTGGATGGCTGTAAACGATTGGGAACCCGAAAGTGTGATTGGGCTTGTCGATACAGCGAAAATGTGTCACGATCCTAAACAGTACAGGTGCTCCACGCACTATTGTAAATAAAACAGTAACATGGCATAAGTACATGATAGTAATAACGCCTCAAACTACTTTGTGGCCCCAAGAAATAGAAATGAATCAAGCTCTAGCTCAGGGGGGTCCATAAGGCCTCCCGGATGTGGATAGTGCGAAAAATCAAGGAACAGGTATCAAGTACTCGGGGTCCTACGGGACACAAGTGAGCGTGGAAGAACCAAATAACATCTATTGCCCACTGATGCCTCTGCATTAGTTATATCTAGCATTTTAATGGTTGTAATTAAAGTCATGATCATCTCCACCAATAAGCATCTCCACCATTAAGCATCTGCCACCATTTCAACAACTGTGGCACTTGACAACACGAGATCGCACATCAGCAAGCAACTACGACTCGCAAGGCCAGCTATCTACCAAACACGGGTAATAGGATGTGTCCAAGGCAATATAGGGGCTGCATGGGATATAACTGCTGCACGGAAACTAAAGCATAACGACACGGATAGCAATAGATCAACAGGAGGAAATAAAGACTATAAATGCAAAATAGGTAGAAGGGGGAGAGATGCTCGCCTGGGAAACACTGTCGAAGGATCATAACCGGAGAACTTGTCGATACTCGCATCAACTCATCAGCCTAGTCCACGAAGAAGCAAACACTAGAAGAAACACCGGATGCAATATTTAATAGTACGGCAGAAGATCCGGCATGATTATGATATGCATGCGAGATGAAAAATTTAATATGCGACAGTCGATAATGTCATATTATAAAAATAATGGGGTCTCGGTTAGGGAATCACATTAGGGTTCGGTGAACTTGGGCTCCGAGGGGTTCGGGGTTCGACAGGGTTCGACGGGGATCGGTCTCGGCGAAAACGTTCTCGGACAACGGAGTAGATCTTGTCGCATCCGGGAAGAAGGACTTGGTTTGGCGTCGGGGGCGCATTGGATTCGCCCTGGTCGATGTCGGTCTTGGCGTTCGGAGTGAAGAACTTGGCGTCCTCGAGGAAGTACTTGGCGTATCCGTGCTAAAGCGCTTGTCGTTCTGGGTTCTCGGGCATCGGATCCGTGAAGGTCATGGCGTCCGGGCAGTAGATCTTGGCGTCCCGGATCGGTCTTCAAAAACGGGAAGGAGAGCTTGGCGTTCCGGGTCGATCTTGGAGTTCTGGGAAGAAGATCTCGTGTCGGTCTCGGTCATCGGATCCATTATCGAGGCGAAGATCTTGGCGTGCTTGTCGAAGTACTCGGTTGACGGTGTCGGTCTTGGGTCTCGGCGCCGGAAGATCTTGATATTCTAGGAAGGAGATCTTGTCGGTTCCATGTCGAAGGCCTTAGTGCTCCGGAACGGTCTTTGGGCGACTCGAAGATCTTGTCGTGGTATACTTGCCGGCAGTTCTTCGAGTGGCACCACTCCTCCACGTAGCATCATGCACAACACATGTACCTCACACCCTTGCATAACTGGCACAACTCTCACACTAGCAACAAACACACACAAAAAAGGAGACAGAGTCCTGGAGCAGGAAGGCGGACGACTGCCGCCAACCGCGTCAGAGCAAGAGGTGCCACACGCGACGAGGGATGGAGGTTGACAGGGTCGCCGCTGGGGGTCGACGTGGAGGCGGCGAGGTACTGGCGGCACGTGGTGGTACTTAGGACGGCGAGTGGCGCAGGTCACAGGGAGGAAACGGGGAGGCGCGGGCCTGCAGGGACCACCGGCAGCGGCTTCGAGGCAGGCGCGGGTCGACGGGAATGAGCAGCCCGCTCCAGCGGTCGCGGAACAGACCGACGGTGACGGCGCCACGGGGAGGTGACCCAGTGGTGGTGAAGATGCGGGGACGGCGCAAGGGGAAGCACCAGGCAGGGCGGCGACCGGTCCTGTCAGCGGGGTCGCGGGGTAGACGGCCATGGCGGCGGGGACCGACGAGGACGGCGGCGAGGTCGGCCCGGTGAGACGGAGGCAGCGACCGAGGTGAGCGGCGGGGGAGCTCGCCTGGGGATGCGGCGGGGGAGGTCGATGCGGGAGAGGGGGCGAAGCGGACGGCCGGAGGCGGTCGAGGCAGGCCGGCGGTGACGGTATGGGACCTGGGGAGGAGCGGGATCGCGGTGGCGGTAGGTGGGGGTTCGGGGCACGAGGGGAGCAGAGCGAGCGGAGTGGCGGGGCCCGCGGTCAGGCTGGCGGGGCGGGTGTGTGGGGCGCGTGGGGGGCTGGGTGGGGCGACGTGGCCGGGTGGGAGTGGTCAGGTGGGGTGTGGTGGGTGCGGCTGGGTGTGCGGTGTGCGTGTGTGTGTTGCGGTAGGGATGAGGTGGCAGATGGTGGTTGGGTGGATGGAGGGAGGAGAGGTGAGGTGGAGGGGGCTGGATAGGAAATAGGGTAGGGTTTTTGGTAGAAAAGGTCTGGGTGTTTTCTAGGGTAGGTAGGTTTTGTATCTGGAGGTGGCCGGCTGGGCTTTCGGGCCTGGGTGGCTGCCTCCAAAAAATAATTTAAATGTTCTATTGTTTAAAATGGGGCTTTTAAAATCCGTTGGTAGACGAAACAAAATAATCTGGAGACTCGGGTTTTGATTTAAAATAAAGATGGGGCGTTTCGAAAACAAAAACAGTCTTTTCAAAAATAGTTTTAGACAAACAAATGCATGATGACATGACGATGCTCAAATGCAAGGTGGCATGATGACATGATCATGCGGTCATGATGATGCAATGCACAAAAACAACGCGATTTTCTAGGAGTGGTTTTGGCGGGGTGCCACAATTCGACACCACTAACAATGGATCTCGCCCTCGAGATCCGCCTCATGGTACCAGAAAGAAGACCGACGATCTGAAACTTCACGCTTCGTGTCGATCCTCGCGACACCACTAGAAGAGGTCGTTGTCCGTGATCGTCAAGAGAACACTCCGGGAAACAAAGGACGAAGGTAAAGGTATCCACAAATAAAGCCACATCTAACTTCGATAGAAAGAGAGAACCGATGCATTCTCATCCACTGTACACGAGCAAATAGAGTGAGTAGTCGGCATGGGGGCCAATCCATCACGCACCCAAACTATTACTCCGCACAATCAGTAGAAAAGCGGGCAACCATTCTCTGACTCAGACTGAAGATCTCGACAAACAAAATTCGGAAACAAAGGAGGGATGCAGACTCTGCATCAGAGCTGGTGTAGATGATGTCGTCGCATCAGAAAACACCGGAAGGCACAAACAAGGAGCAAAGAATGGTACCACAGATAAAGGATCCCTCAGATAGCACGAAGGCCGGATGTAGAAATACCGTTACCAAAAGAGGAAGCGAAACCCTGAAGATACGACGAAAACCCAGCCACGAGAAATCCTGGATTAGAAGAAGGTAAGAGAGAAGATTCAAAACACGCAGAGGTAAGAGGAGAACAGCAGAGGGGTAAGGAATAAAATCAGACCTACTCAGATCTATCCAACCGATTTTTTTTGAAAATAGTTTTGACACTCTAGATCGTCCGTTAGCTAGGTTATCCTACAGGCTGGACTTGTGGGGTATCGCAACTGCTGAGCTCTGATACCACTCTGTAACACCCTTAAATCGGCCTTATGCAAGTTTTAGCGATTTCCGCCAAGCCCGCATAGAAACGATTCAAGGACGCCCACCTGGCACTTTCGTGCGGGTGGAAAACAAAGTAATACCATTACACATCAGTCCTCGATGGGACCCACAGACAGATTTATATACATCAACGACTCCATGAGTCAAGAATACAGATATACAATACAAAGATCCAAATCACCTTGAAACGATAGAGCGTCCTACTACGGACAAGATGCAAATGGGGCTAAGAGCCCTGAAGAATAACCAATGGTGTCCATAACCCTGCCCAGGCCAAGCCGGAAGGGTAACCCTGCTAACGACGGCGATATCAAACCCGCTAAAACAAAAGGGCCGTCGCCAAAGGGCAAAGGAAAAAGAGGAGCGTCAGTACTAAGGCCAGTACACGGCGAGGCTAGAATTCGGCGGCTCTTGCCTACATATGTATGGTGGGCTGAAGCGCCAGCGCAGCGACACTAAACAAGGTATAGAGACTCAATACAACTGGCGGTTATCAGAGAGGGATAAGAAAGACCTATTCGGATCCAACCTGAAGCTAACACCAAACAAACCCATCCTGGTATTCCCCTCGAGACCAAACGAGGAAGTCGGACCAAAGAACTCACATAGTTGACAATTTTACTCCTTCCATTATAGTTGCAGCAATTACTACTCAGATATATAGCACGAGTCATCCTGATAGCATAAGTAGTGGGCAGTTTTAGTTAACATTTCGTTGTAATTGGAACATTTACTAGTCAAATATAACTGTCCTGAGGAATCCCAAAACCCAATAGTTGTTGGCACTTTTATCACATTCCATTGGAGTTGTAATACTTACTAGGCATATATAACAAGACGCAAGGAACCTCAGCTTCACCAGTTGTTGGCATTTTTAATATCCATTCCGTTGTATTTGAATCTGATTACTAGTCACATATTTAGTCAAATTTATAGCACTACTTTAATTATGCTTGTCTATGATCGAGATAATGTGCTCCAAGTCGTCCATAACCGCGGACACGGCTTTCAGAAAGTTTTACCCTGCAGGGGTGCACAAATAGCAACACACACTCGATCAACCTCGGAAAAACCAACTCAAAACCCAAAGAGGCATTCACGACAAAGCGATCACAGGATTCATAAATATTTCAGGGGGGCACCCTACTAAGCTACCCGCAACGAAGTTGGCCGGCTCCAGAACGGACCCAGGGTTTGTGTGGACGGCTGTAAATGACTGGGAACCCGAAAGTGTGACTGGGCTTGTCGATACAGCGAAAACGTGTCACGATCCTAAACAGTACAGGTGCTCCACGCACAATCGTAAATAAAATAGTATCATGGCATAAGTACATGATAGTAATAAAGCCTCAAACTACTTTGTGGCCCCAAGAAATAGAAATGAATAAAGCTCTAGCTCAGGGGGGTCCATAAGGCCTCCCGGATGTGGATAGTGCGAAAAATCAAGGAACAGGTATCAAGTACTCGGGGTCCTATGGGACACAAGTGAGCGTGGAAGAACCAAATAACATCTATTGCCCACTGATGCCTCTGCATTAGTTATATCTAGCATTTTAATGGTTGTAATTAAAGTCATGATCATCTCCACCAATAAGCATCTCCACCATTAAGCATCTGCCAGCATTTCAACAACTGTGGTACTTGACAACACGAGATCGCACATGAGAAAGCAACTATGACTCGCAAGGCCAGCTATCTACCAAACACGGGTAATAGGATGTGTCCAAGGCAATATAGGGGTTGCACGGGATATAACTGGTGGACGGAAACTAAAGCATCACAACATGGATAGCAATAGATCAACAGGAGGAAATAAAGACTATAAATGCAAAATAGGTAGAAGGGGGAGAGATGCTTGCCTGGGAAACACTGTCGAAGGATCATAACCGGAGAACTTGTCGATACACGCATCAACTCATCGGCCTAGTCCGCGAAGAAGCAAACACTAAAAGAAACACCGGATGCAATATTTAATACTACGACAGAAGATTCGGCATGATTATGATATGCATGCGAGATGAACAATTGAATATGCGACAGTTGATAATGTTATATTATAAAAATAATGGGGTCTCGGTTAGGGAATCACATTAGGGTTCGGTGAACTTGGGCTCCGAGGGGTTCGGGGTTCGACAGGGTTCGACGGGGATCGGTCTCGGCAGAAACGTTCTCGGACAACGGAGTAGATCTTGTCGCATCCGGGAAGAAGGACTTGGTTTGGCGTCGGGGGCGCATCGGATTCGCCCTGGTCGATGTCAGTCTTGGCATTCGGAGTGAAGAACTTGGCATCCTCGAGGAAGTACTTGGCGTATCCGTGCTGAAGCGCTTGTCGTTCTGGGTTCTCGGGCATCGGATCCGTGAAGGCCATGGCGTCCGGGCAGTAGATCTTGGCGTCCCGGATCGGTCTTCGAAAACGGGAAGGAGAGCTTGGCGTTCCGGGTCAATCTTGGAGTTCTGGGAAGAAGATCTCGTGTCGGTCTCGGTCATCGAATCCATTATCGAGGAGAAGATCTTTGCATGCTTGTCGAAGTACTCGGTTGACGGTGTCGGTCTTGGGTCTCGGCGCCGGAAGATCTTGATATTCTAGGAAGGAGATCTTGTCGGTTCCATGTCGAAGGCCTTGGTGCTCCGGAACGGTCTTTGGGTGACTCGAAGATCTTGTCATGGTATACTTGCTGGCAGTTCTTCGAGTGGCACCAGTCCTCCACGTAGCATCATGCACAACACATGTACCTCACACCCTTGCATAACTGGCACAACTCTCACACTAGCAACAAACACACATAAAAAAGGAGACATAGTCCTGGAGCAGGAAGGCGGACGACTGCTGCCAACCGCGTCAGAGCAAGAGGTGCCACGCATGGAGGTTGACAGGGTCGCCGCTGGGGGTCGACATGGAGGCGGCGAGGTACTGGCGGCACGTGGTGGTACTTAGGACGGCGAGGGGCGCGGGTCATAGGGAGGAAACGGGGAGGCACGGGCCTGCAGGGACGACCGGCGACGGCTTCGTGGCAGGCGCGGGTCGACGGGAACAAGCAGCCCTCTTCGGCGGTAGCGAAACAGACCGACGGTGATGGCGCCATGGGGAGGTGTCCCAGCGGTGGTGAAGATGTGGGGACGGCGCAAGGGGAAGCACCAGGCGGGGCTGCGACCGGTCCTGGCGGCGGGGTCGCGGGGTAGACGGCCATGGCGGCGGGGACCGACGAGGACGGCGGCGAGGTCGGCCCGGTGAGACGGAGGCAGCGACCGAGGTGGGCGGCGGCGGAGCTCGCCTGGGGATGCGGTGGGGGAGGTCGATGCGGGGGAGGGAGCGACGCGGACGGCCGGAGGCGGTCGAGGTGGGCCGGCGGCGGCGGTACGGGACCTGGGGAGGAGCAGGGTCGCGGTGGCGGTAGGTGGGGGTTCGGGGCACGAGGGGAGCAGAGCGAGCGGAGTGGCGGGGCCCGCGGTCAGGCTGGCGGGGCGGGTGTGTGGGGCGCGTGGGGGCTGGGTGGGGCGATGTCGCCGGGTGGGAGTGGTCAGGTGGGGTGTGGTGGGTGCGGCTGGGTGTGTGGTGTGCGTGTGTGTGTTGCGGGGGTGGGGATGAGGTGGCAGATGGTGGTTGGGTGGATGGAGGAAGGAGAGGTGAGGTGGCGTGCACCGATTGGTGCAGGTGAGGTGGAGGGTGCTGGGTAGGAAATAGGGTAAGGTTTTTGGTAGAAAAGGTTTGGGTGTTTTCTGGGGTAGGTAGGTTTTGTATCTGGAGGTGGCCGGCTGGGCTTTCGGGCCTGGCTGGCTGCCTCCAAAAAATAATTTAAATGTTCTATTGTTTAAAACGAGGCTTTTAAAATCCGTTGGTAAACGAAATAAAATAATCCTGAGACCCGGGTTTTGATTTAAAATAAAGACGGGGCGTTTCGAAAACAAAAACAGTCTTTTTGAAAATAGTTTTAGACAAACAAATGCATGATGACATGACGATGCTCAAATGCAAGGTGGCATGATGACATGAGCATGCGATCATGATGATGCAATGCACAAAAACAACACGATTTTCTAGTAGTGGTTTTGGCAGGGCGCCACAAAAACTCTAGGATTATTGGCGTGATCCTTATCAGTTACCTTTCCGGCTTAGCCTGGGCAAGGTTATAAACGCCATTGATTATTCTTCAGGACTTTTAGTCCAATTTACATCTTATCTGTACTCAGATATTGTATCCTTTTTAAGGTGATTTGAATCTTTGCATTGTATATATTTATTCTTGACTCGTTGAGTCGTTGTTGTATATATATGTTCTTGTGCTTCTACCGTGAACTATTGTGTAATGGCATTACTTTGTTTTTTATCCACACGCAAGTGACTGGTGGGCATGTAACACCCTGAAAGTTTTACTAAATTTTGGAATGTTAAAATAAATTAAATAAGTGAATTGGATTGTTTGATCTTGTTGTGAATAACGGGAAAACTGTTGAGGATTTGTTTAAAGTTTTCCTAAGCCACATTAAAAGAAAAGAGTGGATTAACATGACAATCCAATTGGCTAGAAAATTCTGAGGTAAATTCAAAATATTCATATTATGTTTCAATTTCACTAACTTGGATTTTGAGACACTGATTTTTTTTCACAAGAGAGGAAATACCATGATATTTCCAAATATAATGTTGGAGGATATTCCATTTGGTGTTATTTGAATCTTAAATTGCATTTTGGATTTTGGAGGATATATTATAATAATTTCCAGTCTAATGAAGATCAATTGAGGGAAGATAATATGACTTCTTCAAAAATTAATGGTTGGAAATTTATTATATAATATTCTAATTTATGTTTGGAGTCTATAATTGTTTATTATATATTCTTGTGAACTCTGAGTTCAAAACAATTTATTTTGAGAAATAAAATAAATTCCTAGAACTATTTTTGAAAATGCATAAGTAGCCATGTGAGGCCAAAGTGTATAAAAAAATACTTGTGTATATTAAATTTCAGACTAGAACAATGTTCCAGATATCCAATAAAACTATCTAAATCTGTTCAAAATTTTCCAAATATGTTTGATTCGTTTTGAAGCAATTTGGGGCTTAAACTATTAAAAACGTGCGTGTGCTTCACATATATACTAGCTTGCCGGAACAGAGCAGCTTCTGTTATTTTGGGCACTACGTGCTCGAGCCGTGAGCCTGTTAAAATAAAAAAGTAATATCCTCATTACCAGCTAGCTGTATAGGTTTTTCCGACTAGAAAAAAATACTCCTACCAAAAGGAAGAGCAAACCTTTAAGCCAGCCCAATCCTCTGCGTACGATACACGTTTGTTGACTACGTACACACATGCATGCCGGTCGCATGCAGCTAACCGAACCAATCTCATGCAACCTTGTTTCCCGTGGGAGTGGGACCCGCCTGTCATCATCTACCACATGGAGAAACCAACGGAAACACGAGTTCATTCCGAACTGACTCCGATAAAATCTCTCGATTTTGGCAGGATTCCTTGGCCCCTACGTCAAGTTTCTTGGCAGATAAAATGCCCCGAGCCTCCTCTTCCGAAAACCCAAAAGCCCCGTTGAAATCAGGCCCTAGGCTGCCGAAACGGGCCTCGTTCCAATCTCGCGACCGGAGCTCGCCATTGCTGAGGCTCGAGCTCAAGGAAGAGCATGATTCCTTCGCCCTCGACCTGTTGTCCCGACCTCCATCCTGTTCGTAGTGCTCGACTGCCTTGTCTTACCCTCTTCCCTCTCGCTGGACCACGGGAGCATCAGGGGGACGCCGCCGGAGTTCTGTAGCCGCCGCAGCTCCATCCTTGCTTCACTGCAGCCAGAGAGATCGAGAAAAGCCGACGAGCCCACGATAGAGATCTTCATCGTCATCCCCTTCCGGTCGGATAGTTCACCACGTCGAGGACCATCGGGACGTCGTCAAGCTTCCACACCCGAGCTCCGCCGCAACGCACCACCTCCAGCCGGAGATAGTCCTTGTTCAAGACCACGCCGGCGAACACCGAGGACAGGAACAACTCCACCGTAACGAGCCATACCTCGTTGACATTTGCAAGGAGGCAGAAGGACACCACATCGACGTCGCCATCCACGTCCAAGCTCGGTGCTGTCTCAACATCGTCGTTGACCGCGCAGCCTCATAGTAAATTGCCGCAATCCTCATTGGATAAAGTACACGGTCCAGATTAGAGTTATTTTAATATTAAACCCGTATCAGCCTTGCCACATTTTTTTTTGATCAGAGCGTCCGATCGATTACATGAATTATGCTGCCTCATGTCCAATTAAGAAATTACATATTTTTAGATTTTAAGCTCTGTTTTAGATGATTCTTATATCGTTGGATTCGTAATAAAATTCTCTAACCATTGGTATCAAAATTTCTAATTATCAAATATTCAAAATTGTTAATTAAATTTTAAATTTGAACCATGTTTTAGCCATATCTTTAGATCTATAACTCTGTTTATAGTTAAATCTTTTGCGTTGGGTTAGTAATTGAAATATCTACCTATTTTTAATCTCAAACCTCGACAGTGTACATGTTTAGATATTTTCTTTTTAAAGAAAAATCTAGTCTTATTTTTTACCATAATATGAAATCTACAATTTCTTTCAAGCTAATCCTTTGCAATTTGGCCATAATCACGCACTACAGCCTATAAAAATATAAATATTCGATTATAAGTCAAATACATAATTTCGAGTGTTGCATGTTTTATTTTTGTTCACATGTTGCATGTCTTGGTATTTTTTACTTACCATGTATTTATTTTGGCTCTTCTTTTGCAATGGTTGTTTATTAGTGTATTGTTCCTACACGCTAAATTTAATCGGAGTGCGAGAACATTCACAAAGAATAAATCATCGTCAATTATACTAAGACAAGTTACACCTTTGTTCATATCTCTGTCCCAATTTTGAATACTATGCATGTTTTACTCTTCAAAATAGTAGTATGCATATGTAGGATTGTTTTGGTAGATTTACTTAGAAATATTTTGCAAGTGCGATGATTTTGTAGTATGCCATGATAGTTCTATACATATGATTTTCCCCCTCCTAATAGGTTACCCCTGATTTTGCTAAGTACTGCTTGCTATGATATATGTATATATATATATAAAGTATCGTTGGGGATTCGAAAGACTAAAAAACTTAAGTATAAAATGTAACATCCCAAAACTTCAATCCAAGCTTATCAAGATCTAAATCATCAAATTTGGGGTTAACAAAAACTTTTGCAAATTTAAAATGTAAGCATTCATATGTGTGTGCATTTAAAATAGGAGTTGTATTAAATTGCCATGATTGTGTGATCCTTTGCTTCTAAAATGTTTCTTAGGTGATTTAAACATCATCTACATCATTCCCAAGCTTTTCCTAAAGAAAATCAAATAAAAAAGAATTAAAAAGGAGGAATGGTCATTTTGGCCATTTTAATCCACTACACTACTTTGAGTGTTCCTAGCACTCATTTCGTAACAGAAACAATTCATGATCTTTGTACCCCTTGCTAGTACACATAATGAGGTACCAAGGCCCACCTTTGGATCTGCTAAAAACATTCTGTTAACTATTTTTATTTGCATTTGAAAATTGAATCTAATGCATATGCATAGATCACCCCTTTTTCAACACCCATCTTTTTGAGCTCCATTTTCAAAACCCTTGCAACCAGAGACTACCTAGCATTAGTGGAGAACACCCAAAATTTTTGAAACCAAAATTCAAAACTTTTTCTCTTTCGGTCATTTTGTCAAACAATGTAGCATCCCAATTGTCTAACAATTGTAATGCTACTTGGTCTAGTAATATAATGGCTACTTTCTACAGATTTGTAGCATCATAATTATATCATGCTCATGTCATCATGCCACCTTGCATTTGAGCATCATATAAAACCATTTTATTTGGTTCTTCTCTCATATGCATTATTAATTGTATTTGCCTCTTGATATTGTTTTTGGCAATGGATATATTGTTTAATGCCCAAATTGAGTTGGGGGCATATCTTCTATTCAACTCCATCACCTTTCTTTTCACCACCTTATAATTCCACCACCCTAATTACCCATGGGCTTTTATTTTATTCTTGCCACTTAATTTAGCTCATGTGGTTTAGTGTGGATCCAATCCCTTTTTCTTTTGCTTGGCCTTTATTCCACATATTGGTAATGCATGGGATCATGCCATGTTATAATATTATTGTTTTCACAAGAATAAAACATGGCATTAATTATTTTGCATGGGCCATGCAAGAGTACCACCACCTTTATCCCATTTATTTTCTCTTGGTTTTAGTGGTTCTTTTCATCGTGGGATCATCTCCATCCCTCTCCACCATCCCCATGTTCTCATCAACACCATTTTTATTTTCCTCCATGCATGATGCAAATGAGACCTTTTTCCATAAACCTCCTTCTCTCTCTTTCTTGGGTTCACCTCCACCTCATCTCATGCTAAATCAAAGCCTCACCTTTCATCTTGGTTTGATCTTATAAATATGTTTTAAAACCTAAACACCTAATTAAACCCTAACCTAGTTTCTCTCTATTCCCTCTAACCCTAGTTCTACTTTAAACCCTAACCCCTACCCTCACCCGAGCCCCCTCTCTCTTTTCTCTCCCTTCCTCTATGCCATGCTGGCCCCAGCTGCACCACCACACCGTCCTCTTCCTGGCCCACCTGCCATGCCCTACCTGCCCTGGGTCGAGCCCCAGCTCGAGCATGTGCGAGGAGGAGAAAGGAAAAAGTGGCCGAAGCCACTTTATCTACCCCGAGCCCCACAGGCCTCTCCCCTGTCCCTCTCCCTCGCCTTGTCCCTCTCCTCACGTCTCCTGGCTTCGCCAGATCCACCCCACATCCCTGCCTCTCCCCTCCTTCTTCTTCACCGACGCCAACCCCTCTCTCGCCGTTCATCGCCAGTAGCGCAGCCGCCCCCTCGTTCCTGCGGGTGTGGTTGACGTGGAGGTGGTCGAGGAGATCGAGGAGCATCCCCTGCTTCGCCCTGGACGCGCCCGCGAAGAGGAGGAGCACCAAGACCGCCAGTACCCTCGCCACGCCGACGATACCCTAGATCTCCGGCCGCTAGCCTCGTCGTCGATCTTCTGCGCCCCACCCCGATCCGAGCCCTCCATCGAGCCCGCGGTGAGCCCCTCTACCGCCTAGACATTCTTCGCCTCGCCGTAAAACCCTAGCCGTGGCCAGCGTTTCACCGACCACTCTCCGTGCGCCGTCGGCCGTTGTCGTCTGACCGCCTCTGCGCCACGCCCCGCCTCATCTAGCTAGCCCTCCCCCTCCTAACAACGTTCTCAGACTACCCCAGTGGCTCCCGCCCCCGTGCACGAGTCCCAGGTCCCCGGATCAAGTCCCCCGCGCGCCGTGCGGTAGAACACGTTTCTGTCCGTGGTTCAGAGGAGAAGATCTAAAGTACGGGCCGTGGACGATTTACTAATAGCCCCCTCTTTTAACTCTCGCTCAACCCGCGGTACTCACGGCCCTACCTGCCAGCCGCTGCGCGCTTTTTAGAGAAAGACACTCCCGTTTTTGTAATCTCAACCCGCGCTCCAGCACGCTCCACCCGTGAGCCGCTGCGGGGTTCGGCCTCTGGCACATGGGCCCTAGTCCGCTGGCCCCCAGTCAACCGCAACAGCTAGGCTAACCCGCGGTGTAAAAAGGTTTTTCCACGCGCTGCGTCCCAGTCAGACCGGCCCCACCCGTCAGCGTCTGGGGTTTGGTCTGTCTGAGTATAAAACGTTTTCTGTTTTTCTGTTTTAAAATAAACATTTCCAGATATTGTTTAAATTCAAATTCAAATCAGATTTTACATAACTTTAAAATTATAAATCCAAATATTTCAAATAATATATGTTTTGGAATCAGAAAAATGTGAGGATTTCAAATATGCCATTCAAAGTGTTGTTTGAACACATTAAATTTTCGAGATGATTAAAATTACAATAAAATGCCCTTTTCTTAATAAATTAATAACTTTAATTCTACAACTCCAAATTTGACAAATAATATGTCTAAATCGATCAGCGCGACGAGCCCGTTCTATCTATGCATTCCTTGTTCTGAATTGAAGCATGCATCATGACATTATTACAAATCAGAACTGTTTATGGCAATAAAACTTGGGTAAATAATTAATAAAATGCTTTACTCTTGTATCCACATCTCACCCTTGCCATGCTACTTTCATGCCATGTAAATTATGCATCATTCATCATGGCATGCTTGTTTGCTTGTCACATTTTAATTCCTATGCTTGTGCACTTTATTTATGTTGGCCCTTGTTTGTTTGGTTCTTCTTCGAATAGCCGCCCAGCAGGAGAATTACCAGGAATCACAGGAGTACTACCCAGATCCATCTCTCGCTTCAACTGAGCTACCAGGCAAGCACTACCACATGCTTGTATACATATAGTACCTATTGCCTCTATCTTATTCTTGCATCATTGAGTCACGATTGCATTAAATTGAATCCCAACTACTGCATAGCCTTTACTTTTAAACCCCACCGAAGCTTGTTCCTCCATCCCATGAGCCATTACTACAGGAGTTGTTTGAGCCATGCGAGTCGTAGAAAAGCATGTGTAGGGTATGTGAGTGTCTGATGGATAATGAGGTGCCTAAACAACTTAACCTGTGTAGTAATGGGATAACTAATGAAAGAGACATCAGTGAGCAATATTTGCTATTTGGTTTTTCATGCTCACTTGTGTCCCATAGGACCCCGAGTACTTGATTCCTGTTCCTTGACTATTCACACTATCCACACCCCTGAGCCAGAGCTTGATTCATTCTTATTCCTTGGGGCCACAATTAGTTTGGGGTTTCATTACTATCCTGTACTTATGCCATGTTACTGCTTTATTTAAGATTGTGCGAGGAGCACCTGTACTGTTTTGGATCGTGACACGTTTTCGCTGTATCGACAAGCCCAGTCACATTTTCCGGTTCCCAGTCGTTTACCGCCGTCCACACAAACCTTGGGTCCGTCTCGGAGCCGGTCAACTTCGTTGCGGGTAGCTTAATGGGGTGGCCCCCTGAAATATTTCTGAATCCTGTGATTGCTTTGTCGTGAATGCCTCGTTGGGTTTTGAGTTGGTTTTTCCGAGGTTGATCGAGTGTGTGTTGCTATTCATGCACCCCTGCAGGGTAAATCTTTCTGAAAGCCGTGTCCGCGGTTATGGACGACTTGGAGCACAGTTTTTCGATCATAGACAAGTATAACTAAAGTACTGCTTTTAATTTGACTAAGACCTTGACTAGTAAATAGTGCAATACTCATGGAATGGTTAATAAAACTGCCAACGGATGATGGGGGTTGTTTGTCCGCTTCCTCGTTGGTAAGCGAGGATGAGGATGGATCTGTTAATCATACTGTTACAACTGTTGTTCTTAATTCACGGACATCCGTCTATCATTGGTTAGGAGGATGGTTAGAGAGTATCTATAGAATTGTTACCTATTATCTTTTGCTGCAATTGCGTCACCCCAGGTTGTGTCCCCTTTAGTGGCATAAAGACTTGCTGAGTACCCCTAGGGTCTCACACGATAAATTGTTTGATTCAGATGAACCGTGTACTCGCAAGATGGATACTGGGTGGAGGAGACAGATGATGTTGGAAACGACCACTCGGTGTAGAGATTCTGGGAACGGGATCCGTGAGATCTGTGGGCGGGATGTGTTCATTTATGCGGCATCTTATGCCGATTTGCTTCTTATCCGTACTCGGATCTTGTTTTCTGCTTCCGCCTGATACTCTGATGTTTGTTGTATGACGAGCTATCCTAAATTATTATCTCTATCTAGGATATTTGAATCTTGCCGTATGGCGTTGCAATATTTCTATTTCTTTTGATGGAATGGCTCTGAGGACTATTGTATGTGGCTTGCATACATACTCATTTGTGTATGTAGTTGATCCCTTCGCCTGCCGATTACGCCGCTCGTTCTTGTCCCGATGTTCTGAAAGTGGTTAGGACGGCCGAAAGGTCTACCGTGAGTGGCCCTGGGCCCCACCGTACTATTTTAACCACTTTCGTTCATCTAGGCATGTAACTAAGAGCGTAATTCACCGAGGTAGTTACAATTGGTATCTGAGCCATCCCGCCCTTCAGGGTCTCAGCCAAAATGGTCGTTGTCAGTCTAGCAAATATTTTTGGTAGTTATGTATACTAGGGAAAAACAAAACGTGAGAGTAGGACTGCTTCCATTTTTCTTCTTACCCACCCCACCCACCCTTTTTCTGGTAAGGAAGTGTAATGTTTGCAACCCTCTTCTAAAAATTCAAACTAGAATTCACGTGTTCTGGGTTTCGTAGTACCATAGGTTGTGTGTGTGTGTGTGAATTCCTTGTCTATCTGTTGCATCCAAATGTTATCACTATCTGCCTTTTTGGTTATCAACTGTTGGTACATTCCATACCGACAGGCCTTTGTAAACCGATGCGATCTATTCTTATTTGTTGCATACCGATGCGATCTATCTTACTCTTTATTATCCGACGTTATCTTGTTGGGGTGTTCTTTTTCATAGTTACCAATTTTTAGGTTCATCTTAGGAAGAAGGTGTTGGGATATGTGTTTTACTGATTCATGTGCGGAGTAATGATTTGAGTGTGGGATGGAGTCGCGACCATA
This sequence comes from Avena eriantha, assembly GCA_910589775.1. NCBI lineage: Eukaryota > Viridiplantae > Streptophyta > Magnoliopsida > Poales > Poaceae > Avena > Avena eriantha. The sequence goes on from OU342746.1 coordinate 43,179,951, forward strand.
CCACTACTTTTATCATTTGCTCTTGTATGTTGAACTAGTAGAGTTAATCTTGATTCGTGAAGTGGTTTTGCGCATATAGTGGTATTTTAATGCCGAAATTTGCGGAAATTTTTTCTTTGTTAGCTTGTGTACCACACTCCTTGTTCAGTCGTGTGCGTTATGCTTAATATCTTTTAGTTGCCTTAAACTTTGTTGATATTTTAATATCATCTTAGTGAATTGCATCCTTTAATCTTGGTTAATTCCATTTTGGTACTATTTTGGATTATTATCATTCTCCATTATAGTACTGACTTGTGTTTTATATCAATCACAGGATGGCACCACCACGCCGTTCTGAGGAGGACATACCACCTGAACTGGGGTCTGCTTTGGCAAGTATTGCAAATGCTTTGGGCACTATGCAGCAGAACCAGCAACGCTTCGAGGAAAGTGTCAGGAGGAACGTGTTTGTCCCGCTACCTCCACCTCCCAAGCGAGGAGACATCAAGAGTTTTCTCAAGTTCAACCCACGCCAATTTGAGGTGTATGATTAGCCACTTGAAGCGGATGATTGGCTGCGTGAAGTGTCAAGGTTTCTGATGACTGCGGATGTTCCCGAACAAGAATGGGTCAAATGTGCCACTCACCTTCTGAAGGGAGATGCAGCTCTGTGGTGGGAAAATTACCTCAAGGCAGATTTTTCTGGTTTTTAGCCTACTTAGGAGCAATTCACTGCTGCTTTCAAAGAGCAATATCTGTCAGAAATTGTCATGGAAAGGATGAAGGAAGTGTTTCTCAACCTCAAGCAGGGCACTAACAATGTCAACACCTACATCAGAAACTTCATGAACCTTTCTCGTTATGGTGGCGATGAGATCTCTGATGACAAGAAAAAGCAAAAGAGGTTCCGGCAAGGCCTCAATGCTTCCATCAAATATGCAATCACTCATGCAAGGCCGGCGTCTTTTCTGGAACTCCAACACACAGCTCTGCAGGAAGAAGCAAGTAGGCAAGTGTTTGAGGAGTCAAAGAAACACAACCGTGATACAGTAAGCTCTTCTGCTATGACAGCTCCTTCTAAGCGTCGTGTCTGGGTTCCTAACACCCCACCGTCGCTCCCTGCTCCACCAAGACCGTCAAGCTACGCAGCAAGGCCACCAAACTCTTTCACTGCGGCTCCCAGGGGCTACAACCACAACTACCCTGGAGCGCCTGGCGGAGTCCCTGGCTACGTTGCTCCACGTCCACCTGGTGCTTGCTATACTTGTGGAAACACTGGGCATCAGCACTGGAATTGTCCAATGAACAACAAAGCTCTTCCACCACCACCTCCAAGACCTGCGGCAAGTTCTTCTATGGTTCGTGCACCTCCACCTCGGGCTCTCAACATCAACACTAAGCCTGGGGCTACAGTTGCTCGTGCCAACTGTGTCAACGCCGCTCAAGCTGAGCATGCACCTGGAGTTGTGATGGGTATGCTTCCTGTTAACTCAGTCCCTGCATGAGTTTTGTTTGATTCTGGTGCTTCGCATTCTTTTGTTTCTCACAAGTTTGCGCATGAGCCAGATCTGGCTATGGTTCCTTTATTACATCATCTTGTGGTACAATCTCCTGGGTCAAACATGAGGGCTCCTCATATCAGCCATGGCAATCAAATTGAGATTGGTGGCTCTTCGTTTCCGGCTTCCTTAATTATTCTGGGCAATTCTGATATTGATGTTATCTTGGGCATGGATTGGTTAACAGTAAATGCAACTGTGATTGATTGTGCTGAACATTCGGTTTCTCTGAAAATTTCTGAAGGACATATAGTCTATTCTCCAAGTCTGACTCCTGCAATTCAGCTTTATTCTTTGGCGGCTCTGAATGATGATGCTATGGAAGGTATTCAGAGTGTTCCTGTAGTTTGTGAGTTCCCAGATGTTTTTCCTAAAGAGTTACCGGGGATGCCTCCTGATCGTGAGGTCGAGTTTGTCATTGAACTTGAACCTGGTACCGCTCCTATCTCTAAGCGGCCTTATAAAATGGGTCCTGCTGAGTTGGCTGAACTCAAGCGTCAGCTTGATGAACAAGAGAAGTTGGGTTTCATTCGGCACAATACTTCTTCTTGGGGTAGCCCAACCATCTTTGTGAAGAAGCGAGACAAGACTGATAGACTTTGTGTTGACTATCGGGCACTCAATGCTAAAACAATCAAGAATAAATATCCCCTTCCGTGGATTAATGATTTCTTCGATCAGCTAGCTGGAGCTGTGGTATTCTCTAAGCTCGATTTGAGAAGTGGATATCATAAAATCAAGATTCGCAAGGAAGATGTTCCTAAAACAGTTTTCACCACTCGCTATGGCCTGTATGAGTACACGGTCATGTCTTTCAGTCTCACCAATGCACCTGCCACTTTCTCGAGGCTTATGAACTCGGTTTTCATGGAGTATCTTGATAAGTTCGTTGTGGTCTATCTGGATGACATTCTAGTCTATTCTAAGTCAAAGGAAGAACATGAAGAACACCTTCGTTGTGTCCTAAACAAGCTTCGTGAGAACCGCCTGTATGCAAAGTTCTCCAAGTGTGAGTTTTGGCTGCCTCAAGTCACCTACCTTGGTCATGTCATCTCTGCCAAGGGCATTGCCGTCAACCCAGAAACTATTAAGACAATTATGGACTGGCTTCCACCCATAAATGTCAAAGAAGTCCGGAGTTTCCTTGGTTTGGCTAGTTACTGCCGTCGCTTCATTCAAAACTTCTCGAAGATTGTGAAGCCTCTTACCGATCTCCTCAAGAAAGGCAAGAAATACCTTTGGACTCCTGCATGTCAAGCAAGCTTTGAAACACTCAAAGAGAAGCTCACTTCCACACCAGTCTTAGTTCCTCCAGATACATCAAAGCCTTTCCAGATATTCTGTGATGCCTCATTGCAAGGATTGGGTGCGGTCCTTATGCAAGAAAAGCAAGTTGTTGCTTATGCCTCTCGACAGTTGAAGACGCATGAGATCAACTATCCTACACATGACCTCGAACTCGCATCAGTTGTCTTTGCTTTGAAAGTATGGAGGCATTACTTTCTTGGCAACCGTTGTGAGATCTTTTCTAATCACAAGAGTCTGAAGTATATCTTCACACAGCCTGACCTCAACCTTCGCCAAAGGAGGTGGATTGAAACAATCAATGATTTCGATTTGACCATCAACTACACTCTGGGCAAAGCCAATGTCATGGCCGATGCTCTCAGCCGAAAAGCTTATGTTAACAATCTCATGGTGGAAGAACAACAGCCTCTCTTGTGCGAGGAATTCCGCAAGCTAAACCTTGAAATTGTGGATCAAGGGTATCTTCTGAATCTTCTAGCAACACCGCTCTTGGAAGAAAAAGTTTGCTCCATTCAGCTTGGTGATCCTTACACTAAAAAGATCATCTCCAGCATTCAGCTTCCGAAGTATGAGTCTTTCCACGTTGACGACCAAGGCACACTTTTCTTTGAACACGGGATGTTTGTTCCGAACTACCCGGGTTTAAGAGAGCAAGTTCTCAAGGAGGCGCATGATTCCGTTCTTTCTATCCACCCTGGCAGCACTAAGATGTACATGGACTTGAAAACACAATATTGGTGGCCTGGTTTGAAACGATATTGTGCCAAGTATGTCTCGGAGTGTGATGTTTGTCGCAGAGTTAAAGCTGTCCATCAGAAATCTTCCGGTCTTCTACAGCCATTGAAGCCTCTGGAATGGAAATGGGAGAAAGTAGAGATGGATTTCATCACTGGTTTTCCAAGGTCGCAGAAGGGCAACAATGCAATCTTTGTTGTCATCGACAGGCTTTCTAAAGTAGCTCACTTCTTTCCAGTCAAGGAAACAATTTCTGCAATTCAGTTGGCGGAGTTCTATATCAACAAAATTGTCTCTCTGTATGGAGTTCCTCTTGAGATCAGTTCAGACCGTGGAAGCATCTTCACTTCCAAGTTCTGGGGAAGTTTCCAAAATGCTTTGGGAACAAAATTAAACTTCAGCACAGCCTACCACCCTCAGTCGCAAGGACAAGTTGAAAGGATCAATCAGATTCTGGAAGATATGCTCCGTGCTTGCATTATCTCTTTCGGCATGAAGTGGGAAGAATGTCTTCCTTATGATGAATTCTCTTACAACAACAGCTTCCAAAAAAGTCTAAAGATGGCACCATTTGAGGCTCTCTATGGTCGCAAATGCAGAACTCTGATTGGTTGGTTGGGCGCAGGTGAAAGAATATTGTTTGGCCCTGACATTGTAACTCAAGCGGAGGAGAAAGTTCACATCATTCTTGAAAATATGAAGATTGCTCAAAGTCGCCAGAAGAGCAATTATGACAGGAAGCACACGGACATGGAGTATGTTCCTGGTGATCTCGTTTACCTTCGTGTCACTCCCATGAGAGGCACGCACCGTTTTGGTATCAAAGGAAAGCTGGCTCCTAGATACATCGGTCCTTTCAAAATTCGTGGAAGAAGAGGAGAAGTTGCTTATGCTCTTGAACTCCCTGAACAACTCAAAGTCCATGATGTTTTCCACATCTCTCAACTCAAGAAGTGCTTCAAGGATCCCGGCAGGACCGTTGACCATGAACTCATCAATCTCCAAGAAGATCTGTCTTATCAAGAACACCCCATAAAAATTCTTGAAGTCGCAGAAAGAAGGACTCGAAACAAGTCCATCAAGTTCTGCTAGGTGCAGTGGTCGCACCATTCCGTTGATGAAGCCACTTCGGAACGTGACGATGAGCTCCATGACAAGTATCCTACCCTCTTCGAGTCTTCTTCTTCTTCCTAGAATCTCGGGGCAAGATTCCTGTTTAGTGGGGGGAGAGTTGTAGCATCCCAATTGTCTAACAATTGTAATGCTACTTGGTCTAGTAATATAATGGCTACTTTCTACAGATTTGTACCATCATAATTATATCATGCTCATGTCATCATGCCACCTTGCATTTGAGCATCATATAAAACCCTTTTCTTTGGTTCTTCTCTCATATGCATTATTAATTGTATTTGCCTCTTGATATTGTTTTTGGCTATGGATATATTGTTTAATGCCCAAATTGAGTTGGGGGCATATCTTCTATTCAACTCCATCACCTTTCTTTTCACCACCTTATAATTCCACCACCCTAATTACCCATGGGCTTTTATTTTATTCTTGCCACTTAATTTAGCTCATGTGGTTTAGTGTGGATCCAATCCCTTTTTCTTTTGCTTGGCCTTTATTCCACATGTTGGTAATGCATGGGATCATGCCATGTTATAATATTATTGTTTTCACAAGAATAAAACATGGCATTAATTATTTTGCATGGGCCATGCAAGAGTACCACCACCTTTATCCCATTTGTTTTCTCTTGGTTTTAGTGGTTCTTTTCTTTGTGGGATCATCTCCATCCCTCTCCACCATCCCCATGTTCTCATCAACACCATTTTTATTTTCCTCCATGCATGATGCAAATGAGACCTTTTTCCATAAACCTCCTTCTCTCTCTTTCTTGGGTTCACCTCCACCTCATCTCATGCTAAATCAAAGCCTCACCTTTCATCTTGGTTTGATCTTATAAATATGTTTTAAAACCTAAACACCTAATTAAACCCTAACCTAGTTTCTCTCTATTCCCTCTAACCCTAGTTCTACTTCAAACCCTAATCCCTACCCTCAGCCGAGCCCCCCTCTCTCTTTTCTCTCCCTTCCTCTATGCCATGCTGGCCCCAGCTGCACCACCACGCCGTCCTCTTCCTGGCCCACCTGCCATGCCCTACCTGCCCCGGGTCGAGCCCCAGCTCGAGCATGTGCGAGGAGGAGAAAGGAAAAAGTGGCCGAAGTACCCCGAGCCCCATAGGCCTCTCCCCTGTCCCTCTCCCTCGCCTTGTCCCTCTCCTCACGTCTCCTAGCTTTGCCAGATCCATCCCACAGCCCTGCCTCTCCCCTCCTTCTTCTTCACCGATGCCAACCCCTCTCTCGCCGGTCACCGCCAGTAGCGCCGCCGCCCCCTCGTTCCTGCGGGCGTGGTTGACCTTGAGGTGGTCGAGGAGATCGAGGAGCATCCCCTGCTTCGCCCTGGATGCGCCAACGAGGAGGAGGAGCACCAGGACCGCCAGTACCCTCGCCGCCCCAACAAAACCCTAGATCTCCGGCCGCCAGCCTCGTCGTCGATCTGCTGCGCCCCACCCCGATCCGAGCCCTCCATCGAGCCCGCGGTGAGCCCCTCTACCGCCTAGACATTCTCTGCCTCGCCGTAAAACCCTAATCATGGCCAGCGTTTCACCGAGCACTCTCCGTGCGCCGTCGGCCATTGTTGTCTGACCGCCTCTGTGCCACGCCCCGCCTCATCTAGCTAGCCCTCCCCCTCCTAACAACGTTCTCAGACTACCCAGTGGCTCCCGCCCCGCGCGCGAGTCCCAGTTCCCCGGATCGAGTCCTCCGCGTGCCGTGCGGTAGAACACGTTTCTGTCCGCGGTTCAGAGGAGAAGATCTACAGTACGGGCCGTGGACGATTTACTAATAGCCCCCTCTTTTAACTCTCGCTCAACCCGCGGTACTCATGGCCCCACCTGCCAGCCGCTGCGCGCTTTTTACAGAAAGGCACTCCCGTTTTTGTAATCTCAACCCGCGCTCCAGCACGCTCCACCCGTGAGCCGCTGCGGGGTTCGGCCTCTGGCACATGGGCCCTAGTCCGCTGGCCCACCTGTCAACCGCAGCAGCTAGGCTAACCCGCGGTGTAAAAAGGATTTTCCGCGCGCTGTGTCCCAGTCAGACCAGCCCCACCCGTCAGCGTCTGGGGTTGAGTCTATCTGAGTATAAAACATTTTCTGTTTTTCTGTTTTAAAATAAACATTTCCAGAAATTGTTTAAATTCAAATTCAAATCAGATTTTAAATAACTTTAAAATTATAAATCCAAATATTTCAAATAATATATGTTTTGGAATCAGAAAAATGTGAGGATTTCAAATATGCCATTCAAAGTGTTGTTTGAACACATTAAATTTTCGAGATGATTAAAATTACAATAAAATGCCCTTTTCTTAATAAATTAATAACTTTAATTCTATAACTCCAAATTTGACAAATAATATGTCTAAATCGATCAGCGCGACGAGCCCGTTCTATCTATGCATTCCTTGTTCTGAATTGAAGCATGCATCATGACATTATTACAAATCAGAACTGTTTATGGCAATAAAACTTGGGTAAATAATTAATAAAATGCTTTACTCTTGTATCCACATCTCACCCTTGCCATGCTACTTTCATGCCATGTAAATTATGCATCATTCATCATGGCATGCTTGTTTGCTTGTCACATTTTAATTCCTATGCTTGTGCACTTTATTTATGTTGGCCCTTGTTTGTTTGGTTCTTCTTCGAATAGCCGCCCAGCAGGAGAATTACCAGGAATCATAGGAGTACTACCCAGATCCATCTCTCGCTTCAACTGAGCTACCAGGCAAGCACTACCACATGCTTGTATACATATAGTACCTATTGCCTCTATCTTATTCTTGCATCATTGAGTCGCGATTGCATTAAATTGAATCCCAAGTACTGCATAGCCTTTACTTTTAAACCCCACCGAAGCTTGTTCCTCCATCCCATGAGCCATTACTACAGGAGTTGTTTGAGCCATGCGAGTCGTAGAAAAGCATGTGTAGGGTATGTGAGTGTCTGATGGATAATGAGGTGCCTAAACAACTTAACCTGTGTAGTAATGGGATAACTAATGAAAGAGACATCGGTGAGCAATATTTGCTATTTGGTTTTTCATGCTCACTTGTGTCCCGTAGGACCTCGAGTACTTGATTCCTGTTCCTTGACTATTCACACTATCCACACCCCTGAGCCAGAGCTTGATTCATTCTTATTCCTTGGGGCCACAATTAGTTTGGGGTTTTATTACTATCCTGTACTTATGCCATGTTACTGCTTTATTTAAGATTGTGCGAGGAGCACCTGTACTGTTTTGGATCGTGACACGTTTTCGCTGTATCGACAAGCCCAGTCACATTTTCGGGTTCCCAGTCGTTTACCGCCGTCCACACAAACCTTGGGTCCGTCTCGGAGCCGGTCAACTTCGTTGCGGGTAGCTTAATGGGGTGGCCCCCTGAAATATTTCTGAATCCTGTGATTGCTTTGTCGTGAATGCCTCGTTGGGTTTTGAGTTGGTTTTTCCGAGGTTGATCGAGTGTGTGTTGCTATTCATGCACCCCTGCAGGGTAAATCTTTCTGAAAGCCGTGTCCGCGGTTATGGATGACTTGGAGCATAGTTTTTCGATCATAGACAAGTATAACTAAAGTACCGCTTTTAATTTGACTAAGACCTTGACTAGTAAATAGTGCAATACTCATGGAATGGTTAATAAAACTGCCAACGGATGATGGCGCTTCCTCGTTGGTAAGCGAGGATGAGGATGGATCTGTTAATTATACTGTTACAACTGTTGTTCTTAATTCACGGACATCTGTCTATCATTGGTTAGGCGGATGGTTAGCGAGTATCTATAGAATTGTTAGCTATTATCTTTTGCTGCAATTGCGTCACCCCAGGTTGTGTCCCCTTTAGTGGCATAAAGACTTGCTGAGTACCCCTAGGGTCTCACATGATAAATTGTTTGATTCAGATGAACAAGTGTACTTGCAAGATGGATACTGGGTGGAGGAGATAGATGATGTTGGCAACGACCACTCGGTGTGGAGATTCCGGAAACGGGGATCCGTGAGATCTATGGGCGGGATGTGTTCATTTATGCGGCATCTTATGCCGATTTGCTTCTTATCCTTACTCGGATCTTGTTTTCCGCTTCCGCCTGATACTCTGATGTTTGTTGTATCAGGAGCTATCCCAAATTATTATCTCTATCTAGGATATTTGAATCTTGCCGTATGGCGTTGCAATATTTCTATTTCTTTTGATGGAATGGCTCTGAGGACTATTGTATGTGGCTTGCATACATACTCATTTGTGTATGTAGTTGATCCCTTCGCCTGCCGATTACGCCGCTCGTTCTTGTCCCGATGTTCTGAAAGTGGTTAGGACGGCCGAAAGGTCTACCGTGAGTGGCCCTGGGCCCCACCGTACTATTTTAACCACTTTCGTTCATCTAGGCATGTAACTAAGAGCGTAATTCACCGAGCTAGTTACAAACACCTTGCTGGCAAGATCATTGTGGCCTAACTATTACTGTTTGGGCTGATATTGTCCCCTCACCTCTCTGAACCTCACCCACCTCTAGCCGGAGCAAGGGGAGCAGCAGCTCGCCGGAGTTGGAGCCGGAGCCGCCGCCTCTGGAGGAGAAGGGCGCCGCTGATTGCGACCACCCCCAGAGCTGCTTCGACCGTCCCTGAGCTCGTCGTCGTCTTCCAGTTCATTTGCCCGTCTTGTTGTCGTCGCTGGAGCCCCGATACGTCCCTAGCAGACCCCCACCGAGCCGCTAGGGTTCAAGCTCGCCGGCGACCTGTTCGTCGTCGACGACAACCCTCAGCCGTAGATTCCCCTTCTAATCCTACGGCCCACAGCGCGTGTACCGTTTCGCGTGTTAAGTGCCGCTGACAAGCGGGACCCCCTTGTCAGCAGAGCCCCGCGCCGCGGAACGCCATTGGGCCGGCCCAAGTCCTTTCCCGCGCTAGCCCACCCGGTCAAATCTGGATTTTTCTTTTTAGTTAAAGCTAGTTTCTGTCCACTAGTTTAAAATTCAATTCTGAGAGTTTTATAAATCCAAATTGCATGAAACCAATTTTGCCTGAAAGGTATTGAGATAGTCTATCCAAACCCGTTGGATTTAATTCAATTAGAGTTATAGATATCTCATAATAAAAATAACAAAACAGAAGCATTTGCAACTTGCAACATTTTTATAAAATCAACCAAGTTAGCTTTTGAGTTGATTCCAACTCTCAAAAATCACATTTCATCATATCTATCTAACTATGTAATAATATTATGGTTTACATGCAGTGACTTTGGACTAGTACCAAAATAATGCTATATAGGCATTTCTAGTCACTTTAAATCATTAAATAATGAACTTAAACCAAAGTAATATTGATCCAACCTTTAATTCTCATTCCCACATGTTAGAATATGTGGTGATGACATGTGTCAACATGATCCCATATTTTAAGTGGTGAATATTAAATCTTAGTTAAATTTTTCAATGAGTAGAAAATACTTTTCTAAAATAAAAAGGATGAAACTATTGAATTAAACTTGTGATGCTTGTGATGATAATAGATCATCAAATGTGTGTCTTAGAATGCTACTTAGCCTAGTTAAGTATCGTTGGTGATTGTGTGCTTCGTATGTATTTATAGACGATAGTACCGACCAAGCTTTCGAGGAGGAGGAGTTCTACTAAGAAGAAGAAAACTTCAACCACTACACTACCCAAGGCAAGCTACTATTAGCAAGCTAGCACTATCCAAGTGCAAGCCACCATTAATAGTGCAAGCTAACATTTGCAAGTTTAGTGCTTAGCAAGTTAGGACCAAACTAGATGGTTTAGCAAAGATGCCTTAAGCATGCTTTGATCACACCCCTTTGACTAGTAATACCCCAAGTTTTATTTAGAAGCTTTACTCCCTTAGTTTACACAAAGTTCTTTACTTGTTTGGAAGGTAGCATAAAAGTATAAAACTTGACCTAATTAGAACCCTTTAGATGTCATCCTATGGCATGAGATTGAACCCATCTTTTCCACCTTAGTGAACACTCTTAACTTAGTAGTTTAGAGTAGATAAAAAAAAACTTGAGTCACTTTAGATGGGAACACTTGGTGAAAATGAATTATGAAAACCTTGGAATGATGAGTCATTCTATTGAGATGTTTTGACATGTGTTGAGAAACACAAATGGTTGATGGTGATGAAAATGTTGAGGCATGAGCCTTAACCCCTTTTATAAAGCTGATGGTTGGATCCGGATGCGATACCATTCCAAATTTACCGTACAACCACACTACCTGAATTGGGTAAGGCTTAGATGGAAATTTATATAAATTAGTATTAGTTCCCTCACGGGAGAGGTCTGAGCTGAGGCTACCTCTCAATGTTGTCCACCTATGCAGTGCCCAAGATGACTGATGGTCATGGTTGGGATACCATGCTCATAGGAGAGGTGCTTATACTAGAGTGTGTAAAGGGAAGGTTATGTTTGATTATCTGCATAGTAAGTATGCTGATTCAGGGTTATCCCTGACAGATGCATCGAATCTTGTGGTGAAAGTGTACCACCTCTATAGAGTGTCAAACTATTCGAATAGTCGCGTCCGCGGTTATGGATAGTTGGAATGGCCATACTGTTTCGTTGTCAGATGTTTTCCAAATAACTTGATATGATGATGAATCTTGACTTGACCACAACTAGGTTGTGTTTATGACATTAGCTTCCCACCTAAGTGATTCTAGAACTTTATTTTATCTTTCTTGGTTTCTGAACTCAGCTTCGGTTTCAAATTTAACTTTATAGTTATACTTAGAGTCAGCACTTTATCTTAGATTTTAGTACTTGTTAGTGGTAGTTTGCGAGTACTTAAAGAGTACTCATGGCTTTTGTGCCTGGCTATTATCATGGCCAGACTATGAAGGAGATTATCAAGATGATGGCCAACAGGACGGCTATGATAACTAGGACTATCTGCCTTCGTCAGCATTGCATGTGCCCCTGAAGATGGACCTCACTGCTACGCTTATCTTTTATTTCCGTTGCTTGTTGTATTAAGACTAGATCATGAGATGCTTATTTGTGTAAGACCTTATGTATGGTTTGTAATGGATGATGTACTGTGATATCCAATCTGTTATGTCTCGCAAAAATGGTAATCCTGGGATTGCGAGGTATGGCATAACGGGCATCTGGGATTAAAAATCCGGGTGTTGACAAGTTGGTATCAGAGCCATCCTGACCATAGGAGACCCTAGTTAGAATGGACGTTCAAACAAAAACTTAGTTTCAAAACCAAAGGAAGTATTTATGAAAAACTATGTCCTCTCTTACCCTTGTGGATTCTTTCTCAAAAAAAATTCATGTTCCTCAAAATTCTTCCACTACTACTTAAAATTTGACACACTTGATCACTTCACTAACTTCCTCATCCTTAATCCTTGTAGATGGAGACTCAGTTCAACAAGTTTTACCAGTTGGGAAACGGAGGTCAGCTGATCTTCGAGAGGGATCTGGATTCACTATCGGTGTTATTGGGACGCCCGCATCCGGAGTTTCTTGGAGCTCAACTTCCAGGACCCCCAGGAGGAGACCTACAGTAGCTAGTCACCGCCGATCTTAGAGGAAGCATTGAAGCACCAACCTCTGGGAGAATTCAGTTCTCCGTGAGAGAGAACAACTGGCTAGATGGATTAGCCAGGACAATGCATGAAGCTCTCGCACGTCTATGTGCCCTCAGCATCAACAAGGTCCAAGGAACCCGTTTTGCCCACTATGCAAGACGTGACTTCATGGGAATGCCAATGGAGATGCCGGGTCACCCCCAGTTGAGGCATCAAGTGGAGAACCTTGACTTCTTGCTTCACGATAGACAACATGAACTGGACAATGCCAGAGAGTTAGCCAACCAGAACCGTGCCATTGCTGACCAGAAGGCCCAGACTTTTGCCCTGCTCGTCCAGGACCGCCAGTCTCTTCGCCGTCAACGTGCCAAGAAGGATCGCACCATCGCCCGTCTTCGCAAGAAGGTGGCCGACCTCAAGAAAACCATCAAGGAGCAGGAAGCTCAGCTTGCAGCAAAGGAAGAAGAAGAAGATGAGGGTGAAGACATCCAGGGAGACATGGATTCTTACCTCAGCAACGATGATGACTTTCTGGAGGAAGATGCCGTGGACTTCTACGCTGACGATGATGACTCCGACTTCATGGATGATGAGTAGATGCACTAGAGCACTCTCGTAGCCTGAGATGTATAGATCTCATTGTATCGTAGCTTGCAGAATGGTTCTTCCAACCATCTATTTTCCCTTTGAGTGTTGTGGTCTGTGTCTTCTATCGTGTGCTTGCTTGCATGAATGAAAACGAAGTTAGTTGAAAAACCTGAGTCTAACTCAAAGTTTTAGCTTTGAAAACCCAAAACCATGAACCTTAGAATTTCCCTCTTACCCCTATATCTCAATCTTCAGATGACTCGTGGAAACCAAGGAGGGAGCAGCTCGTCGCAACACCCAATGCTGCAGATACTGCAGAATCTCATCACAAACCATGAAGCAAGCCGGGCAGAACGTCAAGCCAACTTAGCAACACTTCAACAGATCGCCCAGATGGCTCTCAACAACAAAGGGAATGGAAACCAGGATCACCAAGGATCCAAACTAATTTTTTTTCAGAACACTAATCCCCCAATTTTCAATCAATCTGAGAACCCATTAGATGTTGATGACTGGTTACAGACCATGGAAATCAACTTAGAAGTTGCCAGAGTTGATGAAAATGAGAAAGTTCTCTTCGCCACCCACTATCTGGCAGGAGATGCAAGAGCTTGGTGGAATAGCATCCGCAATATGAACCATGGTCAAGTGATGACATGGGAAGTATTCAAAGTCAAGTTTAGTCGCACCCATGTGCCGCAAGGCCTAGTCAACAGGATGAGAGATGAATTTCGCAAATTGAAGCAAGGGAGAATGACTGTGGTAGAGTACCATGACAGATTCCTGTCATTTGCCAGATATGCACCTAATGAGATCAACACGGAGGCCAAGAAGAAAGAGAGATTCTTGAACGGACTGCATGATGAGATGCAGACTGTCCTCGTCAATATCTGTTTCCAGGATCTCGAAGAGCTAGTGGACTCTGCCATTCAGATGGAAGGGAAGATTAACCAGGCAAACGATAATCACAAGCATCGTATGATGCAGCAGTCCGGATCCAACAGTCACCAGAAGTACCGTCCCAACCCTTCACCAGGATATGCACCAAAGAACAACCGACCCCCAACATCTCGCCCAAGCTACCCCAACCGTAGCGGAGGCAATGTGAAATCCGGAGGAAACAATCACAACTCCAGCAACGCCAACAATTTCAACCGTGCACCTCCCAAGAACCCCAATAACAACAACAACACTGCACCCAGAACTGGCAGCAATGATGTGCCTATCGCAGTCAAAGACAAGTCCCAGATCACTTGTTTCGAGTGTGGAGTGAAGGGTCACTACTCCAATGAGTGTCCCAAGAAGACTGCAGCCAATACCAATGTGAATGCCCCAGCTTAGCAGCAGCGTCATGTTCAACCAGGCAGGAGATTTTCCCCAGGGAACCCTCACAACCGCAATGGCCGTCTCTTCCACATGAATGCAGAAGAAGCCCAGAAAGCGCCAGATGTAGTGCTGGGTATGTTTTCGGTCAACTCAGTTTTAGCAAGAGTATTGTTTGATTCGGGAGCATCGCATTCATTTGTCACCGAAGAATTTGCATGCACTAGTAAGATTCGTCCAACCAACCTAAAGCATGTCATGATAGTTCAAATCCTCGGTTCAACAACCAAAGCTAGAAAAATTTGCAAAGCTGTACCTATCAAAATACATGGGATAGATTTTTATGCCAACCTAATTGTACTTGGAACCAAAGGATTAGAAGGAGTACTAGGTATGGACTGGATGTCAAAGCATAAAGGATTGATAGACTGTGCTAAGAAAGCCATCACCATGACCAGTAGTTCTGGAGTAATAGTAGAGCATATCTATGAAACCTTACCCCGTCAATTCAAGTGCAACCAGAGTGTAGCCTTGCCCACCATAGACCAAGTCAGAGTAGTCTATGAATACCCTGACGTATTCCCAGATGAATTGCCAGGTATGCCCTCGGATAGGGATATTGAGTTCATTATTGAACTAATCCCCGGAACCGGACCTATAGCCCAGAGACCCTATGGCATGAACCCCTCAGAGTTAGTGGAACTGAAGAAGCAGTTGGATGCTATGCTAGCCAAAGGCTTGATTCAACCAAGTGCATCGCCATGGAGATCACTGTTGGAGATATGCCCAAGAGGCAATAATAAAAGTAGTTATTATTATATCTTTGTGTTTATGATGAATGTTTACATCCCATGCTATAATTGTATTATTAGGAAACACTAATACTTGTGTGTTTTGTAAACATAAGAGAGTCCCTAGTAAGCCTCTTGTTGAACTAGCTTGTTGATTAATTGATGATCATGGCTTCCTGATCATGGACATTGGATGTGATTAATAACAGGGTTATATCATTAGGAGAATGATGTGATGGACACACACCCATAGTAAGCGTAGCATAAGCTCAGGTCATTCAAGAATAAAGGTATATTTGATATATGTGTATCTTACTAGTAATTGTAGTTATGCCTGGGTATTTGATACTGGTTCGGTTGCTCATATTTGTAACTCGAAACAGGAGCTGCGGAATAAACGAAGACTGGCAAGAGACGAGGTGACGATGCGCGTTGGAAATGGCTCCAAGGTTGATGTGATCGCCGTCGGCACGCTCCCTCTACATCTACCTTCGGGATTAGTTTTAAATTTAAATAATTGTTATTTGGTGCCTGCATTAAGCATGAACATTATATCTGGATCCTATTTATTGCGAGACGGTTACTCTTTTAAGTCCGAGAATAAAGGTTGTTCGATTTATATGAGTAATATCTTTTATGGTAATGCACCTGAGATGAATGGTTTATTCTTACTGAATCTCGATAGTAGTGATACACATGTTCACAACATAGATGCTAAACGAATAAAATTGAATGATAATTCTACATACATGTGGCACTGTCGTCTTGGTCACATTGGAGTGAAGCGTATGAAGAAACTCCATTCTGATGGACTTCTTGAATCACTTGATTTTGAATCACTTGAAAGATGCGAAGCATGTCTAATGGGAAAAATGACTAAGACTCCATTCTCTGGTACAATGGAGCGAGCTACAGACTGATTGGAAATAATACATACCGATGTATGCGGTCCAATGAGTGTAGCATCGCGTGGTGGATATCGTTATGTTCTCACTTTCACGGATGACTTGAGTAGATATGGGTATGTCTACTTTATGAAACATAAGTCCGAAACTTTTGAGAAGTTTAAGGAATTTCAAAGTGAAGTGGAAAATCATCGTAACAAGAAGATTAAATTTCTGCTTTCTGATCGTGGAGGTGAATATCTGAGTTATGAGTTTGGCATGCATTTAAAGAAATGCGGAATACTTTCACAGTTGACACCGCCGGGAACACCACAGCGTAATGGTGTGTCCGAACGTCGTAATCGAACTCTCTTAGATATGGTTCGGTCTATGATGTCTCTTACAGATTTACCGTTATCATTTTGGGGCTATGCATTAGAGACAGCCGCATTCACATTAAATAGGGCACCATCTAAATCCGTTGAAACGACACCGTACGAATTGTGGTTTGGTAAGAAACCTAAGTTGTCGTTCCTTAAAGTTTGGGGTTGCGAGGCATATGTAAAGAAGTTACAAACTGATAAGCTAGAACCCAAAGCGGAGAAATGCGTCTTCATAGGATACCCTAAAGAAACAATTGGGTATACCTTCTATCATAGATTCGAAGGCAAAGTTTTCGTTGCAAAGAATGGATCCTTTCTTGAGAAGAAGTTTCTCTTGAAGGAGGTGACTGGAAGGAAAGTAGAACTCGATGAGGTTATTGAACCTTCTCTCGGATTTGAGAGTAGCGCAGCACCGGAAGATGTTTCTGTGCCGCCTGCACCAATTGGAGAGGAAGCTAATGATAATGATCATGAAACTTCAAATGAAGTTACTGCTGAACCTCGCAGGTCAACAAGGGTTCGTACCACTCCTGATTGGTATGACTCTGCCTTGAACGTCATGTTGGTAGACAACGCTGATGACCCTGCGACGTATGAAGAAGCTATGGTGAGCCTAGATTCCGACAAATGGCTAGAAGCCGTGAAATCCGAAATGGGATCCATGTATGAAAACCAAGTGTGCACTTTGGTGGACTTATCGGCTGGCCGTAAGGCTGTCGAGAACAAATGGATTTTCAAGAGAAAAACAGATGCTGATGGTAATGTTACCATCGATAAAGCTCGACTTGTCGCGAAAGGGTTCTGAAAAATTCAAGGAGTTGACTATGATGAGACATTCTCACCAGTAGCGAAGCTAAAGTCCGTGAGGATTTTGTTAGCAATTGCTGCATATTTCGATTATGAGATTTGGCAGATGGATATCAAAACGGCGTTCCTTAATGGTGACATTGAGGAAGAGTTGTATATGGTACAACCCAAGGGTTTTGTCGATCCTAAAGACTGACAAGGTATGCAAGCTTAAGCGCTCCATTTATGGACTGAAGCAAGCATCCCGAAGTTGGAATCAACGTTTTGATAAAGTAATCAAAAACTTTGGATTTATACAAACTTATGGAGAAGCTTGTATTTACAAAAAAGTGAGTGGGAGCTCTGTAACATTCCTAGTACTATATGTAGATGACATATTGTTGATTGGGAATGATATAGAACTTCTTAATAGCGTCAAAACCTATTTGAATAATAGTTTTTCAATGAAGGATCTTGGCGAAGCGGCCTACATTCTAGGCATCAAGATTTATAGAGATAGATCAAGACGCCTAATAGCGCTTTCACAAAGTACATACTTGGACAAAGTTCTAAAGAAGTTTAGAATGGAAGATAGCAAGAAAGGGTTCGTGCCCATGTTGTCAGGTAAGACCTTGAGTAAAACTCAAAGTCCAGCTACGGCAAAAGATAGAGAGAGAATGAATAAAATTCCCTATGCCTCGGCCATAGGTTCTATCATGTATGCTATGCTGTGTACAAGACCGGATATAGCACATGCTGTTAGTTTGACTAGTAGATATCAAAGTGATCCTGGAATGGAGCACTGGACAGCGGTCAAGAATATCCTAAAGTACCTAAATAGGACTAAGGATATGGTTCTTTCTTATGGAGGTGATGAACAGCTTGTTGTAAACGGTTACACCGATGCTAGTTGGAACACCGATCCGGATGACTCAAAGTCACAGTCGGGATACGTATTTATTTTGAATGGTGCTGAAGTGAGCTGGAGGAGTGCGTAGCAAAGCGTTGGGGCGAAATCTTCAACTGAATCGGAATACATAGCAGCTTCGGAGGCTGCACAAGAAGCCGTTTTGATGAAGGAATTCATTACTGAACTTGGCGTGGTTCCCAGTGCGTTGGACCCGATGGCCATCTACTGTGACAACACAGGTGCCATAGCTAATGCGCAGGAGCCAAGGTCACATAGCAAGCTGAAGCACATCAAGCTACGTTTCCACGCTATTCGCGAGTATGCCCGAGATGGTGACATAAATATTTGCAAAGTACACACTGATCTGAATGTGGCAGATCCATTGACTAAACCTCTCCCTAGGGCAAAGAATGACCAACACCAGAACGCCATGGGTGTTAGGTATATTACTATGTAATCTAGATTATTGACTCTAGTGCAAGTGGGAGACTGTTGGAGATATGCCTAAGAGGCAATAATAAAAGTAGTTATTATTATATCTTTGTGTTTATGATGAATGTTTACATCCCATGCTATAATTGTATTATTAGGAAACACTAATACTTGTGTGTTTTGTAAACATAAGAGAGTCCCTAGTAAGCCTCTTGTTGAACTAGCTTGTTGATTAATTGATGATCATGGTTTCCTGATCATGGACATTGGATGTGATTAATAACAGGGTTATATCATTAGGAGAATGATGTGATGGACACACACCCATAGTAAGCGTAGCATAAGATCAAGTCATTTGAGTTCGTATTGCTGTAAGCTTTTAAATGCATAGTAACCTAATCCTTCGACCATGAGGTTGTGTTAATCACCATCACCGGATGGGTACTTTGATGACATCAAACACCGCTTCATAACTGGGTGGTCATAAAGGTGTCATTGGGTAGTCGGAAAGTATGTGTTGAAGCGCATGGACCAAGATTGGAATTTGTCCATCCATATGACGGATAGATATGCTCTGGGCCCTCTCGGTGGAATGTCATCTAGTTAGCTTGCAAGCATGTGACTGGGTCACAAGGGATGACATATCACGGAACGAGTAAAGAGTACTTATCTGTAACGAGGTAGAACTAGGTATGGAGATACCGATGATCAAACCTCGGATAAGTATAGTATCGCGTGACAAAGGGAATTGGTTTCGTATGTAAATGGTTCAATCGATCACGAAGTCATCGTTGAGTATGTGGGAGCCATTATGGATCTCCAGGTCCCGCTGATGGTTATTGATAGGAGATGTGTCTCTATCATGTCTACATATTCACGAACCGTAGGGTGACACACTTAAGGTTCGAAGTTGTTTTAAGTAGATATGGAATGTGCGTTGGAGACGGAATGTTGTTTGGAGTCTCGGATTGGATTCGGGACATCACGAGGAGATCCGGAATGGTCCGGAGAGTAAGATTCATATATAGGGGATCATTTTCTGAGTTAGGAAATGTTCCGGAGTGTTTGTATTAGGATTCTAGAAGGTTTCGGAATGTTCCGGAAGGTTCTAGAAGATATCTTAGAGTTTGCTTGAAAATCAAGATAGGGATCAAGGAGTCCTGGTGGGTCAAGACAAGGAGTCGTGGGGGAGGAGGACTCCTCCCCCACTCCCCAATCCGCCGGCCATAGAGGAGGGGAGTCCTACAAGGACTCCCCCTCCCCAAGGCGCCCTCCCCCCTTAAATAGAAGGGCAGGGGCGCCCCCTCCTAGCCCTCTCCACAACTCCAATCTCTGCCGCCTCTCTCCTCCACCTTTCTTCTGCACAGGCATAGGCGAAGCCCTGCAGAATTCTCTACTCCACCACCACCACCATGCCGTCGTGCTGCTGGGATTCTGTGGAGAAGATCTACAACCTCCGCTGCTTGCTGGAACGGGGAGAGGAAGGTCTGCTTCGACTCCGCACGTGTGACCGACTGCGGAAGCGCTGCCGAAACGCGGCGCCGGAAGGATCGTCCACTTGACCGACTGCGGAAGCGCTGCTGGAACACGACGCCGGAAGGATCATCCACACGATCTTGAGATCGGCAAGTGATCGAGTACATCAACCACGAGATCTAATCTCGTTAACGCTTTCGGATCTATGAGGGTTAGTTCCTATCTATCTCGTTGCTCATGTCTAATAGATTAGATCTTGGCTTTTATCTAGATTAGATCTGGGTTTTGTTCGTTCTCGCGGTAGAAATTTTTTGTTTTCCATGCTACGAACCCATCAGTGGTATCAGAGCCGTATCTATGCGTAGATCTGTTGCACGAGTAGAACACAATGTTTTTGTGGGTGTTGATGCTTGTGTTGTCGGTGTCTTAGCGTGTACTTTGCATCTTGCGGAATGGTGGGATGAAGTGGCTCGGGCTAACATTACATGTCATCGCACATGAGACTTGCTCCACGCTTGACGTGCAACTTGCTTTGCACAAGTGGCTTTGCGGGTGTCTGTCTCTCCCACCATAGTTAAGATTCAATTTACAATGAGCATCTTGACAACACTTGTATCAACGTTGTGGTCCTTGTTCGTAGGTAAGATCGGTCTTATGCGAAAGCCCCAAACCACGTAAAACATGCAAAGAAAATTAGAGGCGTCTAACTTGTTTTTGCAGGGGTTTTGTGATGTGATATGGCCATCATGTGATTGTGATTGTATTTGATGTATGCAATGATCCTTGTTGTAATATGGCAACCGGCAGGAGCCTAATGGTTGTCTTTAATTCTGTTAAGACCTGCGTGTCTATTCATCTTGTAATAGCTTTGTTCCAAGTAGTTGTAATAGTTGCTGGTGATGATGGACAACCATGAAGCGGAGCCACTGACCTTGACGCAATGCTGGTGATGATGGAGATCATGTTCGTGCTTTGGAGATGGAGATCAAAGGCGCAAGAAGAAAAGGCTATATCATATCACACAAATTATGAATTGCCTGTGATGTTAATCCTTTATGCATCTTGTATTGCTTAGATCGCGATGGTAGCATTATAAGATGACCCCTCTCACTAAATATCAAGTAATAAAGTGTTCACCCTTAGTTGGCACCGTTGCTAAGACTCGTCGTTTCGAAGCATCTCGTGATGATTGGATGTGATAGATTCTACGTGTGCATACAACGGGTGCAAGCCAGATTTGCACATGCGGAAACTAAGGTTATCTTGACGAGCCTAGCATGTACAGACATGGTCTCGGAACACGGATTACCGAAAGGTAGAGCATGAGTCATATAAATGATATGATGAACATGAAGATTGTTCGCCGATGAAACTACATCTTCTCTCGTGAAGATCGGACTTGGTGTAGTGGACTTGGTTCGTGTAATCACTAAGGCAATGTGAGGGATGTTGTTTTGAGTGGGAGTTCACCTAGTTAGTTTAATAATTAAATTTGAACTCAATTTGTCATAAACTTAGTCTAAACTACTTGCAAATTGTTGTAGATTATGGCGACCCCCTCCATCAATTTCAATGCGTTCCTAGAGAAAGAAAAGCTTAAGAACAATGGAAGCAATTTCACGGACTGGTTTCGTGGACTGAAGATCGTCCTCAGGGCTGGTCAGTTGACCTATGTGCTCGATGCACCGCTAGGTGACCCACCTGCGATAATGCCACCGATGACGAAAAGAATGTTTTCGCCACTCGGAAGAATCATTACTCCATAGTTCAGTGTGCCATCCTGTACGGTTTAGAAGCGGAGCTCCAACAGCGTTTTGAGCACCACGACCCGTTCGAGATCATTAAGGAGCTCAGGCTAATTTTTGAGACTCGCGCGGCCATGGAGAGCTATGAGGCCTCCGAGAAATTCTTTGACTGTAAGATGGAAGAGGGAAGCTCCGTTAGCGAGCACGTGCTCACCATGTCTGGGTACGCAAAGAAGATCCAAGAGTTGGGAATATCGATTCCTAATGAATTGGGGATTCACCGTCTCCTTCAATCACTGCCACCAAGTTGCAAGAACTTTGTGATGAACTACAACATGCACTGCATGAACAAGACGTTGCCTGAATTGTCGTCCATGCTAAAAACTGCTGAAGTGGAGATCAAGAAGGAGCACCAAGTGTTGATGGTCAATAAGACCACCAATTTCAAGAGACGGGGCAAGCCTAATAACAAGGGCAACTTCACGAAGGACGGCAAGAAAGCTGCCGCACCTGCTAAGAAGCCCAAGGCTGGTCCTAAGCCTGAAACTGAGTGCTTCTACTGCAAGGGTGCTGGTCACTGGAAGCGTAACTGCCCCAAGTACCTGGCAGATCTGAAGAACGGCAACATCAAGAATAAAGGTATATTTGATATATGTGTTATAGATGTGTATCTTACTAGTAATTGTAGTAGTGCCTGGGTATTTGATACTGGTTCGGTTGCTCATATTTGTAACTCGAAACAGGAGCTGCGGAATAAACGAAGACTGGCAAGAGACGAGGTGACGATGCGCGTTGGAAATGGCTCCAAGGTTGATGTGATCGCCGTCGGCACGCTCCCTCTACATCTACCTTCGGGATTAGTTTTAAATTTAAATAATTGTTATTTGGTGCCTGCGTTAAGCATGAACATTATATCTGGATCCTGTTTATTGCGAGACGGTTACTCTTTTAAGTCTGAGAATAAAGGTTGTTCGATTTATATGAGTAATATCTTTTATGGTAATGCACCTGAGATGAATGGTTTATTCTTACTGAATCTCGATAGTAGTGATACACATGTTCACAACATAGATGCTAAACGAATAAAATTGAATGATAATTCTACATACATGTGGCACTGTCGTCTTGGTCACATTGGAGTGAAGCGTATGAAGAAACTCCATTCTGATGGACTTCTTGAATCACTTGATTTTGAATCACTTGAAAGATGCGAAGCATGTATAATGGGAAAAAGACTAAGACTCCATTCTCTGGTACAATGGAGCGAGCTACAGACTTATTGGAAATAATACATACCGATGTATGCGGTCCAATGAGTGTAGCATCGCGTGGTGGATATCGTTATGTTCTCACTTTCACGGATGACTTGAGTAGATATGGGTATGTCTACTTTATGAAACATAAGTCCGAAACTTTCGAGAAGTTTAAGGAATTTCAAAGTGAAGTGGAAAATCATCGTAACAAGAAGATTAAATTTCTGCTTTCTGATCGTGGAGGTGAATATCCGAGTTACGAGTTTGGCATGCATTTAAAGAAATGTGGAATACTTTCACAGTTGACACCGCCGGGAACACCACAGCGTTATGGTGTGTCCGAACGTCGTAATCGAACTCTCTTAGATATGGTTCGATCTATGATGTCTCTTACAGATTTACCGTTATCATTTTGGGGCTATGCATTAGAGACAGCTGCATTCACTTTAAATAGGGCACCATCTAAATCCGTTGAAATGACACCGTACGAATTGTGGTTTCGTAAGAAACCTAAGTTGTCGTTCCTTAAAGTTATGGGTTGCAAGGCATATGTAAAGAAGTTACAACCTGATAAGCTAGAACCCAAAGCGGAGAAATGCGTCTTCATAGGATACCCTAAAGAAACAATTGGGTATACCTTCTATCATAGATCCGAAGGCAAAGTTTTCGTTGCAAAGAATGGATCCTTTCTTGAGAAGAAGTTTCTCTTGAAGGAGGTGACTGGAAGGAAAGTAGAACTCGATGAGGTTATTGAACCTTCTCTCGGATTTGAGAGTAGCGCAGCACCGGAAGATGTTTCTGTGCCGCCTGCACCAATTGGAGAGGAAGCTAATGATAATGATCATGAAACTTCAAATGAAGTTACTACTGAACCTCGCAGGTCAACAAGGGTTCGTACCACTCCTGATTGGTATGACTCTGGCTTGAACTTCATGTTGGTAGACAACGCTGATGACCCTGCGACGTATGAAGAAGCTATGGTGAGCCTAGATTCCGACAAATGGCTAGAAGCCATGAAATCTGAAATGCGATCCATGTACGAAAACCAAGTGTGGACTTTGGTGGACTTACCGGATGGCCGTAAGGCTGTCGAGAACAAATGGATTTTCAAGAGAAAAACAGATGCTGATGGTAATGTTACCGTCTATAAAGCTCGACTTGTCGCGAAAGGGTTCTGACAAATTCAAGGAGTTGACTATGATGAGACATTCTCACCAGTAGCGAAGCTAAAGTCTGTGAGGATTTTGTTAGCAATTGCTGCATATTTCGATTATGAGATTTGGCAGATGGATATCAAAACAGCGTTCCTTAATGGTGACATTGAGGAAGAGTTGTATATGGTACAACCCAAGGGTTTTGTCGATCCTAAAAATGCTGACAAGGTATGCAAGCTTCAGCGCTCCATTTATGGACTGAAGCAAGCATCCCGGATTTGGAATCAACGTTTTGATAAAGTAATCAAAAACTTTGGATTTATACAAACTTATGAAGAAGCTTGTATTTACAAGAAAGTGAGTGGGAGCTCTGTAACATTCCTAGTACAATATGTAGATGACATATTGTTGATTGGGAATGATATAGAACTTCTTAATAGCGTCAAAACCTATTTGAATAATAGTTTTTCAATGAAGGATCTTGGCGAAGCGGCATACATTCTAGGCATCAAGATTTATAGAGATAGATCAAGACGCCTAATAGCGCTTTCACAAAGTACATACTTGGACAAAGTTCTAAAGAAGTTTAGAATGGAAGATAGCAAGAAAGGGTTCGTGCCCATGTTGTCAGGTAAGACCTTGAGTAAAACTCAAAGTCCAGCTATAGTAGAAGATAGAGAGAGAATGAATAAAATTCCCTATGACTCGGCCATAGGTTCTATCATGTATGCTATGCTGTGTACAAGACCGGATATAGCACATGCTGTTAGTTTGACTAGCAGATATCAAAGTGATCCTGGAATGGAGCACTGGACAGCGGTCAAGAATATCCTAAAGTACCTAAATAGGACTAAGGATATGGTTCTTTCTTATGGAGGTGATGAACAGCTTGTTGTAAACGGTTACACCGATGCTAGTTGGAACACCGATCCGGATGACTCAAAGTCATAGTCGGGATACGTATTTATTTTGAATGGTGCTGAAGTGAGCTGGAGGAGTGCGAAGCAAAGCGTTGTGGCGAAATCTTCAACTGAATCGGAATACATAGCTGCTTCGGAGGCTGCACAAGAAGCCGTTTGGATGTAGGAATTCATTACTGAACTTGGTGTGGTTCCCAGTGCGTTGGACCCGATGGCCATCTACTATGACGACATAGGTGCCATAGCTAATGCACAGGAGCCAAGGTCACATAGCAAGCTGAAGCACATCAAGCTACATTTCCACGCTATTCGCGAGTATTTCCGAGATGGTGACATAAATATTTGCAAAGTACACATTGATCTGAATGTGGCAGATCCGTTGACTAAACCTCTCCCTAGGGCAAAGAATGACCAACACCAGAACGCCATGGGTGTTAGGTATATTACTATGTAATCTAGATTATTGACTCTAGTGCAAGTGGGAGACTGTTGGAGATATGCCTAAGAGGCAATAATAAAAGTAGTTATTATTATATCTTTGTGTTTATGATGAATGTTTACATCCCATGCTATAATTGTATTATTAGGAAACACTAATACTTGTGTGTTTTGTAAACATAAGAGAGTCCCTAGTAAGCCTCTTGTTGAACTAGCTTGTTGATTAATTGATGATCATGGTTTCCTGATCATGGACATTGGATGTGATTAATAACAGGGTTATATCATTAGGAGAATGTTGTGATGGACACACACCCATAGTAAGCGTAGCATAAGATCAAGTCATTTAAGTTCGTATTGCTGTAAGCTTTTAAAAGCATAGTAACCTAATCCTTCGAACATGAGGTTGTGTTAATCACCATCACCGGATGGGTACTTTGATGACATCAAACACCGCTCCATAACTGGGTGGTCATAAAGGTGTCATTGGGTATTCTGAAAGTATGTGTTGAAGCGCATGGACCAAGATTGGAATTTGTCCATCCATATGACGGATAGATATGCTCTGGACCCTCTCGGTGGAATGTCATCTAGTTAGCTTGCAAGCATGTGACTAGGTCAGAAGGGATGACATATCACGGAACGAGTAAAGAGTACTTATCAGTAACGAGGTAGAAATAGGTATGGAGATACCGACGATCAAACCTCGGATAAGTATAGTATCGCGTGACAAAGGGAATTGGTTTCGTATGTAAATGGTTCAATCGATCACGAAGTCATCGTTGAGTATGTGGGAGCCATTATGGATCTCCAGGTCCCGCTGATGGTTATTGATAGGAGATGTGTCTCTATCATGTCTACATATTCACGAACCGTAGGGTGACACACTTAACGTTCGAAGTTGTTTTAAGTAGATATGGAATGTGCGTTGGAGACGGAATGTTGTTCGGAGTCTCGGATTGGATTCAGGACATCACGAGGAGATCCGGAATGGTCCGGAGAGTAAGATTCATATATAGGCGATCATTTTCTGAGTTAGGAAATGTTCCGGAGTGTTTGTATGAGGATTCTAGAAGGTTTCGGAATGTTCCGGAAGGTTCTAGTAGATATCTTGGAGTTTGCTTGAAAATCAAGATAGGGATCAAGGAGTCCTGGTCGGTCAAGACAAGGAGTCGTGGGGGCGGAGGACTCCTCCCCCCACTCCCCAATCCGCCGGCCATAGAGGAGGGGAGTCCTACAAGGACTCCCCCTCCCCAAGGCGCCCTCCCCCCTTAAATAGAAGGGCAGGGGCGCCCCCTCCTAGCCCTCTCCCACAACTCCAATCTCTGCCGCCTCTCTCCTCCACCTTTCTTCTGCATAGGCATAGGCGAAGCCCTGCAGAATTCTCTACTCCACCACTACCACCACGCCGTCGTGCTGCTGAGATTCCGTGGAGAAGATCTACAACCTCCGCTGCTCGCTGGAACGGGGAGAGGAAGGCCTTCTTCGACTCCGCACGTGTGACCGACTGCGGAAGCGCTGCCGAAACGCGGCGGCGGAAGGATCGTCCACTTGACCGACTGCGGAAGCGCTGCTAGAACGCGACGCCGGAAGGATCGTCCACACGATCTTGAGATCGGCAAGTGATCGACTACATCAACCACGAGATCTAATCTCATTAACGCTTTCGGATCTACGAGGGTTAGTTCCTATCTATCTCGTTGCTCATGTCTAATAGATTAGATCTTGGCTTTTATCTAGATTAGATCTGGGTTTTGTTCGTTGTCGCGGTAGAAATTTTTTGTTTTCCATGCTACGAACCCATCAATCACCAGTGTTATTCGTCGACAAGAAAGATGGAGGCAACCGTCTGTGCACAGATTACATAAAGTTGAATGATGTCACCATCAAGAACAAGTACCCCTTGCCAAAGATAGAGGATTTGTTTGATCAGTTTACTGGAGCCCAGGTATTCTCAAAGATTGATCTTAGGACTGGTTATCACCAACTTAAGATTCATGCAACGGATATTCCAAAGACCGCCTTTACTACTCGCTATGGTTTATACGACTATACGGTTATGTCTTTTGGATTAACCAATGCCCCTACTTATTTCATGAATCTCATGAATAAGATCTTAATGAATTTCCTAGATAAGTTTGTAGTTGTGTTTATCGACGACATCCTTATCTACTCCAAATCAGAAGAAGAGCATGAGCAACATCTGAGAGTTATCCTAGAAACCCTGAGAGAGCATCAGTTATATGCCAAGTTCAGCAAGTGTGAGTTTTGGTTGAAAGAAGTAGGATTCCTAGGACATATTGTGTCTGCCGGAGGAGTCTCTGTTGATCCCACCAAGATCAAAGATGTCGAAGAATGGGAAGCTCCAACCACTCAAACCCAAGTCCGTGCTTTTCTCGGATTAGCGGGATATTACCGCAAGTTCGTAGAAGGATTCTCGAGCATAGCCCGACCAATGACCCAATTGTTGAAGAAGGACAAGAAGTTTGAATGGACAGACAAATGTGAAGCCAGTTTCCAGGAGCTGAAGAAGAGATTGATATCCGCCCCAATTTTAGTCATGCCAGACATCAAGAAGCCCTTTGATGTGTATTGTGACGCATCCAAGATTGGTCTAGGATGTGTATTGATGCAAGAAGGCAAATTCATCGTGTATCTGTCTCGACAACTGAAGCAGCATGAGCAGAACTATCCGACCCATGATCTTGAGCTAGCAGCTATGGTTATAGCACTGAAGACATGGTGTCATTATTTGATGGGTAATCGCTGCGAGATTTACTCAGATCATAAGAGCTTGAAATATATCTTTACTCAGAAGGAGCTGAATATGAGGAGAGTTAATCAAGGATTACCACCTTGACATTCACTATCACCCCGGCAAAGCCAATGTGGTAGCAGATGCTCTTAGTAGATTGCCGTGTAGGCTTAACACCATGATCAAGGAGAAGAAACCAAGTTTGTATGAAGAGTTGGAGCAGTTCAGGACTGAATTAGCTAGCAAAGGATTCCTAGCTAGCATTGAACTTCAACCCACTTTGATCAGCCAAATCAAGAAAGCCCAGAAGGGAAATGAAAGTATCGACGGAATCAAACGTCGTATTGGTACAGGAAAGGTACCTGGATTCACTGAAGACGAAGAAGGAGTACTGTGGTACGAAGGACATATCTGTGTACCAGCAGATTCGGAGCTGAAGGAAGTTATCATGAAGGAAGCTCATGATACTCTTTATTCTATCCACCCCGGAGGAACAAAGATGTATCAGGATTTGAAAGAGCAATTTTGGTGGCACAAGATGAAGAGAGATATCGGAAGCTACATCGCCAAATGTGACATCTATCAAAGAGTCAAGGTAGAGCATCAGCGACCTACAGGACTATTGCAACCATTGCAGATTCCGGAATGGAAACGGGATTCCGTCGAAATGGACTTTATCACCGGTTTACCTACTTCTAGTAGGGGAAATGACTCAATCTGGGTCATAGTTGATAGACTGTCCAAGGTAGCGCACTTTATATCTGTCAAGACAACTTACCAGAGTACAAAGTTAGCGGAGCTGTACATTTCTAGGATTGTTAGTCAGCATGGAACCCCCAAGACCATCGTATCAGATCGAGGAACCCAATTTACCTCAAGATTTTGGCACAAGGTCCAAGAAGGGCTAGGAACCAAGTTGAACTTCAGCACAGCGTATCATCCACAAACTGATGGACAGACTGAGAGAGTCAACCAGATCCTAGAGGATATGCTTAGAGCTTGTGTGTTGGAGTACGGATCAAAATGGGAAGACTGCCTGCCTTTCGCATAATTCTCATACAACAACAGTTATCAAGCCAGTTAGCGGATGGCACCATTTGAATTCCTATACGGAAGATAGTGCTGTACCCCTTTGAATTGGTCGCAAGTAGGAGAGAGTCAGATCTTCGGACCCGACATTCTCCGAGAAGCAGAAGAGAAAGTTCACAAAGTTCATGAGCACCTCAAGACCGCCCAATCCAGACAGAAAAGGTATGCTGACAAGAGAAGAAGAGACCTGACTTTCAATGTCAGAGATTTTGTATATCTCAAGGTTTCACCATTGAAAGGAACTCAACGCTTTAGTCTGAAGGGAAAGTTAGCCCCTAGATATATTGGACCTTTCAAGATTCTGAACCGTTGAGGAGAAGTATCGTATCAACTGGAACTGCCTGAAGAGATGTCAGCCATCCACAATGTGTTCCATATCTCGTTACTTCGCAAATGTCTAAAAGTGCTCGAGAAAACTGAAGAAGAATATCGATCACCGAGCTGTGGAAATCAACAATGACTTGACCTACAGAGAAGTACCCATCCGTCTCTTAGAAGAAGCTTACAGAACCACCAGGACCAGGAGTATCAAGTTTCTCAAGATTCAGTGGAGCAACCATACCGAGGAGGAAGCTACTTGGGAGCGCGAAGATTACATTAGGACAGAGTTCCCAGATCTCTTTAGTTCCTAGTTTTCTTTGTAAATCTCGGGACGAGATTTTGTTTAAGGGGGTAAGGTTTGTAACATCCCAAAACTTCAATCCAAGCTTATCAAGATCTAAATCATCAAATTTGGGGTTAACAAAAACTTTGCAAATTTAAAATGAAAGCATTCATATGTGTGTGCATTTAAAATAGGAGTTGTTTTGAATTGCCATGATTGTGTGATCCTTTGCTTCTAAAATGTTTCTTAGGTGATTTAAACATCATCTACATCATTCCCAAGCTTTTCCTAAAGAAAATCAAATAAAAAAGAATTAAAAAGGAGGAATGGTCATTTTGGCCATTTTAATCCACTACACTACTTTGAGTGTTCCTAGCACTCATTTCTTAACAGAAACAATTCATGATCTTTGTACCCCTTGCTAGTACACATAATGAGGTACCAAGGCCCACCTTTGGATCTGCTAAAAACATTCTGTTAACTATTTTTATTTGCATTTGAAAATTGAATCTAATGCATATGCATAGATCACCCCTTTTTCAAAACCCATCTTTTTGAGCTCCATTTTCAAAACCCTTGCAACCAGAGACTACCTAGCATTAGTGGAGAACACCCAAAAATTTTGAAACCAAAATTCAGAACTTTTTCTCTTTCGGCCATTTTGTCAAATACCTTGCTGGCAAGATCATTGGGCTGATATTGTCTAGCAATTTTGAAGTGCTTTGATCATCTTTGTCCCCCTCAAGCCTAACTAGACCCACACCAGCACACCCCCTACCTCCTAGCTGCACTGCCATGCCATGCCGAGCCACCCCTCGCCGGCCAACCTTGCCCTCACCGCAGCAGCCCTCTCCAGCTTCTCTCACCATGTCTAGCAAGTTGCCTGTGGTCCACCTCCACCGTCAAACCAGCCCCAGGCCAGAGCCAGAGACAGGAGCGGCCAGGAACCGCCGCGCCTGGAGCTGGTCGACCATGCCGTCGCCGTCCACAGAGCACACTCTGTCCCCGCTCGCACATACCGCACCTTGGCCGCAGCCCGCGCCTACCGCTCCGCCATGACCTGGGGAACACCCCAGACACCCCCGCTGGCTGCCTAAAGCCTCACAGCCACCGCTCGCCGTGGACACCGCCGCCTCTGCCGCTCAGAGCGCCACCTAGCCCAGACCGCATATCACTGCCCCTACGGCCGCATTCACTTCCTAGGGCACCGCCAGGGGAGCGCCCGTCGATCGCCACCCTCAGCCATGCCTCTACCCCGCCGTAGCCATGTCGCCACTGTCGCCTGCCCATCCCGCTCGGTCTCACCGTCGGGCCTATAAAAGGAGGCCTCCTCAGCCTCTTCTCTCCACACCATTCCACTCCCCTCACCTCTCTGAACTTGACCGACCTCTAGCTGGAGCAAGGGGAGAAGCAGCTCGCCGGAATTGGAGCCGGAGCCGCCGCCTCTGGAGGAGAAAGGCGCCGCTGATTGCGACCACCCCCAGAGCTGCTTCGACCGTCCTTGAGCTTGTCGTCGTCTTCCAGTTCATTTGCCCGCCTCGCTGTCGTCACTGGAGCCCCAATACGTCCCCAGCAAACCCCCACCGTGCCGCTAGGGTTCGAGCTCACCGGCGACTTGTTCGTCGATGACAACGACCCTCAGCCGTAGATTCCCCTTCTAATCCTACGGCCCATAGCGCGCGTACCGTTTCGCGTGTTAAGTACCGCTGACAAGCGGGACCCCCCTGACAGCTGAGCCCCGCGCCGCGGAGCACCACTGGGCCGGCCCAAGTCCTATTCCGCGCTAGCCCACCCGTTCAAATCTGGATTTTTCTTTTTAGTTAAAGCTAGTTTTTGTCCACTAGTTGAAAATTCAATTCTGGGAGTTTTATAAATCCAAATTGCATGAAACCAATTTTGCCTGAAAGGTATTGAGATGATATATCCAAGCCCGTTGGATTTAATTCAATTAGAGTTATAGATCACGCCTAATAAAAATAACAAAACAGAAGCATTTGCAACTTGCAACATTTTTATAAAATCAACCAAGTTAGCTTTTGAGTTGATTCCAACTCTCAAAAATCACATTTCATCATATCTATCTAACTATGTAATAATATTATGGCTTACATGCAGTGACTTTGGACTAGTACCAAAATAATGCTATATAGGCATTTCTAGTCACTTTAAATCATTAAATAATGAACTTAAACCAAAGTAATATTGATCCAACCTTTAATTCTCATTCCCACATGTTAGAATATGTGGTGATGACATGTGTCAACATGATACCATATTTTAAGTGGTGAATATTAAATCTTAGTTAAATTTTTCAATGAGTAGAAATTACTTTTCTAAAATAAAAAGGATGAAACTATTGAATTAAACTTGTGATGCTTGTGATGATAATAGATCATCAAATGTGTGTCTTAGAATGCTACTTAGCCTAGTTAAGTATTGTTGGTGATTGTGTGCTCCGTATGTATTTATAGATGATAGTACCGACCAAGCTTTCGAGGAGGAGGAGTTCTACCAAGAAGAAGAAGAAAACTTCAACCACTACACTACCCAAGGCAAGCTACTATTAGCAAGCTAGCACTATCCAAGTGCAAGACACCATTAACAGTGCAAGCTAACATTTGCAAGTTTAGTGCTTAGCAAGTTAGGACCAAACGAGATGGTTTAGCAAAGATGCCTTAAGCATGCTTTGATCACACCCCTTTGACTAGTAATACCCTAAGTTTTATTTACAAGCTTTACTCCCTTAGTTTACACAAAGTTCTTTACTTGTTTGGAAGGTAACATAAAAAGTATAAAACTTGACCTAATTAGAACCCTTTAGATGTCATCCTATGGCATGAGATTGAACCCATCTTTTCCACCTTAGTGAACACTCTTAACTTAGTAGTTTAGAGTAGATCAAAAAAAACTCAAGTCATTTTAGATGGGAACACTTGGTGAAAATGAATTATGAAAACCTTGGAATGATGAGTCATTCTACTGAGATGTTTGACATGTGTTGAGAAACACAACTGATTGATGGTGATGAAAATGTTGAGGCATGAGCCTTAACCCCTTTTATAAAACTGATGGTTGGATCCGGATGCGATACCATTCCAAATTTACCGTACAACCACACTACCTGAATTGGGTAAGGCTTAGATGGAAATTTATATAAATTAGTATTAGTTCCCTCACGGGAGAGGTCTGAGCTGAGGCTACCTCTCAATGTTGTCCACCTATGCAGTGCCCAAGATGACTGGTGGTCATGGTTGGGAGGCCATGCTCATAAGAGAGGTGCTTATACTAGAGTGTGTAAAGTGAAGGTTATGTTTGATTGTCTCCATACTAAGTATGATGATTCAGGTTTATCCCTGACAGATGTATCGAATCTTGTGGTGAAAGTGTGCCACCTCTGTAGAGTGTCAAACTATTCGAATAGCCGCGTCCGCGGTTATGGACAGTTGGAATGGCCATACCGTTTCATTGTCAGATGTTTTCAAATAACTTGATATGATGATGAATCTTGACTTGACCACAACAGGGTTGTGTTTATGATATTAGCTTCCCACCTAAGTGATTCTAGAACTTTATTTTATCTTTCTTGGTTTCTGAACTCAGCTTAGGTTTCAAGTTTAACTTTATAGTTATACTTAGAGTTAGCACTTTATCTTAGATTTTAGTACTTGTTAGTGGTAGTTTGCGAGTACTTAAAGACTACTCATGGCTTTTGTCCCTGGCTATTATCATGGCCAGACTATGAAGGAGATTATCAAGATGATGGCCAACAGGACGACTATGATAACTAGGACTATCTGCCTTCGTCAACATTGCCTGTGCCCCTGAAGATGGACCCCACCGTTACGCTTATCTTTTATTTACGCTGCTTGTTGTATTAAGACTGGATCATGAGATCCTTATTTGTGTAAGACCTTATGTATGGTTTGTAATGGATGATGTACTGTGATATCCAATCCGTTATGTCTCGCAAAAATGGTAATCCTAGGATTGCGAGGTATGGCATAACGGACATTTGGGATTAAAAATCCGGGTGTTGACATAAAAGCTCTCTTGAGCGAATCTTTTCTCTCAAAATCTACTTCAAAATAAAACCTATGTTTTCGTCTGGGACAACGAGTGGAATTTGGTGGATGACGGCCGCCCAGGAATCAAAGAAGTCTGCCATGTTTTAGAATTCAAAAGATTCCAGTGCAACCACAATACATATGGGCTATATCTTGGCCTAGTACTTAGTGGGAAACCTCACCTGGGTACCACCACTAGGAGGATTTTCGGCACGGGTGGATCCGGAAGTTAGGGGGGCTACTATGGGAAAGTCTCGCCATGGTCTTGTTTGTAAAATGACTTGACGGTGGATTGTGGGTAAAGTGTACAAACTCTCGAGAGTAATCAATCTGATCGATCAACCGTGTTCACGAAAAAAGAACAACTATGCGCATTTGAAGGATGGACCCTCTGAAGGATTTCCTCTCACTTTCCAAACTTAAAGTTTTTTTTGAAACCCCGTGGCGTGCATAATATCGCTCATGGGTGAGATTTTGGGAACTTGGTGTGTCATATCCAAGTAACTTGGTGTGTAATATCCAAGTGTCGCTTGGTGTGTAATATCCAAGTGTTAGGTTGAGGATTGGAAACTTGGTGTGTAATATCCAAGTGGCTTGGTGTGTAATATCCAAGTTCTTGTTCCACTCGTCCCTATATTACTTATCTAATGTTTACGAAGTAGGATAAAAGATTTTCTCTCTTCTTCTTGACTTATGAAAATTGGCTATATGCAAATAAACCTCAAGACGTTTGTTAGCCTATGCATGTAGATATAGACAAGGCTTTTCCTTCATGGTGTAATTTGCCAATACATTGAAAGTATTAACCAACTCGTTTGGATGCACGTTTGATGTGCATAATTTTGGAGATCGTTGAAAGGTGCGCTAGGATCACGGGTCTTCACTTAACTAGCCTGTGGCATTGATGGGACTCCAAGTTGTATTATTTCGCTTCTGTTGTAATAATGTAAATTCTGGATTGTTTGATTCATGTGATAAAAGTCTTGTGTTTTACATGGTATTTCATCGACTATGAGTGCTAGCTAATGATCCAAGGACTAGCGAATCGGAACCGACGATGGAGGAACTCGCAATGGCCGTACCTACGATGACTAGCGAGGACTACACAGCCACGAGCGACAAGCTACCCTGAATTCCGCATCTACGTGTCTAGTGGTAAAAACTATTGGCATGTACCTAAGATGGATCTTGACACGGCAGAGCACCAGAAAGTTGTCAGAAAAGTTTTTGTTTTTAGTCTAGCCACCAACACGTAGCCCAACAGTGGTATCATAGCTTGATCTTGTGGGTTTTTCCCCAGTTCTTATGTAGTTCATGCATGGTGGTGATTTGATTGTATCATCTATTGGGTTTTAGTTGTCCTTTTGATATTTTGGATAATTTGGCTTTGGGTGCATCATGTTTTGGCTAAGGAGTTGGTCAGATCTAGATCAGATCTAGAAAGGTCACATGGATTGGATCTATGTCTGAACCACTAAAGTTGCTCACTTTACTTGCTAGGCAAGAAAGGTGACAAATGTACCTAGTCAATGTCCAACTAAGTGATAGATAGAGTGAGACGGCCAAGTGTCTGACTCAAGTTTTAAGATTGCTTCGTTTCCCTCAAAGAAGTTCTAGCTATTTACCCCTCCTTGTGTTGCACCATCCCAAATCGGAATTTTTCGGTTGGTGGGATCATAAAATTGGGGAACCGTCAATTCTTCCCAACTAGGTGGGAGCGAGTTGGACTCGCTCATGAACAAGCACCTATTATCTATTCGGAGCTATCCAATGGTTGTGGACTTTGGGGATCATTGGACAATTCATCATGAGTCGTCTAGAGATATGATTGGCAAGAAGTGACCTACTCTTATAATTTGTTGGCTAGCGATGATGCTAAATCTCACTAGCTGACTTGGTATATGAGATTCCAGGTCAGTGCAAACCAGGTGAGGTATATTAGTTTTAGTGGGAGAAACTATGTTATGTTTAACTTGCTGACTCCATTTTATGAATACAAATTTCAAAGTATTTTGGCATTTTTGTGTTAATGACACCTACTAGCACACTCCAACTTTCCAGCTTTGTGTTGAGGTCCATCTTAGAGAATGAAAATTTGAGTGGAACCAACTTTACTAACTAGTATAAAAACCTAAGGATTGTTCTCAAACAAGAAAGATGGAATATGTCCTAGACATTCTGATTCTAGTGGAGCCAGATGAAGATCGGTCTACTGTTGTGAAAAACGCCTATAGTCAGGCTCGTGATGAGTCGACAGAAATAAGTTACCTCATGCTCTCTCATATGGAGCCAAACTTGCAACGACAATTAAAAAATGTTGAGGCATACAATATGATTGTTCCTCTTAAGTGCATGTTTGAGACTCGGGCTAGGACAAAGAGGTACAATATCTCTCGAGCCTTACTCAGATACAAGCTTAAGGAAGGCTGGCGAGGGGTAACCTAGGAAATGCCCATGGTTATAGACTTAGGGTTTCGTGGAAAAGAGAACGCTGGGGATTTCATCGACTGATCAGACAAACAAGGGAATTGAAGTCGTCTGATTGCTTATGGTCAAATCAATTACAGATCGCTCAAGGATTTTTTCGCTACTTCTCCGTTGGATCCTCCTAGCCTATATATAATAGGCTGGGTATCGAGGCCGTATATGGATAGATTACAATCTGGCTGGGTCCCGATGCCATATACGGATAGATTACAATCTTACAATTACAACACTAATACAATGTCGATTTATATTTCCTTATCTTAGCAAGTCATGCTTTCCGTCAGATGCTTCGTGGGCCTTTTTCTTGGGCTTCGTGGGCCATGAGCCATCATGTAACCAGGGTAACTAATCATAAGAACCCGAATATTCATACCCATGTCAGTAGCTCCCGAGACTCCATCCGAATCATAGATTCGAGTTGAGTCTTAAAGACAGTTGTATCATAAACTGGAGTTCTTTCCTTTCGTTTAAACCATTGTAGGGATTTGGTACAACAGGTCTGATGCATCTAGAATCAGTTAATTGCTCTAGGACAAAGACACTGTGAACGTACATCAAATTCAAGTCCCCATGCTTGAACTCGGAGTTGCTGGCGTAATTCAGTTCAGGCCATTGAGGTCTTATCGCATACTGAATCTCAGTTCTATTATTATGGGTACCCAATGCGTCCATCGGGATTTTTCATCGAATCGTTGATACGGATAATTTACTGGTAGAGCACATTCATGTGCGATTACCAGGACACACAGGATAAATCCGGGGGTCTTACCTTCATGTCGTGGACATGTCATTTAGACTTATTATCGTGTCTGGCACGGTTCAAGAATTTTGGAAATTTTATCGACTGCATGTTTAGTTCTTGGATTTGCTGAAGTTGTTAACTTCTTATTTTCTTCGGGTGATGCTTATAATTCTCCCGATGGGAGGAAACATTTGAGAATATGACGATGTGATGCTCATAAGCTTATATTCTTTGGACTATACCGGAGTTTTTATTTTATTGGGCGTGCTTTTGACACACGAGGATAATATTGCTTTGGATCATGTTTTAACCTTATATGTAGAATGAAATCTTTCTATCGGGTGCGCGACAACGCTCGTGATGGGAGTAGTCCCTGAGGCTACAATCTAATATTTGTATTCAATTGTAGGCTCATGTCTCTAATCATCTGAAGAGAATTTCGAATTGAGTATTCTTTTCTAGAACCCTTATGACGTTTTTTGCTGGGTGTGCGGTAATGTTTTTTCGCCTAAACAGGCGATAAAATGGCTGAGTGCCGCAACTCGCCCAGCCAATTGCTGCACGCCCCGAAGATTTGTTGGCTTTTTCATCATGAGGATTGCCTGTATTTTTTCGGGATTGGCCTCTATTCCTCTTGCTGATACAAGGTATCCGAGGTGTTGCCCCACAGGGACTCCAAATGAGCACTTCATCGGGTTGAGCTTGATGCATTATTTGTCAAGGTTATCAAATGTCTCTCGGAGATCATTGATAAGGGTCAACCCTTGTTTTGTTGTAACTATGACGTCGGCGATGTAAACTTGTACATTTGTTTCGAATTGGCTTCCTAGGCGATTTTGCATCATCCGCTGATATGTTACACCCGCGTTTTTGAGTCCGAAGGGAACTGTTGTGTAGCAGAAATACCATAGGGTGTGATAAATGCTGTTTTATTCCAGTCTTCCTCCTTCATACGAATCTGGTGGTATCCTGAGTATGCGTCTAGAAAGGAAAGACGTTCACACCCCGAAGTTGCATCGATTATTTGATTGATTCATGGTAGTGGGAAGTGATCCATTGGACAATGTTTATTTAACGCAGTGAAGTCAATGTACATAAGTAGCTTCTTTGTGTTTTTCTTCGGGACGCATACTAGATTGGCGACCCACTCTTATTTCTGAAGTTCTTTGATATATTTAGCGTCTATTGGACGATGGAGTTCTTTTCCAATGGCCTTGCGTTTTGGTTCTGCGAAACGACATAGTGACTATTTTACTAGCTTGGCCTTAGGATTCAAGTTAAGTGCGTGCTCAGTGAGTTCCCTGGGGATTCCTGGCATGTCGGCTACTAACCATGCAAAAATCTCCTAGCTCTCATGGAGGAACTCGATGAGCACACTTTCCTATGCGGGACCGAGATTGGAGGCCACAAAGGTTGTCTTTTTTGGATCCTTGGGGCGCACCTTGACTTCTCGTGTATCTTTTGTGGTGTCAAAATCTTGGCCAGGGTTAGCCTGTGACGTTGCCAGGGGCACTGCTTCCGTTGAATCTTCAAGTTGCTTGAATTTTGCCTCCATCCTGAAGGATTCAGAGATTTTGTTAAATTCCCGATCATAGCTATCGAATTGAGTGAAGATGCCTCTCACAGTTATGATTCCTCCTGTTGCTAGCATTTTCATTACCAGATATGCATAGTGTGGCACGACCATGAACCGTGCAAAGGCTGGTCATCCTAGGATTACATAATACCGCGATGACCAATCCATGGCTTCGAACTCGAGCTTTTCGTGCCTAAAATTACCCTTGGATTTGAAAACGACATCAAGATAAATTTTACCTAAAGGAATTTCAGCTTTACCTGGGCAATGCCGTGGAAAGATTTCTCCGTTGGTGCCAAATTTATCAAGGAAAAGTTCATTGCTCGTAGAGTTTTGGGGTATATTAGGTTGATACTACTTCCTTCATCCATGAAGACCTTGCTGATTTCAAATCCGCCGATTTGTGCCTCTACTATTAGAGCTAAGTGTCCTGGCCGCGGGACAAGAAGTGAGTGGTCGGCTTTGCTGAATGTAATTTCTTGTTCGGACCAATGGAGATACTCGGGTGTAGGCAGTGGTGTTGTTACTACCAAGTTGACTTGTTGAGTGATCAATTTTTGGATCCTATTTGACGGGCGCCCTTTTTGGATAATTGACATTGCACCTTTGGACCTTGGGTACATCCTCTTGATTTCTGTTTAATACGTTTTGCGGTTACCCCGCTATTGGTTGTGTCTGTGGTGGTGGTGGTGCGCCAATTGCCAATGCACCGGGTGTTATGGTGTATCCTCAACTTGCTGCATCTGCTGATTTTCCTTTGCATACCTCCTACATTTTAAGAAAGTACGGCTATATTTCATGAGATGGTTTGATCGCCTCCTTCCTGCGCAATCGAAGTAACAATGCATGTTGTAGGGCCCTTCCAACATTTGTAGTGGAGACATGGGAGGCTCTCGAAACCTCTATTGGTACCATTGTGTTGATTGGGTTCCTCCATTGACATCTCTATGAATGCGATATCCGCCATTACGATCGCTGCTTCCTTGGCTCTCGGGTTCCTGGAGACCGTCGTATTTTTGACGGTCGTGAGGGAGTTTGAAATCCTTAGGCACCGGTATTTCGCAAACCCGTTGGGCAAAGCAACTAGCCCAACATAGTTCATGCTCGTCCTGACTTTCCCTGATTTAGTATATTCGGCTACTGCGCTCCTCCCTGGATCTATCAATCCTGTGCAATGTGATGTCGTTTCTTGCATCCTCTAGTGGCCCGATGTTTGAAAAGTGCACCCGATTTGGTGATCGCGATCGTCGGGTGTGCCCCACATACCGAGGGCTACTACAATGGTGTGGAGATCTGTCGGGTTGTGGCGTGGCTCCTTGTTCTCCTTTTGTGAGGGATGCTCCCACCATACCGAGGTTCATGATAGCAGATCGATGGACAGACGCACGGGGATCGTCGGGTGCGGGTTGAGTTGTGATTAAGTAGGTTTGGGCGGCGACGATTGCGGCCTGTGCTGTTTTTGCTCGTATGTGTCCCTCTTGGTCTACCAACATAAATGATAGATCGAGGTTTCAGGCCATCTCATTTCTTTCTGCTTCAGGGATATTTTGTAGCCGTGAAGTTCCCCTCCTTAGTGGTGCGCCCCCGTTATGCTTCCTTATCCTCAGGTAAAACTTAGCTGCGCTTGTCTGAGGCTAGATTTGTGGCTAGCTTTTTCTTTCATTGAGTTGTCTTTGCATTGATGCAGCCCGTCCTATGGACGCTACTACATCTACAACGCCAAGTCCCCAAGCTCGTCCCCAAGTCATCCAAGAAGATAGACAAGGAACAACCACCTCAAACACCAGAGTCTCCGGCCTTGACGCCCGGAGTCTCTGGCCTCCAACACCGGAGTCTCTGGTCCAGACTCTGGCCAAGACTCCGGACTCGCCCAAGAGCGTTCAGTACACCCCTCCAGAGATAAGCGCAGAGAGCGACGTCCACCACGGAGTCTCCGGCCACCCCGGAGTCTCTGGCCCTTCAACACCGGAGTCTCCGGCCCTTCGCACCGGAGTCTCCGCCCTAGGACTCTGGCCCGGACTCCAGCCGCATGCCACCCCGGAGAGTGTCATCAACCCTGGAGTCTCCATCCCCTGCACCCCGGAGTTTCCGGCTGAAGTGGAATGGGCTTGCGCGCCTTGAGCTGGGCCTTGGCTCATGTACCCCTCTATTCTGCCCCAAACCCTAGTATTATTGCCTAAATTACCCCTGAACTTGCGGTTGGCCTATATATAGTGCCCCACCCCCTCATGTAACCCTCGGCATAGATGAGAGACTATATATACCGTTTGTGGAATCAATAGTTTTGCCTCATCCCCTTGACCAAGGGGGCCGACTATCGTCACTACCTCATCGGAGTTTGCATCATGCCTCCCTTGTTGTAAAAGGCTTACGTTTGCGAGTGCATGAGCGCAGTTGTCAAGACGCTCCCCAAGGTGTTCTTCCCTCTCCGTTTAGGATTGAGGGAGCATGTTGACCGATCTTTCCTTATGAGGATTCTATCGGACCGGTGGCCACCAGTGGAAGCAATCGGCCTTGTATCGTGTGAGTTTTGCG
The DNA here is from genome assembly GCA_910589775.1 of Avena eriantha. NCBI lineage: Eukaryota > Viridiplantae > Streptophyta > Magnoliopsida > Poales > Poaceae > Avena > Avena eriantha. Next base: position 43,221,157 of record OU342746.1, read on the forward strand.
TGTGTTCATCGTGTTATTCACGAGGTGTGCGTCCGCTTCCGCTACTTTCTCCCTTCCCCTCGCTTTCCCATTGATTTGACAACGATATCCGTGCAGATCCGGCCACCCTTGAGGTTACCCCTTATCATCTGGTATCAGCAGCTCTTAGTTGCCACAGATTTCTCATCGATTTGATCTTTTCCTCATAAATTCAAAAATTCCACCAAAAATAGCCCCAATTCGTGTTTTGGATTGATCTGTGATTTGAGTGTGTTTTGGTAGGTTTTGATTCATGAATTACTTGCGAAACTAGTTGATCTACCTTCCCCTGCGTTTCCATAGCCTAATTCCTTGATTTCCCCATCAATTTGAGGTTTTGTGTCGAGTTTTTCCACAAAAATGTGCCCCGTTCGAGTTCTAGACGCGAATCAGACCCCGACCCTGGAGTATACGGCCTCGGACCTCGGAGTCTCCGCCTCCCTTGCAGATAACAACTTTCTTTCACGGTTTTGAGTATAACTTTTGCATACAAACTCGGATTTTCGTGTTCTTTAGCTCGTTTCAAAGAGGAGAAGGAGCTCTACATCATCATTTGCGTGGTTCATGCTATATACTCCATACAAATTCCGTGAGAAAGGTGGAATCCACTAATAAAGGGTGAAGATCAGCAACAAAAGGTATAAAAATTCCGCGACTTGTCTCCACTTGCTTCCCTTTGTGAGCTACACTATCTTTGTGATCAACAAACACCTATTGAGACTAGTTCCTCCTATGATTGATTGGGCTATGGACAATTAATATTTGTATAATTCCGAGCAAAAGTTGTGAGCGTGCTATCTCATATAGTTATCTTGTATTGTTGTTGGCACAAGGAAGAGGCAAGTAAAAAATAAAAGAAAAAGAGAAAAAATAGAAAAAAGAAGAAAAAGAAAGAAACAAGTGCCTCAAGAATAGGAAGCGCGAGCTCGATGAACATCATATAGGTGGTACTTATTGTGCATATCTTGTAGCCCACCAATTTTACTGTAATCGAACTAGCATCTGTCCTTGCACTTGTGCGACATGAGCTTATAGTCTTCGCTAGGTAATCATTTGGTTCTTAGCTCACTTTCCCCGTCGCACAAGTCCCATTTATCCCACCGTGTGTATTTTCTTGTACATAATTCCTATATTGTGGATTGACATGTTTTACTTTGTGATCATTGTGGTTCTTTAGTGTGTGTGTTCTTTAGTGGTTAGTTGGTTTTGGTGTTCCACTTGAACTTCACTTTACATGGTTTTGATTGCTCTCAAGTGTTGCAACTTGCATGATACTATCTTCCAAGGTAAAGTAAGATTTGATGTTGTGTAACATCCCAAAATTTCTTAAATTTTGGATTGTTCATTTTCAATAGCATGGTTTGAATATTTGTATGGCCAAAAACATTTTTGGAATATTTTTCACTTTAATCTAAAAAAAACCTAAACCCCATTTTGTTACTTTCTCCAAATTTTGCCCTATAGTGCTTGTTAGGCAAACGGCATTTTCGTTATTTCGGTTTTAGTCAAAATCAAGTTCTTTGAAGTTTTTAATGTATGTTTTGAATTTACAATATTTTACAAACTAGGTTTACTCTATTTGGAGTTATAAAACTAAAAAGGTAAAGGAATGTGTAAAACAGCAAAAGAAATAAACAATTAAAAAAACTACCTGGACCAGCCGCGTGTGCCGTCCCAGAGCTTCTGAGCCCTATCTACCGCGCATCCCACCGAGTGAGCGGCGCGTAAAAGTGCACAACAGCCCGCCACCACCCCTATGCCTCTGTCGCGTGGACCCCACCCTATCGCTACCAATCTCCCTCTGCCCACGAACACCACCCCAACGTGGTCGTCGCCCCAGCACCCTGATGTCTACGCACTTCTATTCTCGTAGACAATTGTTGGGCCTCCAAGTGCAGAGGTTTGTAGAACAGCAGCAAGTTTTCCCTTAAGTGGATCACCTAAGGTTTATCGAACTCAGGGAGGAAGTGGTCAAAGGTATCCCCTCTCAAGCAACCCTGCAATCAAGATACAAGAAGTCTCTTGTGTCCCCAACATACCCAATACACTTGTCAGGTGTATAGGTGCACTAGTTCAGCGAAGAGATAGTGAAATACAAGTGGTATAGATATAAGACAACAGTGATAGAAAATAGCTTGGTGGCGTGGAAAAGACTAAAGTAAAACTGAAATAAAGATAGAAGCAAACAAACATGTAATAGATCTAATAGCAAACAGTGTTTCAGTGTTTAGAAACAAGGCCTAGGGGTCATACTTTCACTAGTGAACACTCTCATATAAATATCTTCTCTTTATGATACCACTCTTAACTACTCTCCGGTTGAACACTCTAATCGTTGGTAGGGCTATAACAACACATCTCAAAGTTCACTTTCGGCATCTAGATGGTTCAAACAAACACCACAATTTCATAAAGACATCCAACTCCAAATATAACTCATAACAAGTATTTGTAATCTCTAGCCTAAGTGCCACCATGGTGTGCATGCTGTCACTTTCACACTCATGGGGAGAGCAGAGATCTATTAAAGCACTTGAGTAGCAATGTAGATCTACTTGATTACAAAGCTCATGATCACAATATGATCATTCATAGAGAGAGATGAACACATAGCTACCGGTAGAACCCTTAGCCTCGAGGAAGAACTACTCCCTCCTTATCATGGGAATCAGCAATGGCGATGGATATGGCGGTAGAGATCGATGGAGATGGCTCCGGGGGCACTTCCCCGTCCCGGCAGGGTGCCGGAATAGAGACTTTCTGTCCCCCGAATCTCTTTTGTGGCGGCAGCGGTGTGGAACTTTTTGTGGCTGGAGGCTGTTCGATTTAGGGTTTATGCATCGAGATGTTTCTTATAGGAAAGAGGGGAGACCGAGGGGGTGGAGAGGCCCACACCACCCCCTGGCGCGGCCTGGCCTAGCCCGTGCCACCAGGTGGTGTGGCCAGCCCCTGGCCCCTCTCCGTCTCGTCTTCTGGCTCCGTGAGTCTTTCGGTAAAATATCGACTTTGGCTTTTGTCCCGTCCAATTCTGAGAATATTCATTTTCTAACTTTCCTAGAACCAAAAACAGCAGAAACAGGCAACTGGCACTGTGGCATCTTGTTAATAGGTTAGTCCAACAAAGTGTATAGACATACTCCAAAGTTGGAACAAAACATAAGAAAGTAGATAAAACCAAGCATGGAACATCAAAAATTATGGATATGTTAGCAACGTATCAACATCCCCAAGCTTAGCTCCTGCTCGTCGTCGAGTAGGTAAGTGATAAAAAGAGAGAACGATTTTTGAGGTGACATGCACCATCCTAAACTTGATCAAAGTATTTGTAAAACATGGATAGCTGGGATCATAGTACTTCAATCATAACATGAAAGACAAAGTTCTAACAATAAGGCAAAGCAACTATGTTACAACATGAAATGGCACAAACAAAAGATTCATGAATAACAATGCTTTGCAAGACGTTTGTTTGTTTCACATAAAGAAAACATAGCATACTGGCATTCAGCTTGTCCCTCATAGATTAGCAAACATAAATGCATAGGACACCTCCAATGTTTATAAGAGTGACTAGATACAAATAGTTTAAAACAAGAAATATCAAGGTTATGCATCAATCAAAAAGTCTTGGGACAATGTGCATAGAGCTAAGAATGGCCACTATGCTCTCAAAGTAGGTGCATAAAGATAGAAGGTGGAGACTCAACATAAAAGTAAAAGAAAGGCCTTCATAGAAGGAAGTAGGGATTCAAGTTTCATAAAGAGCTTCCAAAAATTATGGTACTTACTAGCTTTCATCTCTCATTGCCCCTATCAAAAGCATCTTTAAGTGGTTAAGGTTATAGTGACACAACTAAGAGGATATGCTTGACAAGTTATAAGCCGAAATCTCATGCCCCTTACTTACGAAGACCGAACCTCATGCTACTCAACTTTAGTCACAAGTAAGCTCTTGTCATTGTAAGTACATATGTATCATAGAGAACTGCCAATGGGGTACCCCTTGTCCGATGATACAGAAGAATCCCCATATCAAAATGATAAGGCAAGCAGACAACGAGCATTTCAACAATCTTCTTATTTACCATGGGAAAATGGTGCTTTTTTCGCTCTTTCCTCTTTTCTCATATCTCTTTTTTTTCTTTTCTTTTTCTCTTTTTCTCAATCTCTATCTCTCTTTTTTAATAAGAAGAATGCTTCATAGACAGCTCATTATGGTTACACTGCTGGTTTCCACCATGATAGCATGGATTAGACTAACGGCCCAGGCGTTTCTCTAACACACATACAAACTCCATGATCTTACAAGTTCCACTTTTATTTCACACCGCCGGGATCCATAAGCAAAAGAACATGATATCAACAGGGTACAAAGTAAAAGAGCAATGTTGAAAGCGTTCCCCATGATACATGGTTCTGCTAATTTCAACTTATAAAGCGCAAGCATATACGCAACAAAGATGGACACAATGGTTCAAGTTTATTAAATGCAAGAAAAGTAAAGTGTGCCATCAAGTTCGTGAGAGCTTTAATCACACATAACAAATTTAATTCGGAAGGTAGATAAAAATTGAATATACTTGGAATAGTTGTTGCTAATATGTAGGTATGGTGGACTCTTTGGAATAACTTATTTTAAGGAGTTGGATGCATGAGTGGAACTCATACTTGGTTACAGAGGATAGCAAAAGACTAGGAGCAAGAAACTAAGAGAGCAATAATGGCCATAATCATGCAGAGCGACAAAACATCATTGATCAAAGCATAAAGTCATATTACAAGTTGAAAACTAAAGGATCATCAAGGCTATGGTGACTTTGGATAGTCATAACATGGTGTGAGCATGTGCCAAGTCAACCCAAATAAAGCATCAAAAGAGAATACCACAATACTATGCTTTAATATGCTAAAACAACGCATGATCCTTCCAAGGCACATTAAGTGATCTCAATTGTTTATAACATGTCATGTTACAGCAAAGAATACTAAGCATAAATCCAAAACAATATCAAGCATGGCATGACAAAGCATAGGCCACAATCAAAAACAAGGTCTCTTTACCACTTAAGCATGAACTTTCCTACTCTTTTCCAATCCAAACCAAACTTATTTGAAAACCAATGCATGAAAGACGGGGGTCCAACCAATTAATTCAGCAAACTAAGAAAACAAAGCAAACGAAAAACCAAAACGAAAACGAAAAAGAAGACGCTCCAAGAACAACACAATTGTGCATGAAACAATAAAAATGAAGTGTTTGGAAGAAACCTGAGATTTTTATTGATAAAGGAGGGGATGCCTTGGGCATCCCCAAGCTTTGACGCTTCTACTTCTTGGATATTTCTTGGGGTGACACGCATGGCATCCCAAAGCTTGAGCTTTAGTCCATCCTTCATCTTATTACTCATTCCTTCCATGCACCTGAAATGTTTCCTTCATACAAAACTTCACACAATCTTTATTAGCAACATTAGTGCACTCAAGATAATAGGTCTTTAGGTTCAGTTCCAACACCAATAAAACTTCCATTAAAACACAAGATACTGTAGCACTTCCCTCAAAAAGCTCAATTCCCCAAAAGAACTCAAAAAGAAACCAACATGAAGCAAATGCAAATAATGGCAGAAACCTGTCAAAACAGACCAGTAGGTAAAGTCGAATTTTTTCAAAGACCTTCTATTGCTCAAATAAAAAAGTGTTGAATTACCGAAAGTTAGACAACAACCTGGGGCAGAAGCACAAAAATTCACGCCTCAACAGTACGTACAGAGATTTTACATGAATGTTTACAGTGAAGCACATAAATCTGTTTCGGAACAGCAACTTTCCCAATCATTACTTCTCTCTCATTAGAGTCTACTCTTGTCACAAAAAGCAAATAAAAAGGATAAGGAGCGGTTATTACAGAAGTAATAACTTCCAAGACTCATCTAAAACTTTTGGGTTATCTCCCAATAAGTACTTTTCTTTAACGCCTTTAAGTTAGGGATGATAGTTTGAGAAGATGCTCAGATAAGAAATATGAATTGAAGTAAAAGAGAGCATCAAGAAGCAAATTAAAAACACATTTAAGTCTAACCCACTTCCTATGCATAGGAATCTTGTAAGAAAATAAATCAAAGAAGCACATAGTAACATGAATGGGTAAGCAAAACAAGTGCAACTTCAAGACTTTCAACATAAAGAGGGGAAACTTAATATTATTGAGATGCATAAAACCATGTTTCCCTCTCTCATAATAACTTTCAGTAGCATCATGAATAAAATTAACAATATAACTATCGCATAAAACATTCTTATCATGATCGACATGCATAAAATGATTATTACTCTCCACATAAGCATAGTCATTCTTATTAATTGTGGTGGGAGCAAATTCAACAAAATAGCTATCATTATTCTTCTCATCACCATAATCATCAAATATAGGAGGCATATTGTAATCATAATTAATTTCTCCTCAATAGTAGGTGGACTGAAAATATCATATTCATCATTGTAATCATCATATATTGGAGGTTTGGTATCATCATAAGCAATAGAATAGCTATCTTCCAAAACTGGGGAACTAAAAAGATCATTTTCATAAAAACTAGCTTCCCCAAGCTTAGACTTTTCCATAGCATTAGCAATAATGGTGTCCAAAGATTTCATACTAGCAACATTGCTATTAGCATGCAAATAAAGTTCCATAGGTTTTTAAATTTTCTCTTCAAACATTTCATGTCCTAACTCAAGATAAATACTATAAAGCTCTCTAATTTTGTTGTTGTTTTCCATTAAGCCTAACTAGTGAAAACAAGAAACAAAAAGAAAAAAGTGTAGAACTTTTCGTGGCTGGAGGCTGTTCGATTTAGGGTTTATGCATCGGGAGGCTTCTTATAGGCGAGAGGAGAGACCGAGGGGGTGCCGGAGGGGCCCACACCACCCCTGGTGTGGCCTGGCCTGGCCCGCGCCACCAGGTGGTGTGGCCAGCCCCTGGCCCCTCTCCGTCTCGTTTTCTGGCTCCGTGAGTCTTCTCATAAAATATTGAATTTGGCTTTTGTCCCATCCAATTCCGAGAATATTAATTTTCTGACTTTCTTGGAAACAAGAATAGCAGAAAACAGGCAACTGGCTGGCATCTTGTTAATAGGTTAGTCCAAGAAAGTGTATAGAATTACTCCATAGTTGGAACAAAACATAAGAAAGTAGATAAAACCAAGCATGGAACAACAAAAATTATGAATACGTTAGCAATGTATCACACCCTTCCTTCCCCACTCATCTCGGTGCTTCCCCACTCACCAAGACCCCTGCCCATTAAATCCTCTGTCTCCCTCTCCAGTTCCCCCACTCCCCTCTCTCGATTATGCCCCTAGGCAGACGAAATTCATCGCCAAAGTTGCCATAGCCGGCGCCGAATTTTCGTCACTGCCGGCAAACCGGTGAGCCCGCGACGCCCCTCTTAGGTACATTCTCCTCCCCTTGTCATTGCGCATCCCCTCACTCTCTCATAGTTCTCTCTCTTGTAGCGGAGCGACAATAGCATCAACGCCCAAAGGCCACCACTGTCAGCTCCACTCCAGCCGTTGCCCTCCGCCGTACCATGAAGCACCACACCACGCCGCTTCTGCCAGAAGTACCCCCGTGCCGCGCCTCAGCTCGTCCGCGTCTCGCCGAAGACCTCCGACCACCGCAACCCTGACACTACCACGTCCGAGCACGCCTTATGTGGACATCCCTACAGTTACACCTACCCCAATTGCTAATGATTATGTTCCAATTGCTGCAAAGAAAGATCAATCCAATGAGATAAGGATTGGACCAATTACAAGAGCTCGTGCTAAGCTACTAGAACAACAGGTGAACTTGTTTCTTAATGAACCTGGTGTTTTAGTTAATGAAAATTTTCTACTACCTAAGTCTTTGAATTATTGTATGATCAGGTACTTGGGAGAAGAAGGTGTAGCAAGGAGCGAGGAGCTAATGGAATATGGCGTGTTGATCAATGAAGAATGCGCGAGGGAGGAGAGGGAGGAAGCGCAAGGAGCTGTCCAAGATGAAGATCAACGAGAGGAGCAAGTTCTCTGCCACGGCAGAGAAAATCATCAGTTCTCTGCCATGACAGGCTGCCGCGGCAGGAAAACCGAGTCCATCTCTGCCATGGCAGGCTGCCGCGATAGAGAAAGTGACTAAAACTATGCCACGATAGAGTCAAGTGGCCGAACCCTTTTGGGTCGGTTTGCATCCATAGTTGTGTGGGACCAACTGGGTTTCCACCCTAGGCCGCCGCCTCCTAGACCCTTAAATAGATGGGGGGCACTAGTTAGGTTTCTAGACCACGTTAAAATTATTTTGGAGTTGTTTCTTTTATAGAACTTCTGGAATTACCCTGTGATCGAATTCTACCATTTGCAATTGAGTGTGATCTGTTGTTCCACTGGGAATTAGTAGATCGCAAACTACCGTTCGTGGTCGACGGTTGCATTCGCAAGAGTGTGGTGTTGTGAATATCCTACAAGGTTTGAGAGTTGTTCAATTAGCATCAGGGTTCGAGCAGGAGAGATCATAGCTACACACTAGTTATCTATCATCCACCACCATCATCGACAAGAGCTTGTTGAGAAGATTGGGCCACCCCATATCATCTTGGTATCAGATTTCCTCGTTGCCTCAGTAAGCAATCCATAATCCATCCATAGATTAGAGAGTGTTTTTCATTCTATACAGAAAAAGGCCCACAAAAAGAGTTGCCATAGCCTAGATTACATCGTATTCGAGTAATAGTTGTTGGTCGTGTTCCTCTTTTAGTTTAGATCCAGATCTGTTCTTCGTTGATTTGTTTTCTAGTTCTTGTTCTAGTCGAATCCACAATCAATTTCCGCCGCCATAGTTAGATCCGTATTAGCTAAGAGTCATGGTCAAACACCCTTGGCCGAGTTGGTTTGTTAAAAAAAATCTTACCGATCTCTGCCGTGGCACGGAATCGCCCTGTTTCTCTGCCGCGACACCGTGTCGGATCAAGACTCTGCCGTGGCTTTCTCTGCCGCGCGCGCCTGTTCTGCCGCCGCTTCTACCGCGGCACGATTTTGCCTATTTTATCTGCCACGACAGGATTTCTTCTGCCATGGTAGGATTTTGCCCTGTTTTTCTGCCACGACAGGAATTTTTACAAAGTGTGAAAATTGCACTTTTCCTTAACCTTAGACACATCCATTCTAATACATAGGTGTAGGAACTTGCCATTGAGACTAGTTTCCGCTCCTACTGGCTGCTCTTAGGTTTTGGTGATGTACTTTGTAATATTTTGCCATGTGTGATATATATATAAGCATATAGCAAAAGAACAAAAAAAGAGAAAGAGCTATACAAAAGAAAAAGTAAAAGAGAATTTGAGCAAGAGGCCTAGTGATATCTTTGTGCACCGGTAGATTGAGCAATCTTGTGCCTGTTTACTTTGAGCTTTGCTAGTGTCTCTCTAGAGTAGTGCAACACCCTTCATAGTTGCATTGCCACTTTTATCTCCACGTGTGTGTTTCTTGGGTTTTGTACGATCAGCACTAGGACTTGTTTTGCGGTGTAGATAGGATACCATACCTATAGCTCCACCATATATAACATGTGTGCCCTACGATCGTTCTTTATACCTTTGATATTCACTTCATCACATCAGTGCATAATTCGTTGATTATGTTTGGTAAAGAATCTCTATTCACTTTGGAACGGTAAGATCTCCTTTCTTGTCAGTTGTGATTGAGTTGTGAGAGTTTCCACCATATAGGTTTTGATGTTTGCACTAACCTACTAATCATGTCTTTGAGTGATGATGAAGTTGTCACAGAAAAAGTAGCTTGAGGAGCTTGTTACTTGCCGCGAGTCTGTTGATAGGAATATCGCAGACATGCAAGATGTAGTGGAGAATAATACTAGAGCAATCAATAATATTCAGACTCAGATGACGACAATGAATGTCAATTTTGCCACCTTGCAGCGTTCAATTGAGGCTATTCAAGCGACACTTCAGCCAGGACACGCACACCAACTGATGGGTTCGTAGCATGGAAAACAAAAAATTTCTACCGCAAGAACGAACAAAACCAGATCTAATCTAGATAAAAGCCAAGATCTAATCTATTAGACATGAGCGACGAGCTAGATAGGAACTAACCCTCGTAGATCCGAAAGTGTTAACGAGATTAGATCTCGTGGTTGATGTACTTGATCACTTGCCGATCTCAAGATCGTGTGGACGATCCTTCCGGCGTCGCGTTCCGGCAGCGCTCCCGCAGTCGGTCAAGTTGACGATCCTTCCGGTGCCGCGTTTCGGCAGCGCTTCCGCAGTCGGTCACACGTGCGGAGTCGAAGCAGACCTTCCTCTCCCCGTTCCAGCGAGCACCGGAGGTCGTAGATCTTCTCCACGGAATCCCAGCAGCACGACGGCGTAGTGGTGGTGGTGGAGTAGAGAATTCTGCAGGGCTTCGCCTATGCCTGTGCAGAAGAAAGGTGGAGGAGAGAGGCGGCAGCGATTGGGAGTTATGGGAGCAGGCCAGGAGGGGGCGCCCCTGCCCTTCTATTTAAGGGGGGGAGGCGCGCCTGGGGAGGGGGAGTCCTAGTAGGACTCCCCTCCTATGGCCGGCGGTGGGAAGGGGGAGGAGTCCTCCTCCCCCACGAATCCGTGTCTTGCCCCACTAGGTTTCCTTTGACCCTTTCTTGGTTTTCAAGCAAACTCCAAAAAATCCTCTAGAATCTTCCATAACATTCCGAAACCTTCTAGAATCTCCATACAAACACTCTAGAACATTTCCTAACTTAGAAAATGATCCCCAATATATGAATCTTATTCTCCGGACCATTCCGGATCTCCTTGTGATGTCCCGGATCCATTCCGAGACTCCGAACTACATTCGATCTCCAACGCACATTCCATATCTACTTAAAACAACTTCGAACCTTAAGTGTGTCACCCTACGGTTCGTGAATATGCAGACATGACAGAGACACATCTCCCATCAATAACCATCAGCGGAACCTGGAGATCCATAATGGCTCCCACATACACGATGACTTCGCGATCGATTGAACCATTTACATACGAAACTAATTCCCTTTGTCTCGCGATACTATACTTATCTGAGGTTTGATCGTCGGTATCTCCGTACCTAGTTCTACCTCGTTACTAATAAGTACTCTTTACTCGTTCCGTGATATGTCATCCCTTGTGACCTAGTCACATGCTTGCAAGCTAACTAGATGACATTCCACCGAGACGGCCCAGAGCATATCTATCCGTCATATGGATGGACAAATCCCAATCTTGGTTCATGCGCTTCAACACATACTTTCAGAATACCCAATGACACTTTTATAACCACCCAATTATGAAGCGGCGTTTGATGTCATCAAAGTATCCATCCGGTGATGGTGATTAGCATAACCTCATGGTCGAAGGAATAGGTTACTATGTATTTGAAAGCTTACAGCAATACGAACTTAATGACTTGATCTTATGCTACGCTTACTATGGGTGTGTGTCCATCACATCATTCTCCTAATGATATAACCTTGTTATTAATCACATCCTTATGTCTATGATCAGGAAACCATGATCATCAATCAATCAACAAGCTAGTTCAACAAGAGGCTTACTAGGGACTCTTATATGTTTACAAAACACACATGTATTAGTGTTTCCTAATAATACAATTTTAGCATGGGATGTAAACATTCATCATAAATACAAAGATATAATAATAATCACTTTTATTATTGCCTCTTGGGCATATCTCCAATAGTCTCCCACTTGCACTAGAGTCAATAATCTAGATTACATGGTAATATACCGAACACCCATGGCGTTCTGGTGTTGGTCATGCTTTGCCCTAGGGAGAGGTTTAGTCAACGGATCTGCCACATTCAGATCAGTGTGTACTTTGCAAATCTTTATGTCACCATCTCGGACATACTCGCGAATAGCGTGGAAACGTAGCTTGATCGCTTCAGCTTGCTATGTGACCTTGGCTCCTGTGCATTAGCTATGGCACCTGTGTTGTCATAGTAGATGGCCATCGGGTCCAACGCACTGGGAACCACGCCAAGTTTAGTAATGAATTCCTTCATCCAAACTTCTTCTTGTGCAGCCTCCGAAGCAGCTATGTATTCCGATTCAGTTGAAGATTTCGCCACAACGCTTTGCTTCGCACTCCTCCAGCTCACTGCAGCACCATTCAAAATAAATATGTATCCCGACTGTGACTTTGAGTCATCCGGATCGGTGTTCCAACTAGCATCGGTGTAACCGTTTACAACAAGTTGTTCATCACCTCCATAAGAAAGAACCATATCCTTAGTCCTATTTAGGTACTTTAGGATATTCTTGACCGCTGTCCAGTGCTCCATTCCAGGATCACTTTGATATCTGCTAGTGAAACTAACAGCATGTGCTATATCCGGTCTTGTACACAGCATGGCATACATGATAGAACCTATGGCTGAGGCATAGGGAATATTATTCATTTTCACTCTATCTTCTGCCATAGATGGACTTTGAGTTTTACTCCAGGTCTTATCTGACAACATGGGCACGAACCCTTTCTTGCTATCTTCCATTCTAAACTTCTTCAGAACTTTGTCCAAGTATGTACTTTGTGAAAGCGCTATTAGGCATCTTGATCTATCTCTATAAATCTTGATGCCTAGAATGTATGCCACTTCGCCAAGATCCTTCATTGAAAAACTATTATTCAAATAGGTTTAGACGCTATTAAGAAGTTCTATATCATTCCCAATCAACAATATGTCATCTACATATAGTACTAGGAACGCTACAGAGCTCCCACTCACTTTCTTGTAAATACAAGCTTCTCCATAAGTTTGTATAAATCCAAAGTTTTTGATTACTTTATCAAAACGTTGATTCCAACTCCGGGATGCTTGTTTCAGTCCATAAATGGAGCGCTGAAGTTTGCATACCTTGTCAGGATCTTTAGGATCGACAAAACCCTTGGGTTGTACCATATACAACTCTTCCTCAATGTCACCATTAAGGAATGCCGTTTTGACATCCATCTGCCAAATCTCATAATCAAAGTATGCAGCAATTGCTAACAAAATCCTCACAGACTTTAGCTTCGCTACTGGTGAGAAAGTCTCATCATAGTCAACTCCTTGAATTTGTCGGAACCCTTTCGCGACAAGTCGAGCTTTATAGACGGTAACATTACCATCAGCATATGTTTTTCTCTTGAAAATCCATTTGTTCTCGACAGCCTTACGGCCATCAGGTAAGTCCACCAAAGTCCACACTTGGTTTTCGTACATGGATCCCATTTTGGATTTCATGGCTTCTAGCCATTTGTCGGAATCTGGGCTCACCATAGCTTCTTCATACGTCGCAGGGTCATCAGCGTTGTCAACCAACATGACGTTCAAGGCAGAGTCATACCAATCAGGAGTGGTACGAACCCTTGTTGACCTGCGAGGTTCAGTAGTAACTTCATTCGAAGTTTCATGATCATTATCATTAGCTTCCTCTCCAATTGGTGCAGGCGGCACAAAAACATTTTCCGGTGCTGCGCTACTCTCAAATCCGAGAGAAGGTTCAACAACCTCATCGACTTCTACTTTCCTTCCAGTCACCTCCTTCGAGAGAAACTCCTTCTCAAGAAAGGATCCATTCTTTGCAACGAAAACTTTGCCTTCGGATCTATGATAGAAGGTATACCCAATTGTTTCTTTAGGGTATCCTATGAAAACGCATTTCTCCACTTTGGGTTCTAGCTTAGCAGGTTGTAACTTCTTTACAGATGCCTCGCAACCCCAAACTTTAAGGAACAACAACTTAGGTTTCTTGCCAAACCACAATTCGTACGGTGTCGTTTCAACGGATTTAGATGGTGCCCTATTTAAAGTGAATGCGGTTGTCTCTAATGCATAGCCCCAAAATGATAACGGTAAATCTGTAAGAGACATCATAGATCGGACCATATCTAAGAGAGTTCGATTACGACGTTCGGACACACCATTACGCTGTGGTGTTCCCGGCGGTGTCAACTGTGAAAGTATTCCACATTTCTTTAAATGCATGCCAAACTCATAACTCAGATATTCACCTCCACGATCAGAACGCAGAAATTTAATCTTCTTGCTACGATGATTTTCCACTTCACTTTGAAATTCCTGAAACTTCTCGAAAGTTTCGGACTTATGTTTCATAAAGTAGACATACCCATATCTACTCAAGTCATCTGTGAAAGTGAGAACATAACGATATCCACCACGCGATGCTACACTCATTGGACCGCACACATCGGTATGTATTATTTCCAATAAGTCTGTAGCTCGCTCCATTATTCCGGAGAATGGAGTCTTAGTCATTTTTCCCATTACACATGCTTCGCATCTTTCAAGTGATTCAAAATCAAGTTATTCCAGAAGTCCATCAGAATGGAGTTTCTTCATACGCTTCACTCCAATGTGACCAAGAAGACAGTGCCACATGTATGTAGAATTATCATTCAATTTTATTCGTTTAGCATCTATGTTGTGAACATGTGTATTACTACTATCGAGATTTAGTAAGAATAAACCATTCATCTCAGGTGCATTACCATAAAAGATATTACTCATATAAATCGAACAACCTTTATTCTCGGACTTAAAAGAGTAACCGTCTCGCAATAAACAGGATCCAGATATAATGTTCATGCTTAACACAGGCACCAAATAACAATTATTCAAATTTAAAACTAATCCCGAAGGTAGATGTAGAGGGAGCGTGCCGACGGCGATCACATCAACCTTGGAGCCATTTCCAATGCGCATCGCCACCTCGTCTCTTGCCAGTCTTCGCTTATTTCGTAGCTCCTGTTTCGAGTTACAAATATGAGCAACCAAACCAGTATCAAATACCCAGGCACTACTACGATTACTAGTAAGATACACATCTATAACACATATATCAAATATACCTTTGTTCTTGATGTTACCGTTCTTCAGATCCGGCAGGTACTTGGGGGCAGTTACGCTTCCAGTGACCAGCTTCCTTACAGTAGAAGCACTCAGTTTCAGGCTTAGGACCAGCCTTGGGCTTCTTAGCAGGTGCGGCAGCTTTCTTGCCGTCCTTCTTGAAGTTGCCCTTGTTCTTAGGATTGCCTCGTCTCTTGAAATTGGTGGTCTTATTGACCATCAACACTTGGTGCTCCTTCTTGATCTCCACTTTAGTAGTTTTCAGCATGGACGACAGTTCAGGCAACATCTTGTTCATGAAGTGCATGTTGTAGTTCATCACAAAGTTCTTGTAACTTGGTGGCAGTGATTGTAGGAGACGGTGAATCCCCAATTCATTAGGAATCGATATTCCCAACTCTTGGAGCTTCTTAGCGTACCCAGACATGGTGAGCACTTGCTCGCTAACGGAGCTTCCCTCTTCCATCTTACAGTTAAAGAATTTTTCGGAGGCCTCATAGCTCTACATGGTCGCGCGAGTCTCAAAAATTAGCCTGAGCTCCTTAATGATCTCGAACGGGTCGTGGTGCTCAAAATGCTTCTGGAGCTCCGATTCTAAACCGTACAGGATGGCACACTGAACTGTGGAGTAATGATTTTTCTGAGTGGCGAAAACATTCTTTTTGTCATCGGTGGCATTATCTGCAGGTGGGTCACCCAGCGGTGCATCGAGCACATAGGTCAACTGACCAGCCCTGAGGACGATCTTCAATCCACGGAACCAGTCCATGAAATTGCTTCCATTGTTCTTAAGCTTTTCTTTCTCTAGGAACGCATTGAAATTGATGGAGGGGGTCGCCATAATCTACAACAATTTGCAAGTAGTTTAGACTAAGTTTATGACAAATTGAGTTCAAATTTAATTATTAAACTAACTAGGTGAACTCCCACTCAAAACAACATCCCTCACATTGTCTTAGTGATTACACGAACCAAGTCCACTACACCAAGTCCGATCTTCACGAGAGAAGATGTAGTTTCATCGGCGAACAATCTTCATGTTCATCATATCATTTATATGACTCATGCTCTACCTTTCGGTATTCCGTGTTCCGAGACCATGTCTGTACATGCTAGGCTCATCAAGATAACCTTAGTTTCTGCATTTTTCTAAATATGGCTTGCACCCGTTGTATGCACACGTAGAATCTATCACATCTGATCATCACGAGATGCTTCGAAACGACGAGTCTTAGCAACGGTGCCAACTAAGGGTGAACACTTTATTACTTGATATTTAGTGAGCGGGATCATCTTATAATGCTACCGTCGGGATCTAAGCAATACAAGATGCATAAAGGATTAACATCACAGGCAATTCATAATTAGTGTGATATGATATGGCCTTTTCTTCTTGCGCCTTTGATCTCCATCTCCAAAGCACGAACATGATCTCCATCATCACCAGCATTGCGTTAAGGTCAGTGGCGCCGCTTCATGGTTGTCCATCATCACCAGCAACTATTACAACTACTTGGAATAAAGCTATTACAAGATGAATAGACACGCAGGTCTTAACAGAATTAAAGACAACCATTAGGCTCCTGCCGGTTGCCATATTACAACAAGGATCATTGCATACATCAAATACAATCACAATCACATGATGGCCATATCACATCACAAAACCCCTGCAAAAACAAGTTAGACGCCTCTAATTTTCTTTGCATGTTTTACGTGGTTTGGGGCTTTCGCATAAGACCGATCTTACCTACGAACAAGGACCACTACGTTGATACAAGTGTTGTCACCATGCTCATTGTAAATTGAATCTTAACTATGGTGGGAGAGACAGACACCCGCAAAGCCATTTGTGCAAAGCAAGTTGCACGTCAAGCGTGGAGCAAGTCTCATGTGCGATGACATGTAATGTTAGCCCGAGCCGCTTCATCCCACCATGCCGCAAGATGCAAAGTACACGCTAAGACACCGACAACAAAAGCATCAATGCCCACAAAAACATTGTGTTCTACTCGTGCAACAGAGAAACGCATAGATACGGCTCTGATACCACTGATGGGTTCGTAGCATGCAAAACAAAAATTTTCTACCGCAAGAACGAACAAAACCCAGATCTAATCTAGATAAAAGCCAAGACCTAATCTATTAGACATGAGCAACGAGATAGATAGGAACTAACCCTCGTAGATCCGAAAGTGTTAACGAGATTAGATATCGTGGTTGATGTAGTCGATCACTTGCGGATCTCAAGATCGTGTGGACGATCCTTCCGGCGTCGCGTTCCGGCAGCGCTCCCGCAGTCGGTCAAGTTGACGATCCTTCCGGCGCCGCGTTTCGGCAGCGCTTCCGCAGTCGGTCACACGTGCAGAGTCGAAGCAGACCTTCCTCTCCCCGTTCCAGTGAGCAGCGGAGGTAGTAGATCTTCTCCACGGAATCCCAGCAGCACGACGGCGTGGTGGTGGTGGTTGAGTAGAGAATTCTGCAGGGCTTCGTCTATGCCTGTGCAGAAGAAAGGTGGAGGAGAGAGGCGGCAGAGATTGGGAGTTATGGGAGCAGGCCAGGAGGGGGCGCCCCTGCCCTTCTATTTAAGGGGGGAGGCGCGCCTAGGGAGGGGGAGTCCTAGTAGGACTCCCCTCCTATGGCCGGCGGTGGGAAGGGGGGAGGAGTCCTCCTCCCCCACGAATCCGTGTCTTGCCCCACTAGGTTTCCTTTGACCCTTTCTTGGTTTTCAAGCAAACTCCAAGAAATCCTCTAGAATCTTCCAGAACATTCCGAAACCTTCTAGAATCTCCATACAAACACTCCGGAACATTTCCTAACTTAGAAAATGATCCCCAATATATGAATCTTATTCTCCGGACCATTCCGGATCTCCTCGTGATGTCCCGGATCCATTCCGAGACTCCGAACTAAATTCGGTCTCCAACGCACATTCCATATCTACTTAAAACAACTTCGAACCTTAAGTGTGTCACCCTACGGTTCGTGAATATGTAGAGATGACAGAGACACATCTCCTATCAATAACCATCAGTGGGACCTGGAGATCCATAATGGCTCCCACATACTCAACGATGACTTCGCGATCGATTGAACCATTTACATACGAAACTAATTCCCTTTGTCTCGCGATACTATACTTATCCGAGGTTTGATCGTCGGTATCTCCATACCTAGTTCTACCTCGTTACTGATAAGTACTCTTTACTCGTTCTGTGATATTTCATCCCTTGTGACCTAGTCACATGCTTGCAAGCTAACTAGATGACATTCCACCGATAGGGCCCAGAGCATATCTATCCGTCATATGGATGGACAAATCCCAATCTTGGTTCATGCGCTTCAACACATACTTTCAGAATACCCAATGACACTTTTATAACCACCCAGTTACGAAGCGGCATTTGATGTCATCAAAGTATCCATCCAGTGATGGTGATTAACATAACCTCATGGTCGAAGGAATAGGTTACTATGTATTTGAAAGATTACAGCAATACGAACTTAATGACTTGATCTTATGCTACGCTTACTATGGGTGTGTGTCCATCACATCATTCTCCTAATGATATAACCTTGTTATTAATCACATCCTTATGTCTATGATCATGAAACCATGATCATCAATCAATCAACAAGCTAGTTCAACAAGAGGCTTACTAGGGACTCTTATATGTTTACAAAACACACATGTATTAGTGTTTCCTAATAATACAATTTTAGCATGGGATGTAAACATTCATCATAAACACAAAGATATAATAATAATCACTTTTATTATTGCCTCTTGGGCATATCTCCAACACCAACATGATGATGCGTTTGAGGATTTTGATGAGGGTAGTGCGGTTGATGCTTCCCCACATCGTGGCAGGGGACGTGCCAATCCCCCTGCACCTGCGGCTGCTCCTCTGTATGGCCGTGGGTATGCTCCTGTTGGACGTGCTCAACGTGTTCAGAATCAAGCTGATCATGGTTTGGGCAAGCCCAAGTTTTCAATTCCCTCTTTCATTGGCTCACTTGATCCTGAAGATTATCTTACTTGTGAGTTGAAGATTGAGAAGCTCTAGCATTTGTTTGATGATCCAAAAGACAAGAAGGTCAAGCTTGCAGCTTCGGAGTTTGATGCCTATGCTTTGCGTTGGTGGGATGCTATTATGCAGAATAGACAGAACGACAATCAACTTCCTGTGATGGATTGGCGTGAGATGAAGGCCATTATGACGGATCGTTTTGTCCCCCCCCCAATTACTTGCGATCAGTGTTTGCCAATCTTACAGAGTTGAGGCAAGGCACAATAACAGTTGATGAGTACTACATGGAGATGGGGATGCTTATGCAACGTGCTAATGTTCGTGAATCACGAGAGATGACAATGCAGCGTTTCCTCAACAATTTGAAGCTTCAAATCAAGATCATTGTGCGTTATCACAAGTACGAGACAATGAACGAGCTGCTGCACCATGCTAGAGAGGACGAGTCACAGCTTACGGAGGAGGCGAAGTCACGTGCATGTTTTCCATCTTCCAGCCATTTTTCGGCCAGATCCACACCTTCTACTGTGGCGCCACCTGTTGCTAGTCCTCCTACACCATCGGCCAAACCAACAAGTACTTCTTCGTTTGGTTCCAATGCTCGGAAGCCCACTGCTTCTGCTGCTAGTTCGGTTTCCAATATGTCGACTACGCGTACTCGCGATGTGGTGTGCCATACTTGTGGAGGTCGAGGACACTACAAGAAGGATTGTCCAAACAGCAAGGTAATGTTTGTTAATGAACAAGGTGAAGTAGAGAGTGGAGATGAAGCTGCTGATGATGATGAGGAGGATGGTGTCGATGCTTATCATGAGCGTGCACTAACTATTGTCGTATCTTCACGTATACTTAGTGTGCAACCTATTGATGATTCTCAGCGTTGCAACTTGTTCCAAACAAAAGCTCTAGTTGGACCTAACAAAGCTTGCAAGGTCATTATTGATGGAGGTAGCTGCAGAAATCTTGCAAGTAAGGAATTATGTGCCAAGATGAATTTGACATATTTGCCTCATCCGAAGCCATACTACATACAATGGTTGAGCAACAATGGTGAGATGAAGGTAAACCATATGGTACGTGTGAATTTTCAACTAGGGCCATACAGAGATTCTATTGACTTTGATGTGGTTCCTATGACTGTTTGCCATCTTCTATTGGGTCGGCCTTGGCTTTATGATCTCCATGTGCAACACAATGGCCGAGCCAATACATATCATTTGGAATTCAAATTAAAGAACATTACTATGCATCCAATGACACCACAAGACATTGGGAATGATTCTCGCCAGAAGATAGAAGTGAATTTGCAGGAAGATCCTATAGCTCGGCAAGATTGTGTGGCAGCTATTCCTGATGTAATCGAGCCTAAATTTAGTGATATAACAAAAAGTGAGAGAGTGCCTAATCTTATAATATTAGCCACCAAGGAATATATGAGAGAACGTGAGGATCCTACAACCATGTCTCTTGTGCTCATGTATAAGGGCGAGGTATTGGTTTCTAACGATATGACCCCTATTTCTCTCGGTGTCTCTTCTGTTTTGCAGGATTTTGGGGATGTGTTTCCAGAAGATGTACCCACAGGCTTGCCTCCATTGCGTGGTATAGAACACCAAATTGACTTGATTCCTGGCGCCACACTTCCCAATCATGCACCCTACAGGACCAACTCCGAAGAAACTAAGGAAATACAGAAGCAAGTACAAGCGTTGCTGGATAAAGGGTACATTCGTGTATCTCTCAGCCCTTGTGATGTTCCTGTTATTTTAGTGCCTAAGAAAGATGGTACATGGTGCATGTGAGTAGATTGTAGAGCGATTAATAACATCACTATTCGATATCGTCATCCTATTCCATGTTTAGAGGATATGCTAGATGAATTGAGTGGTGCTGCTATTTTCTCTAAAATTGATTTGCGTAGTGGTTATCATCAAATTAGCATGAAAGAAGGGGATGAGTGGAAAACTGCTTTCAAAATGAAATTTGGTTTGTATGAGTGGTTAGTCATGTCGTTTGGTCTTACTAATACACCTAGTACTTTCATGCGATTCATGAATCATGTTTTGAGAGATTTTATTGGTCATTTTGTGGTTGTTTACTTTGATGATATACTTATCTATAGCCACAACGAAACTGAACATTGTACTCATATCCGACAAGTTTTGCAAGTGTTGCGTGATAATAAACTGTATGCTATTCTTGAGAAGTGCACATTTGCGAAAGATAGGGTCATATTTCTGGGATTTTTTGTATCTAAGAATGGATTCGAGGTAGATCAATCTAAAATTAAATCAATTCAAAATTGGCCTACTCCCATGAATGTAAGTCAAGTGCGTAGTTTCCACGGTTTAGCTAGTTTCTATAGGCGCTTTGTGAAAGATTTTAGCACCATTGCTGCACCTTTGAACGATTTAACAAAGAAAGGTGTTCCTTTTGTATGGGGCGCAACCCAAGATATTGCTTTTGATACATTGAAACGTTTGCTTACTTCTGCACCATTACTTGCATTACCTGTTTTTTCAAAGCAATTTGAAGTTGCATGTGATGCTAGTGGTATAGGCATTGGTGGCATTTTGATGCAAGACGGTCGCCCTATAGCATTGATACGGTTCTAAAGTATCTATAAGTTTTGATGTTCCATGCTTGTTTAGTATCTACTTTGTTTTGCTTTGTCAACACTTTGAGGTATTTATATATGTTTTCTGGGACTAACCTATTAACAAGATGCCATAGTGCCAGTTGCCAGTTTTCATCTGTTTTTGGTTCCAGAAAAGGCAGAAAAACAATATTCTCGGAATTGGACGGGACAAAAGCCAATATGCCTATTTTTCCCGAAGCAACATGGAAACACGAAGCAGAGACGGAGTAGGGCACCAGGGTGGGCACACCATATGGTGGCGCGGGCTAGCCCTGGCCGCGCCACCCTGTGGTGTGGGCCCCCTGGCCGGCCACCAACCTTGCCCCTTCGCCTATAAGAAGCCCCTGATGCAAAAACCCTAAATCGTCAAGCCTCTAGCCATGAAAAGTTCCGCAGTGCCGCTGTTACCGAAGGGGAGATTCGGGGGACAAAAAGTCTCTGTTTCGGCACCCTATCGGGACGGGGAAGTGCCCCCAGAGCCATCTCCATCGATATCCACCACCATCTCCATCGCTGTTGCTGATTCCCATGATGATAAGGGAGTAGTTCTTCCTCGAGGCTAAGGGTTCTACCGGTAGCTATGTGTTCATGTCTCTCTCTATGCATTATCATATTGTGATCATGAGCTTTGTAATCAAGTAGATCTACCTTGCTACTCAAGTGCTTTAATAGATCTCTGCTCTCCCCATGTGTGTGAAAGTGACAGTGTGCACACCATGGTGGCACTTAGGCTAGAGATTACAAATACTTGTTATGAGTTATATTTGGAGTTGGATGTCTCTATGAAATTGTGGTGTTTGTTAGAACCATCTAGTGCTCAAGGTGACAGTGTGGGGTTACCTCGGAAAAGCGAACTTTGAGGAGTGCTGTTATAGCCCTACCATGGATTAGAGTGTCCAACCGGAGAGTAGTTAAGAGTAGTATCATAAAGAGAAGATATTTATATGAGAGTGTTAACTAGTGAAAGTATGATCCCTAGGCCTTGTTTCTAAGCATTGAAACACCGTTTGTAACTAGACCTGTTACATGTTTGCTTGCTTCCATCTTTATTTCAGATTGCCTTTAGTCTCTTCCTATCGGTCAAGCTCTTTTCTGGCACCGTTACCACTTATACTTATCCATACCACTTGTATTTCACTATCTCTTCGCCGAAGTAGTGCACCTATACACCTGACAAGTGTATTGGGTGTGTTGGGGACACAAGAGACTTCTTGTATCTTGATTGCAGGATTGCTTGAGAGGGAATACCTTTGACCACTTCCTCCCTGAGTTCGATGAAGCTTGGGTGATCCACTTAAGGGAAACTTGCTGTTGTTCTACAAACCTCTACACTTGGAGGCCTAACAACTGTCTACAAGAATAGAAGTGTGTAGACATCAAGCTATTTTCTGGCGCCGTTGCCGGGGAGGTAAGGTAAAAGGTACTCACATCCTCCGGTGTGAGTGCTCGAAGTTATTCCCTTTAGATTCTGCAATTTTGTCTTTTTGTGCCTTGTTTTTATTTTCACTAGTTAGGACTAATGGAAAACAACAAAAAATTTAGAGAGCTTTTTAGTATTTTTCCTAAGGTAGAACATGAATTGTCTGAAAAGAAAATTAAAAAACCCATGGAACTTTCTTTGCATGCTAATAGCAATGTTATTAGTATGAATCTTTTGAACACCTTTAGTACTAATGCTATGGAAATGTCTAAGCTTGCGGAAGATAGTTTTTATGAAAATGATCTTTTTAGTTCCCCAGTTTTAAAGAAGAAAATTTGCTCTGATGATACTTTATCTCCCATATGTGGTAATTCTAATGATACTTGTGAAATTTTAAATCCACATACTGAAAGCATCCCTTTTAAAATACCTATAAAAATTGTTGAACGTGTTATGAATAACTATTATTTTGGAGATGGAACTATCCATCCTGGTGATCATTTACTCTTTATACAAGGATTATACGAGTTGTTCAAGTGTGCAGGTATTTCAATGAACCAAGTTAAGAGGAAGTTATTCCCTTTTTTACTTAAGGGCAAAGCAAGGGAGTGGTATGAGCTACTAGATGATCCTCATCATTTGGAGTGGAAGGAACTTGAATCTCTATTTTACTCTAAATCTTATCCTCGTCATGAAATTCATAAAGATAGGAATTACATTTATAATTTTCATCCACATGATGGAGAAAGTATTGCCCAAGCTTGGGGAAGATTGAAGTCACTAATGCTCAAAGTCCCATTCATGAGCTCCCCAGTAATATTGTTATTAATAATTTCTATGCAAGGCTTTTAGGACATTACAAGGACTATCCAGATACTTGTTTAGAGGGATGCTTCACAAGTAAGGAGGTCAAAGCTAAGTGGGATCTTCTTGAAACAATTCAAAGAAATACCGAAGATTGGGATAACAACAAAGGTAAAGAACCAGGTATAAACTATGAGTATGATTGCATTAAGTCTTTCACTAAAACTACTGATTTTCAAGAGCTTAGTGCTAAATATGGTCTTGATCCTCAAAGTCTTATTGATTTTTTAGAGCCTTTGCTTCTCATATTAATGCTCCTAAAAATGGTACATGTATCATGAGCCTTTTAAAGGCACTTGTATGGAAAATGAAATTGTTATTAATGATAGCAATAAACATGCTCAAACCTCTGAAAGTACTATTTCTTATAAGCATGTTAATTTTTGTGGAATACATAGACCTTGTGAGAATAATCAAATTGAAGAAGAATATTGTATCACCCACATGAATGAAAAAACTAGAACGTGGTATAGGGCTCTAAATGATATTGGTAAAAAAGTTTGTGCCCTCTATCCTTTTATTTGTGAACTTTGCTTTGAAGTGGGTCATTTCAATTTTCAATGCTCAGGCCATAATAATAGCCCTTCTAATCCAATGGATCCATGCGTTTTATGAAAAGAATAGACATACAATGACTCTAGTGGATCCATATGTGGTTCATGAAAAGAACACACATGCAATGACACAGGTGGATCCATATGCTTTATGAAAAGAACAGACATGCAATGACTCTAGTGGATCCATATTCGGTTTGTGAAAAGAACAAACATTCAATGACTCTAGTGGACCAATCTGTTTTATGAAAAGAACAGACATGTAATGAATCTAGTGGATCAATATGTGCTTCATGAAAAGAACACACATGCAATGACTCTAGCTGTGGTTCATGAAAAGAACACACATTGTCACATCCCAATATTTTTTGAAATTGGGACTAGAAAAACAATTGCATCTGCATTTATTTCATGAGAATTGCATTGCATTTTGGCATCATGAATAATTCTCAAATAAAAATAAAGACCTAAATCCCTAAATTCTATGTGCCACTTTATTCCTCAAGGGAATTAAACAGGATCTATTAAAACCATTATTGCTAAGGTAGCAAACATTGCTAAATATTAGTTCTTTATGATCCACTTGAATTTAGAAAATTGTAGAAACTAATTTGAGTTCATTTGGAATTCATATGAGGAAGATATGAGGGAAATAAGTAAATGGAAATTGGAAAAAAAGAACAAAAAAATAAACTAGATCCTATCCTACCGGACCGGCCCAACCCACTTAGTCTCGGTCCTCCTCTATCTACCGCACCGGCCACAATCAGCGAATAGCGCGCAACGCGTAGAGCAGCAGCAACCGCGGCCCAACTAGCGCCAATAGCAGCCCATGGACAGCCACAGCCTGCGCCACCTCTCTCCATCACTGACACGCCGGGCCCGCGTGTCATCTCCCACTGTCTTGTTTCTAGGAAAAACACGACTGCCTCCTCCTAAACGAATCCCCGTAGAAATCACCGTTCTGTTTTGATCCCTTGCCCCTGTTGCACACCATGATCCCATATAAACCCCGCCTCCTCCTTCGTCTTGTTTTTTTACGAAACAATCTGGAAGCCTAGCACCGCCCATCGAGCTCCGATCCGCCGCAGCCGGGAGCTCTCAGATCGACTTCGCCGCCGACGGTTCATTCACCCCGCGCCCCTCTTGTTCCCCTCTAACCCTTCCTCTCGCTCTGATGCATCTCCCTGACCTCGTTTCCCTGTCGTAGGAGCACCCCAACCACCAGAATCCTTCGCCGAAGTATCGCCGGAGCTCCAACATCGCCTGCCACTCCAGCTTTACCGTGTCGTCGACCGAGGAAGAAAAGGTCTGCACCAAGCACGCCATCGATCTCAGAATCCTCCCTCCATATCATGGTGATCTTCTCTGTCACCGGCGACCACCGGAACCCCACCGCCATTGACCATCTGAGGCCGCGCCACCGTCACAGTTTTCACCATCGACTACCAGCCGGGCTGACTCGCCAACATCACCCAGCACCGTCCGATCCCACCTCCATGACCCTGATCGCATCCAGCAGAGCCCGAGCTCAAGCCGTCAGCAAGCCAGAACTCAAGCCGAGCCGCACTGCCAGTCGATGATCTCAGCCGTTTGATCCAGATCCAGTGGCCATCATCTCTCCACTTAAACGAAGCAGTAAGGGCAAATCAGAATCAACCACGTGGCCTGCTGTAACACCCTCGAATCGGCCCTATGGAAGTTTTAGCCCTTTCCGCCAAACCCGCATAGAAACGATTCAAGGACGCCCACCAGGCACTTTCGTGCGGGTGGGAAACGAAGTAATAACATTACACAACAGTCCTCGATGGGACCCACAGAACAGATATATATATATACAACAGCGACTCCCTGAGTCAAGAATACAGATATACAATACAAAGATCCAAATCACCTTGAAAATGATAGAGCATCCGACTACGGACAAGATGCAAATGGGGCTAAGAGCCCTGAAGAATAACCAATGGCGTCCATAACCCTGCCCAGGCCAAGCCGGAAGGGTAACCCTGCTAACGACGGCGATCTCAAACCTGCTAAAACAAAAGGGGTGCCGACAAAGGGCAAAGGAAAAAGAGGAGCATCAGTACTGAGGCCAGTACACGGCGAGGCTAGAATTCGGCAAATCTGGCCTACATAGGTATGGTGGACTGAAGCGGCAGCGCAGCGTGCACTAAACAACCTAAAGAGACTCGATATCACTGGCGGCTATTAGAGAGGGGTAAGAAAGACCTATTCGAGTCCAACCTGAAGCTAACACCACACAAACCCATCCTGGTATTTCCCCCTCGAGACCAAACGAGGAAGTCGGACCAAGGAACTCACAAGTTGGCAATTTTACTCATTCCGTTGTAGTTGCAGCAATTACTAATCAGATATAGATAGCATGAGTCATCCTGAAGCATATGTAGTGGGTAGTTTTAATCACCATTCCGTTATAGTTGGAACATTTACTAGTCAGTTATAATTGTCCTGAGGAATCCCAAAACCCAGCAGTTGTTGGCACTTTTATCACATTCCATTGGAGTTGCAATACTTACTAGGCAGATATAGTATGTCACAAAACAACCCAGATCCACTAGTTGTTGGCATTTTTAATATCCATTCGGTTATAGTTGCATCTGATTACTAGTCACACATTAAGTCAAATTTATAGCACTACTTTAGTTATGCTTGTCTATGATCGAGATACTGTGCTCCAAGTTGTCCATAACCGCGGACACGGCTTTCAGAAAGTTTTACCCCGTAGGGGTGCACAAATAGCAACACACACTCGATCAACCTCGGAAAAACCAACTCAAAACCCAACGAGGCTTTCACGACAAAGCAATCACAGGATTCATCAATATTTCAGGGGGCCACCCCACTAAGCTACCCGCAACGAAGTTGGCCGGCTCCGGAACAGACCCAGGGTTTGCGAGAACGGCTGTAAACGAATGGGAACCCGAAAGTGTGACTGGGCTTGTCGATACCGTGAAATCGTGCCACGATCCAGAAGGGTACAGGTGATCCACACACAATCTTAAATAAAGCAGTAAAGCATGGCATAAGTATAGGATAGTAATAGAAATGAATCAAGCTCTGGCTCAAGGGGGTCCACGGCCTCCCAGATGTGGATAGTGCAAAAAATCAAGGAACAGGTATCAAGTACTCGGGGTCCTGTGGGAGACAAGTGAGCGTGGAAGAACCAAATAACATCTATTGTCCACCGATGCCTCTGCATTAGTTATATCTAGCGTTTTAATAGTTGTATTTAAAGTCATGATAAATCTCCACCACCAAACAGCTCCACCATTAAGCATCTGCCAACCTTCCAACAACTGTGGTACTTGACAACACGAGATCGCACCTGAGCAAGCAACTACGACTCGCAAGGCCAGCTATCTACCAAACATAGGTAATAGGAGGTGTCCAAGGCAATATAGAGGCTGCACAGGATATAACTGGTGTTCGGAACTAAACCATCGCGACAGGGATAGCAATAGATCAACATGAGGAAATAAAGATTATCAATGCAAAATAGGTAGAAGGGGAAGAGATGCTCGCCTGGGAAACACTGTCGATGGTTCACATCCGAAGAACTCGTCGGTACTCGCATCCACTCATCGGCCTAATCCGCGAAGAAGCAAACACTAGAAGAAACACCGGATGCAATATTTAATACTAC
This sequence comes from Avena eriantha, assembly GCA_910589775.1. Taxonomy (NCBI): domain Eukaryota; kingdom Viridiplantae; phylum Streptophyta; class Magnoliopsida; order Poales; family Poaceae; genus Avena; species Avena eriantha. The sequence goes on from OU342746.1 coordinate 43,249,295, forward strand.
GGCAGAAGATCCGGCATGCTTATGATATGATGCATGACATGGCACAGATGCTGTGTGATTAGACAATATTAAGCGGAACCTGGGTCCCGACAATTTAATTAAACGGTTCAAGTTATTAAGAACCCCCACAAATTAAATGTTGTATTAACCAGGCAAAACATGGCAACGGTTTGCTACACAAATTTAAATGGAGTCTGGAATAAGACAAAGATATCCCACATAAACACTCCATATTTAATCATGCGGTGAATCGGCATAATGCCCCCAACCCACAGACAGGCATGCATGCATGAACAAATTAATATGCGACCGTTGATAAATGTCATATTATAAAAATAGAGGCTTAGGGTCACACATATGGGGTCGAAGGCCTTGGGTTCCGAGGGTCCGGGGTCCGGTCTCAGGGTTCGACGGGGACGGCGAGGGTCGGATTCGCGATGGAGAACTGGTCGTGTCGAGACGGAGAACTTGGGTCCAAGCGGTCGACCTTGTCGTTGACGGCGAACTTGGATGGATCGGGTACCGGTGGTCTTCGGGTCCGTGTAGACGGTCATGGCGTCCGGGAAGAAGAACTTGGCGTTTCCGTGTAGGCGACCTTGGCGTTCGGCACCCTACGAAGTCGATCTTGGAGTTCCGCGATGATCTTATCGATTCCCCTATCGACAGACTTGGCATCCGGGAGACGATCTTGGCATTGCATGTCGACGATCTTCGGGTACGGGACCTCAAGGTTCCCATGAAGGAGATCTTGTCGTACACGTCGAAGAACTCGGGTTCGGGTCGGGTGTCGGTGGAGTACTTGATGTTCCACGTAGAAGATCTTCCGGTTCGGGTAGCAGATCTCAGTGTTCCGTGACGAAGGTCTTGATGGTTCCGACTTCATTTGTCGATGTCGGACTTGGGTTGCGGTGCTCGGGTCTTCGGAAGATCTTGTCAACGTCACTAACGCCCTTGTCCAACATATCATTCTCGGTCGTGGGAAGGCCTTGATTCGTGGCAGCACAATAAGGCCATTTTCACTTCACCCCACCACATACATCATCAGAGAGCCAGTACACCCAAAACACCACCGCACGGTCACACTTGTAGAAGGAAACACGGGCACGTCCCTCCTGGATACGCACCTACAGACTACGGCGCAAAGCACATGGCCAAAAGATGTTAGGCTCATGGGACGAGTCCGGTGCGCAGGGCGGGTTAACACGCAGGAGACGTGGATGAGGTCGCTGGCCGGCGGCTGTGGCATGGCCGGAGACGGCAGCGGGACCGGGGCCACGAGGAGCCAAGATGCAGAGCGTCGGTACGGGCATGCCGGAGCAGAGGCGAGAGGGGTGTCCCCGGCGAGATCTGCAAGATGGCGTGGGCTTGAGGCGGCCATCGAGGTGGGGAAGGTCTACGAGGCGGGGGCTCGCGGCGGCGTGGGCCGGAGGTGGCGGCTGGAGGCACGGCCGGGTTGGGGCCGGACCCACGCTGGCGAGGCGAGGACGGGCAGCTGGCGATGCCGCAGAGAGGGCGGCGAGCGATGGCCGGCACAAAGGGGCTTGACCGCATGCGGTAGATGGCGTGGCCGGAGAGGGAGAGGGAGGCGCTGCCAGTGGGTGGGAAATCCCGGGCGACGGCAACAGAGGCGCTCCCGGCCGAGGGAGGCGGGCCCGTTGTAGGGGTGACCGCGGTGGCTCGGTCGCTGGCGGCGGCGGTGAGCACGCGGAAGAGGATGATGGAGGCGGGGCGTGTGCGGGAGAGGAAGAGGGAGGCCGCGGCGTGGCTCTGGCGGGCGGCATCGCGGGGCTCGCGTGGAGGAAGCGGAAGGCGGCGGCGGCGACGTGGAGCCGGGGATTGCAGGGGGGGGGGAAGAGAGAGGAGGTGGCCCCGGTGTCGTTCGGTGACGACAAGGTGGCTGGGGGAACGTGCAGGAGGCGCGGTGGAAAGGTGAGTCCGGGGTGGGTTTTGTCGGCATGGGCCAGGGGCAGGTGGGCCAGGGGAAAAGGTGGCAGGAGGTGGGTCGGGGCGACCAGGCTGGCGGCGGGGCTGGTGTGGGCGTGTGTGTTGGTGAGGGGAGGTGGGGCCAAGAGGAGAGATGAGGTGCAGGGGCTCTGTGAGGTGGCGAGCTGTGGTTGGCCGGGGTGATGTGGAGGGGGGCTAGGTAGGATAGGGTGGGTAGGTTAGGGATTAGGACTAGATATTTTTAGACTAGGGTTTGGAGGTGGCCGACCGGGCTTTCGGGCCTGGCTGGCTGCCTCCCAAAAATAAAATTATTATTTTATTATTTTAAACGGGGCTTTTGCAAACCGTTGGTAGACCAAACAAAATATTCCGGAGACCCGGATTTTGGATTTGAAATAAAGACGGGGCGTCTAGAAAATAAAACTAGAGTTTCGAATTAGTTTTATGCAAAAAAATGCAAGATGACATGATGATGCTCAAATGCAAGGTGGCATGATGACATGAGCATGCGGTCATGATGATGCAATGCACAAAAACACCACGATTTTCTAGTAGTGGTTTTTGCGGGGCGCCACAATTCGATACCACTAACAATGGATCTCGCCCTCGAGATCCGCCTCGTGGTACCAGAAAGAAGGTCGGCGATCTGAATCTTCTCGCTTTGTGCAGATCCTCGCGACACCACTAACAAGAGGTCGTTGTACTTGATCATCGAGAGAACACTCCGAAAAACAAAGGGCGAAGGTAGAGGTATCAACAAATAAAGCCACCTCTAGCTTCCGTGGAAGGAGTGAAATTGCATTGATCCTCCAATTCAATGTACAAAGCGAATGATAAGAGTAGTGGTATGGTCATGACTCCATCCCGCACTCAAAACATTACTCTGTACATGAATAGCTGAATTATGCAATCAATTCTCGGAGTCAGACTGAAGATCTCAACAAATGGGGTTCGGAAACAAAGGAGGAATGCAGACTTTGCATCGGATCTGGCGTAGATGATGTCGTCGCGTCGGAAAACACCGGAAGGCACAAACAAGGAACAAAGAGAAGTCCAATAGATGAAGGATTCCTCAGATAGCACGAAGACCGGATGTAGAAGCACCGTTACCAAAGAAGGAAGCGAAACCCTGAAGGTACGACGGAAAACCCAACCACGAGAATTCCTGGACTCGAAGAGAAGATAAGAGAGCAGATTCAAATCACGCAGAGGTAAGGGGAGAATAGCAGAGGGATAAGGAGTAAAAGCAGACCTAACCAGATCTATCCAACCGATTTTTCCAAATTAGTTTTGACACTCTACTTCGGCCATTAGCTAGGTTATCCTACAAGCTGCACTTGTGGGGTATCGCAACTGCTGAGCTCTGATACCACTCTGTAACACCCTCGAATCGGCCCTATGCAAGTTTTAGCCCTTTCCGCCAAACCCGCATAGAAACGATTCAAGGACGCCCACCAGGCACTTTCGTGCGGGTGGAAAACGAAGTAATAACATTACACAACAGTCCTCGATGGGACCCACAGAACAAATGTATATATATACAACAGCGACTCCCTGAGTCAAGAATACAGATATACAATACAAAGATCCAAATCACCTTGAAAACGATAGAGCGTCCGACTACGGACAAGATGCAAATGGGGCTAAGAGCCCTGAAGAATAACCAATGGCGTCCATAACCCTGCCCAGGCCAAGCCGGAAGGGTAACCCTGCTAACGACGGCGATCTCAAACCTGCTAAAACAAAAGGGGTGCCGACAAAGGGCGAAGGAAAAAGAGGAGCATCAGTACTGAGGCCAGTACACGGCGAGGCTAGAATTCGGCGGCTCTCGCCTACATAGGTATGGTGGACTGAAGCGGCAACGCAGCGTGCACTAAACAACCTAAAGAGACTCGATATCACTGGCGGCTATTAGAGAGGGGTAAGAAAGACCTATTCGGGTCCAACCTGAAGCTAACACCAAACAAACCCATCCTGGTATTTCCCCCTCGAGACCAAACGAGGAAGTCGGACCAAGGAACTCACAAGTTGGCAATTTTACTCATTCTGTTGTAGTTGCAGCAATTACTAATCAGATATAGATAGCATGAGTCATCCTGAAGCATAAGTAGTGGGCAGTTTTAATCACCATTCCGTTATAGTTGGAACATTTACTAGTCAGTTATAATTGTCCTGAGGAATCCCAAAACCCAGCAGTTGTTGGCACTTTTATCACATTCCATTGGAGTTGCAATACTTACTAGGCAGATATAGTATGTCACAAAACAACCCAGATCCACCAGTTGTTCGCATTTTTAATATCCATTCCGTTATAGTTGCATCTGATGACTAGTCACATATTAAGTCAAATTTATAACACTACTTTAGTTATGCTTGTCTATGATCGAGATACTGTGCTCCAAGTCGTCCATAACCGTGGACACGGCTTTCAGAAAGTTTTACCCTGCAGGGGTGCACAAATAGAAACACACACTCGATCAACCTCGGAAAAACCAACTCAAAACCCAACGAGGCTTTCACGACAAAGCAATCACAGGATTCATCAATATTTAAGGGGGCCACCCCACTAAGCTACCCGCAACGAAGTTGGCCGGCTCCGGAACAGACCCAGGGTTTGCGAGAACGGCTATAAACGACTGGGAACCCGAAAGTGTGATTGGGCTTGTCGATACCGTGAAATCGTGCCGCGATCCAGAACAATATAGGTGCTCCACGCACAATCTTAAATAAAGCAGTAAAGCATGGCATAAGTACAGGATAGTAATAAAGCCCCAAACTACTTGTGGCCCCAAGAAATAGAAATGAATCAAGCTCTGGCTCAAGGGGGTCCACGGCCTCCCGGATGTGGATAGTGCAAAAAATCAAGGAACAGGTATCAAGTACTCGGGGTCCTACAGGACACAAGTGAGCTTGGAAGAACCAAATAACATCTATTGCACACCGATGCTTCTCCATTAGTTATATCTAGCATTTTAATAGTTGTATTTAAAGTCATGATCAACTCCACCACCAAACAGCTCCACCATTAAGCATCTGCCAACCTTCCAACAACTGTGGTACTTGACAACACGAGATCGCACCTGAGCAGGCAACTACGACTCGCAAGGCTAGCTATCTACCAAACATAGGTAATAGGAGGTGTCCAAGACAATATAGAGGCTGCACAGGATATAACTGGTGTTCGGAAACTAAAGCATCACGACACGGATAGCAATAGATCAACAGGAAGAAATAAAGACTATCAATGCAAAATAGGTAGAAGGGAAAGAGATGCTCACCTGGGAAACAGTGTCGACGGTTCACATCCGAAGAACTTGTCAGTACTCGCATCCACTCATCGGCCTAATACGCGAAGAAGAAACATTAGAAGAAACACCGGATGCAATATTTAATACTACGGCAGAAGATCTGGCATGCTTATGATATGATGCATGACATGGCACAGATGCGGTGCGATTAGAAAATATTAAGCGGAACCGGGGTCCCGATAATTTAATTAAACGGTTCAAGTTATTTAGAACCCCCGCAAATTAAATGTTGTATTAACCAGGCAAAACATGGCAACGGTTCGCTACACAAATTTAATTGGAGTTCAGAATAAGACAAAGATATCCCGCATAAACACGCCATATTTAATCATGCGGTTAATCGGCATAATGCCCCCAACCCACAGACAGGGATGCATGCATGAACAAATTAACATACGACCGTTGATAAATGTCATATTATAAAAATAGAGGCTTAGGGTCACACATCTGGGGTCGAAGGTCTTGGGTTCTGGGGGTCCGGGGTCCGGTCTCACGGTTCGACGGGGACGGCGAGGGTCGGATTCGCAATGGAGAACTGGTCGTGTCGAGACGGAGAACTTGGGTCCAAGCGGTCGACCTTGTCGTCGACGACGAACTTGGATGGATCGGGTACCGGTGGTCTTCGGGTCCGTGTAGACGGTCATGGCGTCCGGGAAGAAGAACTTGGCGTTTCCGTGTAGGCGACCTTGGCGTTCGGCACCCTACGAAGTCGATCTTGGAGTTCCGCGATGATCTTATCGATTCCCCTGTCGACGGACATGGCATCCGAGAGACGATCTTGGCGTTGCATGTCGACGATCTTGGCGTTGCATGTCGACGATCTTCGGGTACGGGACCTCAGGTTCCCATGTAGGAGATCTTGTCGTACACGTCAAAGAACTCGGGTTCGGGTCGGGTGTCGGTGGAGTACTTGATGTTCCACGTAGAAGATCTTCGGGTTCGGGTAGCAGATCTCAGCGTTCCGTGACGAAGGTCTTGATGGTTCCGACTTCATTTGTCGATGTCGGACTTGGGTTGCGGTGCTCGGGTCTTCGGAAGATCTTGTCAGCGTCACTAACGCCCTTGTCCAACATATCGTTCTCGTCCGCGGGAAGGCCTTGATTCGTGGCAGCACAATAAGGCCATCTTCACTTCACCCCACCATATACATCATCAGAGAGCCACGACACGCAAAACACCACCGCACGGTCACACTTGTAGAAGGAAACACGGGCACGTCCCTCCTAGATACGCACCTATAGACTACGACGCAAAGCACATGGCCAAAAGATGTTAGGCTCGCGGGACGAGTCTAGCGCGCAGGGTGGGTTAACTCGCAGGAGACGTGGGCGAGGTCGCTGGCCGGCGGCTGTGGCATGGCCGGAGACAGCAGCGGGACTGGGGCGACGAGGAGGCAGGATGCAGAGCGTCAGTACGGGCAGGCCGGAGCAGAGGCGAGAGGGGCGGCCCCGGCGAGATCTGCGAGCTGGCGTGGGCTCGAGGCGGCCGTCGAGGTGGGGAAGGTCGGCGAGGCGGGGGCCCGCGGCAGCGTGGGCCGGAGGTGGCGGCTGGAGGCGTGGCCGGGTTGGGGCCGGACCCGCGCTGGCGAGGCGAGGACAGGTAGCCGGCGATGCCGCAGAGAGGGCGGAGAGCGATGGCCGGCGCAGAGGGGCTCGACCGCATGCGGTAGATGGCGTGGGTGGAGAGGGAGAGGGAGGCGCAGCCAGCGGGTGGGAAATCCGGGGCAGCAGCGATGGAGGCGCTCCCGGCCGAGGGAGGCGGGTCTGTTGTAGGGGCGACCGCGGCGGCTCGGTCGCTGGCGGCGGCGGTGAGCACGCAGAAGAGGGTGATGGAGGCGGGGCGTGTGCGGGAGAGGAAGAGGGAGGCCGCGGCGTGGCTCCGGCGGGCGGCATCGCGGGGCTCGCGTGGAGGAAGCGGAAGGCGGCAGCGACGTCGGGGTGGAGCCGGGGATTGCGGGGGGGGGGGGGGGGGGGAAGAGAGAGGAGGTGGCCCCAGTGTCGATCGGTGACGACAAGGTGGCTGGGGGAACGTGCAGGAGGCGGGGTGGAAAGGTGAGCCTGGGGTGGGTTTTGTCGGCATGGGCCAGGGGAAGGTGGGCCAGGGGAAAAGGTGGCAGGAGGTGGGTCGGGGCGACCAGGCTGGTGGCGTGGCTGGTGTGGGCATGTGTGTTGGTGAGGGGTGGTGGGGCCAGGAGGAGAGATGAGGTGGAGGGGCTCGGTGAAGTGGCGAGCTGTGGTTGGCCGGGGTGATGTGGAGGGGGGCTAGGTAGGATAGGGTGGGTAGGTTAGGGATTAGGACTAGATATTTTTAGACTAGGGTTTGGAGGTGGCCGACCAGGCTTTCTGGCCTAGCTGGCTGCCTCCCAAAAATAAAATAATTATTTTATTATTTTAAACGGGCTTTTGCAAACCGTTGGTAGACCAAACAAAATATTCTGGAGACCCGGGTTTTGGATTTAAAATAAAGACGGGGCGTCTAGAAAATAAAACCAGACTTTCGAATTATTTTTATGCAAACAAATGCAAGATGACATGACGATGCTCAAATGCAAGGTGGCATGATGACATGAGCATGCGGTCATGATGATGCAATGCACAAAAACACCGCGATTTTCTAGTAGTGATTTTTGCGGGCGCCACACCTGCCGACCGTGTAATTCGAATTATAAATGTTTAAAACGGCCACAAATGTATCCAATATTGTAAAATACATATAAAATCGAATATAAGTCCAAATTGAGCAAATAATATACCTATGGATTCGTAAAAATATGTAGAATAATAATACACTGTTAGATCCAACTCTTACAGTATATATTTTCTGTAGTTATTCAAATGATTTAATGGCCTAATTGGAGTATATAAATCATAGCAAATTGTATATGTATCAGAAAAATACAAATAAGGTATCTATGGAATCCTAGTGTTATGTATGCCATTAATACGGTTTTAGATATAATTATTTTTATCAAAAATGTTTTACATGATTTAAACCCTTATAATTCGTATTTAAATTATTGGAAAATATCCAAAACTCCAAATTGAGTGAATCCAATTTCCACGGGTTTGTTTCAGTAATATCCATCTGTAGAAAATATAAATAAAACTATTTGTCACTCTTTTAACAGATGATATTGCAGAAAGCTCTAAATGTATTGTATTTGTATTTAAATCATAGAAAAAGATCTATAAATCCGTTTTGAGTGATTCAAATTGCTACTGGTTCCAAATTGTGTTACCTACCTGTTAGTATTTAAATCACAATTTAATTCGACAGAAACATCAGAAGTTGAATTAAAGTGAGTTAAACCCTATTAAATCAATATATCTTTATTAATAATTTGTCTTATGCATTAAATACTTTTCCATATGCATCATGAGACATATTAATATTCAGAGAACTAAATACAACCATTGTGACATATTAAATCATCATGCATGCATTTCTTCATCATCGTTTTATTGTATGGTGCATAATTGCAATGTTTTGAATGGTGTGTTTATTGTGTTTTGCTTCAAACGCTAGATTGCGAGGAGTACAACTATTATGATTGTGATGAGTGAAATATTTTCTATTGTGAGGATTATCTGAATGACTACATCTACAACAAAGCCAAGTAGAGCTATCATAAACGTCCTACTATTTTTCCTATGCATGTAGTATGTTTTAGTAGTGATGCATGTGTAGGATTTTTTTACTACTATGCTATGCTATAACACCCATGCATGATTGCCATATTTCCATGACTTGAATTCCTTTGAGCCATCGTATTGTAGTTGCTTGGCCATGCTTATTAGATGTGCAATAGGAATTCATGATTGATTCTATTATGGAAAGATGTGTTTTTTCTATAATGAAAACAACTGGAAAGTAATGAATCTCCTAGGTGTGATGGGATTGATATTTTTGGTGGTTTCAATGCGGAAAGGCACCCAGGACACTGAGATTGGACAGGTTTCTTGTGTAGTAGCTTCCAGTACAGCCGCATGTCATTATATGTCTTGGCTAAGTAGGTTGTGGGAACCTGACACGACGTGACTAGTAGATGTAGGGGATGTAGGTTGGTATGGGTTTGTCCTGAGGGCTCAGGGTTCTGCTCCTGAAAGGTTTCGTCTTGGTTTTCTCCCTACCATGGAATAAAATGAGTGTAGTGGTACGAGCAGGTTGACTAGGTCATGCAGGTAAAGTGTACGAACCTCTTGAGGGTGTAATAAACTAAGTACTTAGCCGTGTCCCCGGTTATAGACAACTATGAGAAACTAGGCCTGGAAATGTTTGGAAGATCTCACTCATCCCAATTTCTCAATTATTAAAACTTGATGGATGAACATGGGTTTAGGAGAATACGAAGCTAAACTGTCTGTATTCTACATGGGTTTATCCTGGTATGTCCTTAGAAGGATTTTTTTAAAGAAAGAAAAGTTCTTCAAAAGTAGGAAAAAGTTATATTGCTTTATGTAAATGAGCCTGAGCTCCATCTAGCCAAATATGCATGTAATTGATAGGTTCCATTATACATCCACATACTAGTCCTACTTGCCAATATATTCAAAGTATTGACCATTCGTGGCTGTAACCTTTCATGTTGCAGGTTATTCTATTTCTGAGTGATCGTTCATAGGTCACGAGACTCCACTCAACAATTGTTCGCCTGTGGCACATTTGAAGGATGGAGATCTACCTTGTATTTGTTTCCGCTGTGTACTTGAATAATGTAATGTAAATTATGGATCATATTTGTTGTATTTATGATGCACAGTTTTATTTGATATCATATTGTACTGTGTGTGCTAGTGAACCGATCCAGGGATTAGCACTATACACAGGAACTCATCCTTATCAGGAGAGGGTGTTACGAGATGGTATTAGAGCTGTGTGTTGACTGTAGGATCGTGATCTTGGAATGGAATAGGAAAACCATGTTAATTATAAAGAATATTTCATTCTATCTATTCTCACCTTACACTTCTTTCTAGTATCTTCTTATCAATTCAATTCCTATACTCTTTTCTTTTAAAACATAGAAGGAAGACTCTTGTTATGAATGAACTCATAATTTTTTACTTATTAGATTCTTGTAATTCTTTATCTCTATTTTCTAATCTCATCTTGTTCAAAACTTGTGGATGAACATTCATGCGAGGAAGTGCGAGACTAAAGAAGAGTTAGAAAATATCCACCATATAGTATTAATAGGATTTCGGTTAGATATAGATATCGATCATTGCAAGAACTTGTGTGATAGTTGTTTTATTATGTTTAGGTTGTGCTATTTGATACCTTCAAGTTTCAGAATACTTTTGAGAGATTTCATAATATGTTAATGAAGGTTTTGATTAAGAATTCATGGTATTACTGCTGCAGTTTTCTGCCTGACCAGTTGTACCGCGCGATTTTTCATTTCTTACTGGTAACACAGATTGTGCTCATATTTTAGGATCTGGTTCGTAATTTGCTGTAGTATAAGCACAAAAGCTGGCTAAAATTCCTGATTCATTTAAGGTTCCCAGATAAATTCGTGAACACTGCTGTAGTTTCAGGACAAATTCTGTCCATTGCTTTCAAGATTGTAGGTTCACCTCCAAACAAATTTTAATCAAATGAAAACTATTTTATGGATGGTATGCCACTAAAACAAAACTTCTGTAACATAAACAAAATTATTTTTACTTGAGTGTTGCTTGTTATGATTGTTTGCTTGTGTGCTTGTTGTATGCTTCATATAGTTATGGGTAGTAATATTTTTCTAGTTCTTTCTATCTATGACTCGTCTATGCTATTTCGAATAGATGTTATCTCTCCATCAACCAACTGATATTAGAGCACATAGTCTTCCCACTAGTGTACTATATTAGATTCACATGGATTAGATGTAATACTAAGCATAGATTAGATGATTAGATATGAATATCAGGCAGTTTGTGCCAACAGGTTATTACACTCACAACCCTAGAAGAAGGAGAATCAAATATAGATCAACAAATAGCCTGAGAGATGCAAGTTTACTTCTCTTAAGGGGGTTAGCCTCGATAACACCACCTAAACCTTGCTAGCCACTTCGAATCTTGGGGCAAGATTCATCTTAAGGGGGTTAGTTTGTCACATCCCAAGATTTTTAGAAATAGGGACTAGAAAAAAAATTGCATCTGCATTTTGTTCATGAGCATTGTATTGCATTTTGGCATCTTGAATAATTCTCAAATAAAAATAAAGATCTAAATCCCTAAATTCTATGTGCCACTTTATTCCTAAAGGGAATTAAACAAGATGTATTAAAACCATTATTGCTAAGGTAGCAAACATTGCTAAATATTAGTTCTTTATGATCCACTTGAATTTAGAAAATTGTAGAAACTAATTTGAGTTCCTTTGGAATTCATATGAGGAAGATATGAGGGAAAGAAGTAAATGGAAAATGGAAAAATGAAAAAGAACAAAAAAATAAACTAGATCCTATCCTAACGGACCGACCCAGCCCACTTAGTCTCAGTCCTCCTCTATCTACCGCACCGGCCGCGATCAGTGAGCAGCACGCAACGCGTAGAGCAGCAGTAGCCGTGGCGCAACTAGCACCAATAGCAGCCCATGGACAACCACAGCCCGCGCCTCCTCTCTCCATCGCTGACACGCCGGGCCCGCGTGTCATCTCCCACTTTTGTCTTGTTTCTAGGACGAACACGACTGCCTCCTCCCGAACGAATCCTCGCAGAAATCGCCATTCCGTTTTTTCCCTTGCCCCTGCTGCACGCCATGATCCCATATAAACCCCGCCTCCTCCTTCGTCTTGTTTTTTTGAAACAATCTGGAAGCCTAGAGCCCCTCGTCGAGGTCCGATCCGCCGCAACCGGGAGCTCTAAGATCGACTTCGACGCCGACGGTTCAGTCACCCCATGCCCCTCCTGTTCCCCTCTAACCATTCCCCTCGCTCCGACGCATCTCCCTGATGTCGTTTCCCTGTCGCAGGAGCACCCCAACCGCCGGAATCCTTCGCTAGAATATCGCCCAAGCTCCAACGTCGCCCGCCGCTCCAACTTTACCATGTTGTCGACCAAGGAATAAAAGGTCCGCTCTAAGCAGGCCATCGATCACAGAATCCTCCCCTCCGTATCGTGGTGATCTTATCTCTCACCGGTGACCACCGGAACCCCACCGCCATTGACCATCTGAGGCTGTGCCACCGTCATAGTTGTCACCGTCGACTACCAGCCGGGCTGACTCGCCAACATCACCCATCACCGTCTGATCCCATCTCCACGGCCCTGATCGCATCTAGCCGAGCCCGAGCTCAAGCCGACAGCGAGCCAGAACTCAAGCCGAGCTACACCGCCAGCCGATAATCTCAGCCGTTTGAGCTAGATCCAGTGGCCATCATCTATACACTTAAACGAAGCAGTAAGAGCAAATTAGAATCAGCCTTGTGGCCTGCTAACCGTGTAATTCGAATTATAAATGTTTAAAATGGCCACAAATGTATCCAATATTGTAAAATACATATAAAATCAAATACAAGTCCAAATTGAGCAAATAATATACCCATGGATTCATAATAATATGTAGAATAATAAAATACTATTAGATCCAACTCTTGCAGTATATATTTGCTGTAGTTATTTAAATGATTTAATGGTCTAATTGGAGGATATAAATCATAGTAAATTGTATATGTATTAGAAAAATACAAATAAGGTAGCTATGGAATCCTAGTTTTATGTACGACATTAATACAGTTTTAGATATAATTATTTTTATGGAAAATGTTTTACATGATTTAAACCCTTATAATTAGTATTTAAATTATAGGAAAATATCCAAAACTCCATATTGAGTGAATCCAATTGCCACGGGTTTGTTTCAGTAATATCCATCTATAGAAAATATACACAAAACTATTTGTCACTCTTTTAAAGGACGATATTGAAGAAAGCTCTAAATGTATTGCATTTGTATTTAAATCATAGAAAAAGATCTATAAATCTATTTTGGGTGATTCGAATTGCTATTGGTTCCAAATTGCATTACCTACCTGTTAGTATTTAAATCACAATTTAATTCCATAGAAACATCAAAAGTTGAATTAAAGTTAGTTAAACCCTATTAAATAAATATATCTTTATTAATAATTTGTCTTATGCATTAAATACTTTTCCATATGCATCATGAGACATATTAATATTCAGAGAACTAAATACAACCATTGTGATATATTAAATCATCATGCATGTATTTCTTCATCATCGTTTTATTGTATTGTGCATAATTGCAATGTTTTGAATGGTGTGTTTGTTGTGTTTTGCTTCAAACGCTAGATTGCGAGGAGTACAACTATTATGATTGTGATGAGTGAAATCTTTTCTATTGTGAGGATTATCTGAACGACTACATCTACAACAAAGGCAAGTAGAGCTATCATAAATGTCCTACTATTTTTCCTATGCATGTAGTATGTTTTAGTAGTGATGCATGTGTAGGACTTTGTTTTACTACTATGCTATGCTATAACACCCAGGCATGATTGCCATATTTCCATGACTTGAGTTCCTTTGAGCCTTGCTTAGCCATGCTTATTAGATGCGCAATAGAAATTCATGATTGATTCTATTATGGAAAGATGTGTTTTTTCTATAATGAAAACAACTGGAAAGTAATGAATCTCCTGGGTGTGATGGGATTGATATTTTTGGTGGTTTCAATGCAGAAAGGCACCCAGGACACTGATATTGGACGGGTTTCTTGTGTAGTAGCTTCTAGTACAGCCGCATGTCATTATATCTCTTGGCTAAGTAGGTTGGATGGGTCCATCCTGAGGGCTCAGGGTTCTGCTTCCGAAAGGTTTCATCTTGGTTTTCTCCCTGCCATGGCACAAAATGAATGTAGTGGTACGAGCAGGTTATCTGGGTCGTGTGGGTAAAGTGTACGAACCTCTCGAGAGTGTAATAAACTAAGTACTTAGCCTTGTCCCTAGTTATGGACAAGTATGAGCAACTAGGACTAGAACTGTTTGGAAGATCTCACTCATCCCAATTTCTCAATTATAAAAACTTGATGGGTGAACATGGGTTTAGGAGCATACGAAGCTAAACTGTCTTGTTTCTACATGGGTTTATGCTGGTATGTCCTTAGAAGAATTGTTTTAAAGAAGGAAAAGTATTTCAAAAGTAGGAAACAGTTATATTGCTTTATGCAAATGAGCCTAAGCTCCATCTAGCCAAATATGCATGTAATTGATAGGTTCCATTATACATCCACATACTAGTCCTACTTGCCAATACATTCAAAGTATTGACAATTCGTCGCCGCAACCTTTCATGTTGCAGGTTATTCTATTTCTGAGTGATCGTTCATAGGTCGCGAGACTCCACTCAACAATTGTTCGCCTGTGGCACATTTGAAGGATAGAGATCTACCTTGTATTTTTTTCTGCTATGTATTTGAATAATCTAATGTAAATTCGAGATCATATTCGTTTTATTTATGATGCATAGTTTTATTTGATATCTATTGTACTATGTGTGCTAGTGAACCGATCCAGGGATTAGCACTATACACAGGAACTCATCCTTATCAGGAAAGGGTGTTACACACATGCAATGATTCTAGCTGTGGTTCATGAAAAGAACACACATGCAATGACACTGGTAGATCCATGTGGTTCATGAAAATAACACACATGCAATGGCTCTGGTGGATCCATGTGCTTTATGAAAAGAACACACATGTAATGACTCTAGTGCTGGTTTAGGATAAGAACACACATGCAATAACTCTAGTGGATCCATTTGTGGTTCATGAAAAGAACACACATGCAATGACTCTAGCGGATCCATGTGTTTTATGAAAAGAACATACATGCAATGACACTGGTGGGTCCATATGCGGGTCATGAAAAGAACACACATGCAATGACATTGGTGGATCCATGTGGTTTGTGGAAAGAACAGACATGTAATTGATGGGTTCGTAGCATGAAAAACAAAAAAATTCTACCGCAAGAACGAACAAAACCCAGATCTAATCTAGAGAAAAGCCAAGATCTAATCTATTAGACATGTGCAACGAGATAGATCTGTACTAACCCTTGTAGATCCGAAAGCGTTAATAGATTGGATCTCGTGGTTGATGTAGTCGATCACTTGCCGATCTCAAGATCGAGTGGACGATCCTTCCGGCGCCGCGTTCCGGCAGCGCTTCCGCAGTCGGTCACACGTGCGGAGTCAAAGCAGACCTTCCTCTCCCCGTTCCAGCGAGCAGCGGAGGTAGTAGATCTTCTCCACGGAATCCCAGCAGCACGACGGTGTGGTGGTGGTGGTGGAGTAGAGAATTCTGCAGGGCTTCGCCTAAGCCTGAGCAGAAGAAAGGAGGAGGAGAGAGGCGGCTAGGGTTTGGAGTAGTGGAGGGGGCCAGGGGGTGGCGCCTCCACCCCTCTATTTAAAGGAGGGAGGCGCCATGGGGAAGTGGAGTCCTTGTAGGACTCCCCTCTCCCTTGGCCGGCGGATTGGGAGAGGGGGAAGAGTCCTCCTCCCCCACGACTCCTTGTCTTGCCCCACAAGGACTCCTTGATCCTTTCTTGGTTTTCAAGCAAACTCCAAGAAATCTTCCAGAACCTTCCGGAACATTCCGAAACCTTTTAGAATCCTCATACAAATACTCCGGAACATTTCCTAACTCAGAAAATGATCCCCAATATATGAATCTTATTCTCCAGACAATTCTGGATCTCCTCGTGATGTCCCGGATCCAATCCGAGACTCCGAACAACATTCGGTCTCCAACACACATTCCATATCTACTTAAAACAACCTCGAACCTTAAGTGTGTCACCCTACGGTTCGTGAATATGCAGACATGACGAAGACACCTCTCCGATCAATAACCATCAGCGGGATCTGGAGATCCATAACGGCTCCCACATACTCAACGATGACTTCGTGATGGTGATTAACACATACTTATACTTATTCGAGGTTTGATCGAATCTGGAGATCCATAACGACTCCCACATACTCAACGATGACTCAACGATAACCAATTCCCTTTGTCACGCGATACTATACTTATTCGAGGTTTGATCATCGGTATCTCCATACCTAGTTCTACCTCGTTACTGATAAGTACTCTTTACTCGTTCCATGTTATGTCATCCCTTGTGACCCAGTCACATGCTTGCAAGCTAACTAGATGACATTCCACCGAGAGGGCCCAGAGCATATCTATCCGTCATATGGATGGACAAATCCCAATCTTGGTCCATGCACTTGAACACATACTTTCAGAATACCCAATGACACCTTTATAACCACCCAGTTACGAAGCGGTGTTTGATGTCATCAAAGTACCCATCCGGTGATGGTGATTAACACAACCTCATGGTCGAAGGATTAGGTTACTATGCATTTAAAAGCTTATAGCAATACGAACTTAATGACTTGATCTTATGCTATGCTTACTATGGGTGTGTGACCTTCACATCATTCTCCTAATTATATAACCTTGTTATTAATCTCATCCAATGTCCATGATCAGGAAACCATGATCATCAATTAATCAACAAGCTAGTTCAACAAGAGGCTTACTAGGGACTCTTTTATGTTTATAAAACACACATGTATTAGTGTTTCCTAATAATACAATTATAGCATGGGATGTAAACATTCATCATAAACACAAAGATATAATAATAACCACTTATATTATTGCCTCTTGGGCATATCTTCAAAAGTCTCCCACTTGCACTAGAGTCAATAATCTATATTACATGGTAATATACCTAACACCCATGGCGTTCTGGTGTTGGTCATGCTTTGCCCTAGGGAGAGGTTTAGTCAACGGATCTGCCACATTCAGATCAGTGTGTACTTTGCAAATATTTATGTTGCCATCTTGGACATACTCGCGAATAGCATGGAAACGTAGCTTGATGTGCTTCAGCTTGCTATGTGACCTTGGCTCCTGTGCATTAGCTATGGCACTTGTGTTGTCACAGTAGATAGCCATCGGGTCCAACGCACTGGGAACCATGCCAAGTTCAGTAATGAATTCCTTCATCCATATGGCTTCTTGTGCAGCCTCCGAAGCAGCTATGTATTCCGATTCAGTTGAAGATTTTGCCACAACGCTTTGCTTGGCACTCCTCCAGCTCACTGCAGCACCTTTCAAAATAAATACGTATCCCGACTGTGACTTCGAGTCATCCGGATCGGTGTTCCAACTAGCATCGGTGTAACCGTTTACAACAAGCTGTTCATCACCTCCATAAGAAAGAACCATATCCTTAGTCCTCTTTAGGTATTTCAGGATATTCTTGACCGCTGTCCAGTGTTCCATTCCAGCATCACTTTGATATCTGCTAGTCAAACTAACAGCATGTGCTATATCCGGTCTTGTACACAGCATGGCATACATGATAGAACCTATGGCCGAGGCATAGGGAATATTATTCATTTTATCTCTATCTTCTGCCGTAGCTGGACTTTGAGTCTTACTCAAGGTCTTACCTGACAACATGGGCACGAACCCTTTCTTGCTATCTTCCATTCTAAACTTCTTTAGAACTTTGTCTAAGTTTGTACTTTGTGAAAGCGCTATTAGGCGTCTTGATCTATCTCTATAAATCTTGATGCCTAGAATATATGCCACTTTGCCAAGATCCTTCATTGAAAAACTATTATTCAAATAGGCTTTGACACTATTAAGAAGTTCTATATCATTCCCAATCAATAATATGTCATCTACATATAGTACTAGGAATGCTACAGAGCTCCCACTCACTTTCTTGTAAATACAAGCTTCTCCATAAGTTTGTATAAATCCAAAGTTTTTGATTACTTTATCAAAACGTTGATTCCAACTCCGGGATGCTTGCTTTAGTCCATAAATGGAGCGCTGAAGTTTGCATACCTTGTCAGCATCTTTAGGATCGACAAAACTCTTGGGTTGTACTATATACAACTCTTCCTCAATGTCACCATTAAGGAACGCCGTTTTGACATCCATCTGCCAAATCTCATAATCGAAATGTGCAGCAATTGCTAACAAAATCCTCACAGACTTTAGCTTCGCTACTGGTGAGAATGTCTCATCATATTCAACTCCTTGAATTTGTCGGAACCCTTTTGCGACAAGTCGAGCTTTATAGACGGTAACATTACCATCAGCATCTGTTTTTCTCTTGAAAATCCATTTGTTCTCGACAGCCTTACGGCCATCCGGTAAGTCCACCAAAGTCCACACTTGTTTTTCGTACATGGATCCCATTTTGGATTTCATGGCTTCTAGCCATTTGTCGGAATCTGCGCTCACCATAGCTTCTTCATACGTCGCAAGGTCATCAGCGTTGTCCTCCAACATGACGTTCAAGGCAGAGTCATACCAATCAGGAGTGGTACGAACCCTCGTTGACCTGCGAGGTTCAGGAGTAACTTCGTTTGAAGTTTCATGATCATCATCATTAGCTTCCTCTCCAATTGGTGCAGGCGGCACAAAAACATCTTCCGGTGCTGCGCTACTCTCAAATCCGAGAGAAGGTTCAATAACCTCATCGATTTCTACTTTCCTTCCAGTCACTTCCTTCGAGAGAAATTCCTTCTCAAGAAAGGATCCATTCTTGGCAACGAAAACTTTGCCTTTGAATCTATGATAGAAGGTATACCCAATTATTTCTTTAGGGTATCCTATGAAGATGCATTTCTCTGCTTTGGGTTCAAGCTTATCAGGTTGTAACTTCTTTACATATGCTTCGCAACCCCAAACTTTAAGGAACGACAACTTAGGTTTCTTACAAAACCACAATTCGTACGGTGTCGTTTCAACGGATTTAGATGGTGCCCTATTTAAAGTGAATGCGGCTGTCTCTAATGCATAGCCCCAAAACGATAGCGGTAAATCTGTAAGAGACATCATAGACCGAACCATATCTAAGAGAGTTCGATTACGACGTTCGGACACACCATTACGCTGTGGTGTTCCCGGCGGTGTCAACTGCGAAAGTATTCCACATTTCTTTAAATGCATGCCAAACTCATAACTTAGATATTCACCTCCGCGGTTAGAATGCAGAAATTTAATCTTCTTGTTACGATGATTTTCCACTTCATTTTGAAATTCCTTAAACTTCTTGAAAGTTTCGGACTTATGTTTCATAAAGTAGACATACCCATATCTACTTAAGTCATCCCTGAAAGTGAGAACATAAGGATATCCACCACGCGATGCTACAGTCATTGGACCGCACACATCGGTATGTATTATTTCCAATAAGTCTGTAGCTCGCTCCATTATTCCAGAGAATGGAGTCTTAGTCATTTTTTCCATTAGACATGCTTCACATCTTTCAAGTGATTCAAAATCAAGTGATTCAAGAAGTCCATCAGAATGGAGTTTCTTCATACGCTTCACTCCAATGTGACCAAGACGACAGTGCCACATGTATGTAGAATTATCATTCTATTTTGTTCGTTTAGCTTCTATGTTGTGAACATGTGTATCACTACTATCGAGATTCAGTAAGAATAAACCATTCATCTCAGGTGCATTACCATAAAAGATATTACTCATATACATCAAACAACCTTTATTCTCGGACTTAAAAGAGTAACCGTCTCGCAATAAACAAGACCCAGATATAATGTTCATGCTTAACGCAGGCACCAAATAATAATTATTCAAACTTAAAACTAATCCCGAAGGTAGATGTAGAGGGAGCGTGCCGACGGCGATCACATCAACCTTGGAGCCATTTCCAACGCGCATCGTCACCTCGTCTCTCGCCAGTCTTCGCTTATTCCGCAGCTCCTGTTTCGAGTTACAAATATGAGCAACCGAACCAGTATCAAATACCCAGACACTACTACGATTACTAGTAAGATACACATCAATAACATATATATCAAATATACCTTTCTTCTTGATGTTGCCATTCTTCAGATCCGCCAGGTACTTGGGGCAGTCACGCTTCCAGTGACCAGCACCCCTGCAGTAGAAGCATTCAGTTTCAGGCTTGGGACCAGCCTTGGGCTTCTTTGCAGGTGCGGCAGCTTTCTTGCCGTCGTTCTTGAAGTTGCCCTTGTTCTTAGGCTTGCCCTGTCTCTTGAAATTGGTGGTCTTATTGACCATCAACACTTGGTGCTCCTTCTTGATCTCCACTTTAGCAGTTTTCAGCATGGACGATAGTTCGGGCAACGGCTTGTTCATGCAGTGCATATTGTAGTTCATCACAGAGTTCTTATAACTCGGTGGCAGTGATTGGAGGAGACGGTGAATCCCTAACTCATTAGGAATCGATATCCCCAACTCTTGGAGCTTGTTTGCGTACCCAGACATGGTGAGCACGTGCTCGCTAACGGAGCTACCCTCTTCCATCTTACAGTTAAAGAACTTTTCGGAGGCCTCATAGCTCTCCATGGCCGCGCGAGTCTCAAAAATCAGCCTGAGCTCCTTAATGATCTCGAACGGGTCGTGGTGCTCAAAACGCTTCTGAAGCTCCGCTTCTAAACCGTACAGGATGGCACACTGAACTGTGGAGTAATGATTTTTCCGAGTGGCGTAAACATTCTTTATGTCATCGGTGGCATCTTCTGCAGGTGGGTCACCTAGCGGTGCTTCGAGCACATAGGTCAACTGACCAGCCCTAAGGACGATCTTCAGTCCACGGAACTAGTCCGTGAAATTGCTTCCATTGTTCTTAAACTTTTCTTTCTCTAGGAACGCATTGAAATTGATGGAGGGGGTCGCCATAATCTACAACAAATTTGCAAGTAGTTTAGACTAAGTTTATGATAAATTGAGTTCAAATTTAATTCTTAAATTAACTAGGTGAACTCCCACTCAAAACAACATCCCTCACATTGTCTTAGTGATTACACGAACCAAGTCCACTACACCAAGTCCGATCTTCACGATAGAAGATGTAGTTTCATCGGCGAACAATCTTCATGTTTATCATAACATTTATATGACTCATGCTCTACCTTTCGGTATTCCGTGTTCCGAGACCATGTCTGTACATGCTAGGCTCGTCAAGATTAACCTTAGTTTCCGCATGTGCAAATCTGGCTTGCACCCGTTGTATGCACACATAGAATCTATCACATCCGATCATCACGAGATGCTTCGAAACGACGAGTCTTAGCAACGGTGCCAACTAAGGGTGAACACTTTATTACTTGATATTTAGTCAGAGGGATCATCTTATAATGCTACCGTCGCGATCTAAGCAATACAAGATGCATAAAGGATTATCATCACAGGCAATTCATAATTAGTGTGATATGATATGGCCCTTTCTTCTTGCTCCTTTGATCTCCATCTCCAAAGCACAGACATGATCTCCATCATCACCAGCATTGCGTCAAGGTCAGTGGCGCTGCTTCATGGTTGTCCATCATCACTAGCAACTATTACAACTACTTGGAATAAAGCTATTACAAGATGAATAGACACGCAGGTCTTAACAGAATTAAAGACAACCATTAGGCTCCTGCCGATTGCCATATTACAACAAGGATCATTGCATACATCAAATATAATCACAATCACATGATGGCCATATCACATCACAAAACCCCTGCAAAAACAAGTTAGACGCCTCTAATTTTCTTTGCATGTTTTACGTGGTTTGGGGCTTTCGAATAAGAACGATCTTACCTACGAAACTGAACCACAACGTTGATACAAGTGCTATCAAGTGCAAAGTGTAAATTGGATCTATACTATGGTGAGAGAGACAGACACCCGCAAAGCCACTTGTGCAAAGCAAGTTACACGTCAAGCGTGGAGCAAGTCTCATGTGCGATGACATGTAAGGTTAGCCTGAGCCGCTTCATCCCACCATACCGCAAGATGCAAAGTACACAAAGCAAAAGACGACACGAGCACCAACGCCCACAAAACCATTGTGTTCTACTTGTGCAACAGATCTATGCATAGACCTGGCTCTGATACCACTGATGGGTTCGTAGCATTGAAAACAAAAAAATTCTACCGCAAGAACGAACATGTGCAACGAGATAGATCTGTACTAACCCTTGTAGATCCGAAAGCGTTAATAGATTGGATCTCGTGGTTGATGTAGTCGATCACTTGCCGATCTCAAGATCGAGTGGACGATCCTTCCGGCGCCGCGTTTCGGCAGCGCTTCCGCAGTCGGTCACACGTGCGGAGTCGAAGCAGACCTTCCTCTCCCCGTTCTAGCGAGCAGCGGAGGTAGTAGATCTTCTCCACGGAATCCCAGCAGCACGACGGCGTGGTGGTGGTGGTGGAGTAGAGAATTCTGCAGGGCTTCGCCTAAGCCTGAGTAGAAGAAAGGAGGAGGAGAGAGGCGGCTAGGGTTTGGAGTAGTGGAGGGGTCCAGGGGGTGGCGCCTCCACCCCTCTATTTAAAGGAGGGAGGCGCCATGGGGAGGTGGAGTCCTTGTAGGACTCCCCTCTCCCTTGGCCGGTAGATTGGGTGAGGGGGAAGAGTCCTCCTCCCCCACGACTCCTTGTCTTGCCCCACAAGGACTCCTTGATCCTTTCTTGGTTTTCAAGAAAACTCCAAGAAATCTTCCAGAACCTTCCGGAACATTCCGAAACCTTATCCGAGGTTTGATCGTCGGTATCTCCATACCTAGTTCTACCTCATTACTGATAAGTACTCTTTACTCGTTCCATGTTATGTCATCCCTTGTGACCCAGTCACATGCTTGCAAGCTAACTAGATGACATTCCACCGAGAGGGCCCAAAGCATATCTATCCTTCATATGGATGGACAAATCCCAATCTTGGTCCATGCGCTTCAACACATACTTTCAGAATACCCAATGACACCTTTATAACCACCCAGTTACGAAGCGGTGTTTGATGTCATCAAAGTACCCATCCGGTGATGGTGATTAACACAACCTCATGGTCGAAGGATTAGGTTAGTATGCATTTAAAAGCAAATATCAATACGAACTTAATGACTTGATCTTATGCTACACTTACTATGGGTGTGTGTCCATGACATCATTCTCCTAATGATATAACCTTGTTATTATCTCATCCAATGTCCATGATCAGGAAACCATGATCATCAATTAATCAACAAGCTAGTTCAACAAGAGGCTTACTAGGGACTCTTTTATGTTACAAAACACACATGTATTAATGTTTCCTAATAATACAATTATAGCATGGGATGTAAACATTCATCATAAACACAAAGATATAATAAAAACCACTTTTATTATTGCCTCTTGGGCATATCTTCAACAGTAATGACTCTAGTGGATCCATATGTGGTTCATGAAAAGAACACACATGTAATAACACTAGTGCTAGTTTAGGATAAGAACACACATGCAATGACTCTAGTACTGGTTTAGGAAAAGAACAGGCATGCAATGACACTGGTGCATCCATATGTTGTTCATGAAAAGAACACATATGCAATGACTCCAGTGTATCCATGTGTTTTATGAAAAGAACAGACATGCAAAGACTCTGGTGGATCCATATGTGTTTCATGAAAATAACACACATGCAATGACTCTAGCTGTGGTTAATGAAAAGAACAAACATGCAATGACTCTAGTGGATCTATATGTTGTTTGTGAAAAGAACACACATGCAATCCCATTGGTGGATCCATGTCGTTTGTGGAAAGAACACACATGCAATGACTCTAGTGGATCCATATGTGATTGATGAAAAGAACACACATGCAATGACATTGCTGGATCCATGTGGTTTGTGGAAATAACTGACATGGGATGACTCTAGTGGATCCATATGTGGTTCATTAAAATAACACACATGCAATGACTCTAGTGCTGGTTTAGGATAAGAACACACATGCAATGACTCTAGTGCTCGTTTAGGATAAGAACACACATCCAATGACTCGAGTGGATCCATATGTGGTTCATGAAAAGTACACACATGCAATGACTCTAGTGGATCCATGTGTTTTATGAAAACAACAGACATGCAATGAATTTGGTGGATCCTTATGTGGTTCATGAAAAGAACACACATGCAATAACACTGGTGGATCCATATGTGGTTTGTGAAAAGAAGACACATTCAATGACTAGTGGATCCATGTGTTTTATGAAAAGAATAGACATGCAATGACTCTAGTGGATTCATATGTGGTTCATGAAAATAACACACATGCAATGAGTCTAGTTGTTGTTGATGAAAAGAACAAACATGCAATGACTCTAGTTGTGGTTCATGTAAATAACACACATGCCATGACTCTAGTGGATCCATGTGCTTTATGAAAAGAACACACATGCAATGACTCTAGTGCTAGTTGTGGATAAGAACACACATGCAATGACTCCAGTGCTGGTTTAGGATAAGAACACACATGCATTCACTCTAGTGAATCCTTATGTGGTTCATGAAAAGAACACACATGCAATGACTCTAATGGATCCATGTGTTTGATGAAAAGAACAAACATGCAATGACTCTAGTGGATCCATATGTGGTTCATGAAAACAACACACATGCAATGACACTGGTGGATCCATATGTGGTTTGTGAAAAGAACACACATTCAATGACTATAGTGCATCCATGTGTTTTATGAAAAGAACAGACATGCAATGACTCTAGTGGATCCATATGTGGTTCCTGAAAAGAACACACATGCAATGACTCCAGATGTGGTTCATGAAAAGAACACACATGTGATGACTCTAACTATGGTTAATGAAAAGAACACACATGCAATGACACTGGTGGATCCTTGTGGTTCATGAAAATAACACACATGCAATTACATTGGTGTATCCATGTGCTTTTTTTAAAAGAACACACATGAAGTGACTCTAGTGCTGGTTTAGGATAAGAACACACATGCGATGACTCTAGTGCTGGTTTAGGATAAAAACACACATGCAATTACTCTAGTGGATCCATATGTGGTTCATGAAAAGAACACACATGCAATGACTCTGGTGGATCCATGTGGTTTATGAAAAAAATAGACATGCAATGACTCTCGTGGATCCATATGTGGGTCATGAAAAGAACACACATGCAATGAAATTGGTGGATCCATGTGGTTTGTGGAAAGAACAGACATGCAATGACTCTAGTGGATCCATATGTGGTTCATGAAAAGAACACACATGCAATGACTCTAGTGCTGGTTTAGGATAAGAACACACATGCAATGACTCTAGTGCTGATTTAGGAAAAGAACACACATGCAATCACACATGTGGATCCATAAGTGGTTCATGAAAAGAACACACACGCAATGACTCTAGTGTATCCATGTGTTTTATGAAAAGAACAGATATGCAATGACTCTAGGGGATCCATATGTGGTTCATGAAAAGAACACACATGCAATGACTCTAGTGTAGGTTTAAGATAAGAGAACACATGCAATGACGCTAGTACTGGTTTAGGATAAGAACACAATGCAATGACTCTAGTGGATCCATATGTGGTTCATGAAAAGAACACACATGCAATGACTCTAGTGGATCCATGTGTTTTATGAAAAGAACAAGCATGCAATGAATTTTGTGGATCCATATGTGGTTCGGGAAAAGAACACACATGCAATGACACTGTTGGATCCATATGTGGTTTGTAAGAAGAACAGACATGCAATGACTCTAGTGGATCCGTATGTGGTTCATGAAAATAACACACATGCAATGACTCTAGCTGTTGTTCATGAAAAGAACACACATGCCATGACTCTAGCTTTGGTTCATGAAACGAACACACATGCAATGACACTGGTGGATCCATGTGGTTCATGAAAATAACACACATGCAATGACTCTGGTGGATCCATGTGCTTTATGAAAAGAACACACATGCAATGACTCTAGTGCGGGTTTAGGATAAGAACACCCATGCAATGACTCTAGTGCTAGTTTAGGATAAGAACACACAAGCAATGAATCTAGTGGATCCATATGTGTTTTATGAAAAGTACAGACATGCAATGAATCTGGTGGATCCATATGTGGTTCAGGAAAAGAACACACATGCAATGACTCTAGGTGTGGTTAATGAAAATAACTGACATGCAATGACTCTAGTGGATCCATATGTTGTTTGTGAAAAGCACACACAATCAATGACATTGGTGGGTCCATTTGGTTTGTGGAAAGAACACACATGCAATGACTCTAGTGGATACATATGTTGTTCATGAAAAGAACACACATGCAATGACATTTGTGGATCCATGTGGTTTGTGGAAAGAACAGACATGCAATGACTCTAGTGCTGGTTTAAGATAAGAGCACACATGCAATGACGCTATTACTGGTTTAGGATAAGAACACAATGCAATGACTCTAGTGGATCCATATGTGGTTCCTGAAAAGAACACACATGCAATGACACTGGTGGATCCATATGTGGTTTGTGAAAAGAACATACATGCAATGACTCTAGTGGATCCATAAGTGGTTCATGAAAAGAACACACACGCAATGACTCTAGTGTATCCATGTGTTTTATGAAAAGAACAAGCATGCAATGAATTTTGTGGATCCATATGTGGTTCGGGAAAAGAACACACATGCAATGACACTGTTGGATCCATATGTGGTTTGTAAGAAGAACAGACATGCAATGACTCTAGTGGATCCGTATGTGGTTCATGAAAATAACACACATGCAATGACTCTAGCTGTTGTTCATGAAAAGAACACACATGCCATGACTCTAGCTTTGGTTCATGAAACGAACACACATGCAATGACACTGGTGGATCCATGTGGTTCATGAAAATAACACACATGCAATGACTCTGGTGGATCCATGTGCTTTATGAAAAGAACACACATGCAATGACTCTAGTGCAGGTTTAGGATAAGAACACACATGCAATGACTCTAGTGCTAGTTTAGGATAAGAACACACAACCAATGAATCTAGTGGATCCACATGTGTTTTATGAAAAGTATAGACATGCAATGAATCTGGTGGATCCATATGTGGTTCAGGAAAAGAACAGACATGCAATGACTCTAGGTGTGGTTAATGAAAATAACTGACATGCAATGACTCTAGTGGATCCATATGTTGTTTGTGAAAAGCACACACAATCAATGAAATTGGTGGGTCCCTGTGGTTTGTGGAAAGAACACACATGCAATGACTCTAGTGGATACATATGTTGTTCATGAAAAGAACACACATGCAATGACATTTGTGGATCCATGTGGTTTCTGGAAAGAACAGACATGCAATGACTCTAGTGCTGGTTTCAGATAAGAGCACACATGCAATGATGCTATTACTGGTTTAGGATAAGAACACAATGTAATGACTCTAGTGGATCCATATGTGGTTCCTGAAAAGAACACACATGCAATGACTCTAGTGGATCCATGTGTTTTATGAAAAGAATAGACATGCAATGAATTTGGTGGATCCATATGTGGTTCAGGAAAAGAACACACATGCAATGACACAAGTGGATCCATGTGGTTTGTAAGAAGAACAGACATGCAATGACCCTAGTGGATCCATATGTGGTTCATGAAAATAACACACATGCAATGACTCTAGCTGTTGTTCATGAAAAGAACACACATGCAATGACTCTAGCTGTGGTTCATGAAAAGAACACACATGCAATGACACTGGTGGATCCATGTGGTTCATGAAAATAACACACATGCAATGACTCTGGTGGATCCATGTGCTTTACGAAAGGAACACACATGCAATGAGTCTAGTGCAGGTTTAGGATAAGAACACACATGCAATGACTCTAGTGCTAGTTTAGGATAAGAACACACAAGCAATAAATCTAGTGCATCCATATGTGTTTTATGAAAAGTACAGACATGCAATGACTCTGGTGGATCCATATGTGGTTCAGGAAAAGAACACATATCCAATGACTCTAGGTGTGGTTAATGAAAATAGCTGACATGCAATGATTCTAGTGGATCCATATGTTGTTTGTGAAAAGCTCACACAATCAATGACATTGGTGGATCCATGTGGTTTGTGGAAAGAACACACATGCAATGACTCTAGTGGATACATATGTTGTTCATGAAAAGAACACACATGCAATGACATTGGTGGATCCATGTGGTTTGTGGAAAGAACAGACATGCAATGACTCTAGTGGATCCATATGTGGTTCATGAAAAGAACACACATGCAATGACTCTAGTGCTGGTTTAGGATAAGAACACACATGAAATGACTCTGGTGCTAGTTTAGGAAAAGAACACAGATTAAATGACACTGGTGGATCCATATGTGGTTCATGAAAAGAACACATATGCAATGACTCTAGAGTATCTATGTGTTTTATGAAAATAACAGACATGCAATGACTCTGGTGGATCCATATTTGGTTCATGAAAAGAACATATATGCAATGACTCTAGCTGTGGTTAATGAAAAGAACAGACATGCAATGACTCTAGTGGATCTATATGTTGTTTATGAAAACAACACACATGCAATGAATCTAGTGGATCCATATGTGGTTCATGAAAAGAACACACATGCAATTACAATGGTGGATCCCTTTGGTTTGTGCAAAGAACATACATGCAATGGCTCTAGCGGATCCTTATGTGGTTCATGAAAACAACACAAATGCAATGACTCTAGTACTGGTTTAGGATAAGAACACACATGCAATGACTCTAGTGCTTGTTTAGGATAAGAACACACATGCAATGACTCTAGTGGATCCATATGTGGTTCATGAAAAGAACACACATGCAATGACTCTAGTGGAACCATGTGTTTTATGAAAAGAACAGACATGGAATGACTTTGGTGGATCCATATGTGGTTCATGAAAAGAATACACATGCAATAACACTGGTGGATCCATATGTGGTTTGTGAAAAGAACACACATTCAATTACTCTAGTGGATCCATTTGGTTTATGAAAAGAACATACATGCAATGATTCTAGTGGATCCATATGTTGTTTGTGAAAAGCTCACACAATCAATGACATTGGTGGATCCATGTGGTTTGTGGAAAGAACACACATGCAATGACTCTAGTGGATCCATATGTGGGTCATGAAAAGAACACACATGCAATGACATTGGTGGATCCATGTGGTTTGTGGAAACAACAGACATGCAATGACTCTAGTGGATCCATATGTGGTTCATGAAAAGAACACACATGCAATGACTCTAGTGCTGGTTTAGGATAAGAAAACACATGAAATGACTCTGGTGCTAGTTTAGGAAAAGAACACAGATTAAATGACACTGGTGGATCCATATGTGGTTCATGAAAAGAACACAGATGCAATGACTCTAGAGTATCTATGTGTTTTATGAAAATAACAGACATGCAATGACTCTGGTGGATCCATATTTGGTTCATGAAAAGAACATATATGCAATGACTCTAGCTGTGGTTAATGAAAAGAACAGACATGCAATGACTCTAGTGGATCTATATGTTGTTTATGAAAACAACACACATGCAATGAATCTAGTGGATCCATATGTGGTTCATGAAAAGAACACACATGCAATTACAATGGTGGATCCCTTTGGTTTGTGCAAAGAACATACATGCAATGGCTCTAGCGGATCCTTATGTGGTTCATGAAAACAACACAAATGCAATGACTCTAGTACTGGTTTAGGATAAGAACACACATGCAATGACTCTAGTGCTTGTTTAGGATAAGAACACACATGCAATGACTCTAGTGGATCCATATGTGGTTCATGAAAAGAACACACATGCAATGACTCTAGTGGAACCATGTGTTTTATGAAAAGAACAGACATGGAATGACTTTGGTGGATCCATATGTGGTTCATGAAAAGAATACACATGCAATAACACTGGTGGATCCATATGTGGTTTGTGAAAAGAACACACATTCAATTACTCTAGTGGATCCATTTGGTTTATGAAAAGAACATACATGCAATGACTCTAGTGGATCCATATTTGGTTCATGAAAAGAACACGCATGCAATGACTCTGGTGGATCTATGTGTTTTATGAAAAGAACAGACATGCAATGACTCTGGTGGATCCATATGTGGGTCATGAAAAGAACACACATGCAATGACATTGGTGGATCCATGTGGTTTGTGGAAAGAACATACATGCAATGACTCTAGTGGATCCATATGTGGTTCATGAAAAGAACACACATGCAATGACTCTAGTGGTGGTTTAGGATAAGAACACACATGAAATGACTCTGGTGCTGGTTTAGGAAAAGAACACACATGCAATGACACTGGTGGATCCATATGTGGTTCATGAAAAGAACACATATGCAATGACTCTAGAGTATCTATGTGTTTTATGAAAATAACAGACATGCAATGACTCTGGTGGATCCATATTTGGTTCATGAAAAGAACATATATGCAATGACTCTAGCTGTGGTTAATGAAAAGAACAGACATGCAATGACTCTAGTGGATCTATATGTTGTTTATGAAAACAACACACATGCAATGAATCTAGTGGATCCATATGTGGTTCATGAAAAGAACACACATGGAATTACAATGGTGGATCCCTTTGGTTTGTGCAAAGAACATACATGCAATGGCTCTAGCGGATCCTTATGTGGTTCATGAAAACAACACAAATGCAATGACTCTAGTACTGGTTTAGGATAAGAACACACATGCAATGACTCTAGTGCTTGTTTAGGATAAGAACACACATGCAATGACTCTAGTGGATCCATATGTGGTTCATGAAAAGAACACACATGCAATGACTCTAGTGGAACCATGTGTTTTATGAAAAGAACAGACATGGAATGACTTTGGTGGATCCATATGTGGTTCATGAAAAGAATACACATGCAGTAACACTGGTGGATCCATATGTGGTTTGTGAAAAGAACACACATTCAATTACTCTAGTGGATCCATTTGGTTTATGAAAAGAACATACATGCAATGACTCTAGTGGATCCATATTTGGTTCATGAAAAGAACACACATGCAATGACTCTGGTGGATCTATGTGTTTTACGAAAAGAACAGACATGCAATGACTCTGGTGGATCCATATGTGGGTCATGAAAAGAACACACATGCAATGACATTGGTGGATCCATGTGGTTTGTGGAAAGAACATACATGCAATGACTCTAGTGGATCCATATGTGGTTCATGAAAAGAACACACATGCAATGACTCTAGTGGTGGTTTAGGATAAGAACACACATGAAATGACTCTGGTGCTGGTTTAGGAAAAGAACACACATGCAATGACACTGGTGGATCCATATGTGGTTCATGAAAAGAACACATATGCAATGACTCTAGAGTATCTATGTGTTTTATGAAAATAACAGACATGCAATGACTCTGGTGGATCCATATTTGGTTCATGAAAAGAACATATATGCAATGACTCTAGCTGTGGTTAATGAAAAGAACAGACATGCAATGAGTCTAGTGGATCTATATGTTGTTTATGAAAACAACACACATGCAATGACTCTAGTGGATCCATATGTGGTTCATGAAAAGAACACACATGAAATTACATTGGTGGATCCCTGTGGTTTGTGCAAAGAACATACATGCAATGGCTCTAGCGGATCCTTATGTGGTTCATGAAAATAACACACTCTAGTACTGGTTTAGGATAAGAACACACATGAAATGACTCTAGTGCTTATTTAGGATAAGAATACACATGCAATGACTCTAGTGGATCCATATGTGGTTCATGAAAAGAACACACATGCAATGACTCTAGTGGAACCATGTGTTTTATGAAAAGAACAGACATGGAATGACTTTGGTGGATCCATATGTGGTTCATGAAAAGAATACACATGCAATAACACTGGTGGATCCATATGTGGTTTGTGAAAAGAACACACATTCAATTACTCTAGTGGATCCATTTGGTTTATGAAAAGAACACACATGCAATGACTCTAGTGGATCCATATGTGGTTCATGAAAAGAACACAAATGCAATGACTCTGGTGGATCCATGTGTTTTATGAAAAGAATAGACATGCAATGACTCTGGTGGATCCATATGTGGTTCATGAAAAGAACACACATGCAATGACATTGGTGGATCCAAGTGGTTTGTGGAAAGAACAGACATGCAATGACTCTAGTGGATACATATGTGTTTCATGAAAAGAACACACATGCAATGACTCTAGTGCTGGTTTAGGATAAGAACACACATGAAATGACTCTCGTGCTGGTTTAGGAAAAGAACACACATGCAATGACATTGGTGGATCCATATGTGGTTCATGAAAAGAACACATATACAATGACTCTAGTGTATCTATGTGTTTTATGAAAATAACAGACATGCAATGACTCTGGTGGATCCAGATGTGGTTCATGAAAAGGACATACATGCAATGACTCTAGCTGCGGTTAATGAAAAGAATAGACATGCAATGACTCTAGTGGATCTATATGTTGTTTATGAAAACAACACACATGCAATGACTCTAGTGGATCCATATGTGGTTCATGAAAAGAACACACATGCAATTACATTGGTGGATCCATGTGGTTTGTGGAAAGAACATACATGCAATGGCGCTAGCGGATCCTTATGTGGTTCATGAAAAGAACACACATGCAATTACCATGGTGGATCCATGTGGTTTGTGGAAAGAACATACATGCAATGGCTCTAGCGGATCCTTATGTGGGTCATGAAAACAACACACATGCAATGACTCTAGTGCTGGTTTAGGATAAGAACACACATGCAATGACTCTAGTGCTTGTTTAGGATAAGAACACACATGCAATGACTCTAGTGGATCCATATGCGGTTCATGAAAAGAACACACATGCAATGACTCTATTGGAACCATGTGTTTTATGAAAAGAACATACATGTAATGACTTTGGTGGATCCATATGTGGTTCATGAAAAGAACACACATGCAATGACACTAGTGGATCCATATGTGGTTTGTGAAAAGAACACACATTCAATGACTCTAGTGGGTCCATTTGTTTTATGAAAAGAACATACATGCAATTACTCTAGTGTATCCATATGTGGTTCATGAAAAGAACACACATGCAAAGACTCTAGTTGTTGTTCATGGAAAGAACACACATGCAATGACTCTAGCTATGGTTCATGAAAAGAACACACATGCAATGACTCTGGTGGATCCATGTGGTACATGAATATAACACACATGCAATGACTCTGGTGGATCCATGTGCTTTATGAAAAGAACACACATGCAATGACTCTAGTGCTGGTTTAGGATAAGAACACACATGCAATGATTCTAGTGGATCCATATGTGTTTTATGAAAAGAACATACATGCAATGACTCTGGTGGATGCATATGTGGTTCATGAAAATAACACACATGCAACGACTCTAGCTGTGGTTAATCAAAAGAATAGACATTAAATGACTCTAGTGGATCCATATGTTGTTTGTGAAAAGAACACATAATCAATAACATTGGTGGATCCATGTGGTTTGTGGAATGAACACACATGCAATGGCTCTAGTGGATGCATATGTGGTTCATGAAAAGAACACACATGCAATGACATTAGTGGATCCATGTGGTTTGTGGAAAGAACAAACATGCAATGACTCTAGTGGATCCATAGATATGTGGTTCATGAAAAGAACACACATGCAATGACTCTAGTGCTGGTTTAGGATAAGAACACACATGCAATGACTCTAGTGCTGGTTTAGGATAAGAAAACACATGCAATGACTCTAGTGGATCCATATGTGGTTCATGAAAATAACACACATGCAATGACTCTAGTGGATCTATATTCTTTATGAAAAGAGCAAACATGCAATGACTCTAGTGGATCCATATGTAGTTCATGAAAAGAACACACATGCAATGATTCTAGTGGATCTATATGTGGTTTATGAGAATAACGCACACGTAATGAACTCTAGTGGATCCATGTGGTTTATAGGAAGAACACACATCCAATGAACTCTAGTGGATCCATATGTGGTTCATGAAAAGAACACACATGCAATGACTCTAGCTGTGGTTCATGAAAAGAACACACATGCAATGACACTGGTGAATCCCAGTGGTTCATGAAAATAACACACATGCAATGACTCTGGTGGATCCATGTG
This sequence comes from Avena eriantha, assembly GCA_910589775.1. Taxonomy (NCBI): domain Eukaryota; kingdom Viridiplantae; phylum Streptophyta; class Magnoliopsida; order Poales; family Poaceae; genus Avena; species Avena eriantha. Next base: position 43,283,617 of record OU342746.1, read on the forward strand.
CTTTATGAATAGAAAACACATGCAATGACTCTAGTGCTGGTTTAGGATAAGAACACACATGCAATGACTCTAGTGCTGGTTTAGGATAAGAACACACATGCAATGATTGTAGTGGATCCATACGTGTTTTATGAAAAGAACATACATGCAATGACTCTAGCTGTCGTTAATGAAAAAACAGACATGCAATGACTATAGGGGATCTATATATTGTTTATGAAAACAACACACATGCAATGACTGTAGTGGATCCATATGTGGTTCATGAAAAGAACACACATGCAATGACTCTAGTGGATCCATGTGTTTTATGATATGAACAGACATGCAATGACTCTAGTGGATCCATATGTGGTTCATGAAAAGAACCCACATGCAATGACACCGGTGGATCCATATGTGGTTTCTGAAAAGAACACACATTCGATGACTCTAGTGGATCCATGTGTTTTATGAAAAGAACAGACATGCAATGACTCTAGTGGATCCATGTGTGGTTCATGAAAAGAACACAAATGCAATGACTCTAGTTGTGGTTCATGAAAAAAACACACATGCAATGACTCTAGCCGTGGTTCATGAAAAGAACACACATGCAATGACACTGGTCGATCGATGTGGTTCATGAAAATAACACACATGCAATGACTCTGGTGGATCCATGTGCTTTATGAAAAGAAGACACATGCAATGACTCTAGTGCTGGTTTAGGATAAGAACACACATGCAATGACTCTAGTGGGTCCATGTGTTTTATGAAAAGAACAAGCATGCAACGACTCTAGTGGATACTTGTGTGGTTCATGAAAAGAACAGACATGCAATGACTCTAGCTGTGGTTGGTGAAAAGAACACACATGCAATGACACTGGTGGATCCATGTGGTTCATGAAAATAACACACATGCAATGACTC